>JBBBDQ010000953.1:2207500-2677500 GCA_037127315.1 Ascarosepion bandense
AGTTATCAGGGAAACAGTTAAACGGAAGGGTGTTCCACAGGCGGTAAATGAGAGAAAAGACTGGGTACAGTGGGTTTTGAAGAAAGGATAAAAGATGAACGGTATTCATGAAGATAGAAGGCGAGAATTGACGTTGCATCTAAATCTTTGTAGATTGTAGTTATGAGGGAAGCAATTAAACGGAAGGGAGTTCCACAGGCGGGAAGTGAAAGAAAAGACTGGGTACAGTGGGCATTGAAGAAAGGATAAAAGATGAACGGAATTCAGGAAGATAGAAGACGAGAATTGACGTTGCATCTAAATCTTTGTAGATTGTAGTTATGAGGGAAGCAATTAAACGGAAGGGAGTTCCACAGGCGGGAAGTGAAAGAAAAGACTGGGTACAGTGGGCATTGAAGAAAGGATAAAAGATGAACGGAATTCAGGAAGATAGAAGACGAGAATTGACGTTGCATCTAAATCTTTGTAGATTGTAGTTATGAGGGAAGCAATTAAACGGAAGGGAGTTCCACAGGCGGGAAGTGAAAGAAAAGACTGGGTACAGTAGGTTTTGAAGAAAGGATAAAAGATGAACGGTATTCATGAAGATAAAAGATGGAAATTGACGTTGCATTTAAATTTTGGGCGATTGTAGTTATCAGAGAAGCAAGCAAACTGAAGGTTGTTCCACAGGAGAGATGCATAAGAAAGGAAATGTTAGAGTAAAAGAGGTGGTTAAATTTAACTAATGCGACGATGAAAGGGTGGTATCTAGATGCCAATCTACTAACACGCACCAGGGCAAAAATCTTCTCAGTGCAGTTGCTATAAATATATTTGTAGAAAAGACAGAGGGAATCCACAGCACGTCGGTGAAAAAGTGAGTGTAGTCGAGATACTAAGTCATTATCAATTTCATTACATATACTTCTTTGGATTTCATGGAGAACCTCGAGGTGAACAGAGGGATATGGCAACAGTATTCGAAATGTGCGTTTCTTGTATATTATTAATCACTTAGTTAATTGTCGTATTTGAAACACTCTAACAAGGCATTAGGTGGCTATTACTTCTAGACTGGTTGACAACCAAGGCTATGGAACAAAATTCATCCTGCTATTCAACGCAGGAAAAAAATTAATATCTTTCTCAAGAATAATTCTACGTAAGTGAATAAAACGTATTCGAAAGAAATTCAAACTCCGATCTCCGAGTCGGAGAGGATATCCATTACACCACAACTCACATTATTAATTTTTGAGTAAGTTCCATCACCGAGAAAAGACTGGGTGTATCAGGAAATTTAGGGGTATATTTGGGTGTGTGTTTGGATCTGTTTCTTCCATTGATATTATTGTTATCGTTATGATATATAATATTTTCAGAAGAAAAATCGGAGTTTTTAGATATGCAAATGTGTATTTTTGGTTTAATTCTATCATCAGTAATAAAATTGTCATTATATATGTATTTCATGTAGCTCCGGAGACATTTCATGTGTTGCAGAATTATATTTTTGGTTGAAGAAAGGAAGTGAATGTATGTTAATCGGCAGCAATTGTTTGGATCTGACATTCTTTAACTCTGAGCCCGATGAATCTTGGTGAGCTGAAAAAGTGCGTCTAGTATGTGTTTTTCAATGAAAGGATATTAATTAATATTCCCTCTAGATATTATCTTTATAATAGGATATGATCGTTTTTTCTTCATCGTAAGATACGTTCGTATTTTTTATAAATCTGGCATTTTTAACATTAAAAATATACCCTGTTTTATTTCTTTGTGTTACGCAGGCCATAACTTCGGCTTCAAAATGATATGCATAGTAATTTGATATATAAAAATATTTTTATATACGATAATAAAGGAATAATTCGAACTCTATAAGTATATTTAATATAATCCATTTCATCATGTATATATGCATATGTGTGTATGCGTGAGAGAGAGAGAGAGAGAGAGAGAGAGAGAGGGAGGGAGATATTGTGTGAGTGAGTGCTTGTGTGTGCGTGTATAAAAGGCTAATATGAATAAAGCCGAAAGGAAAAGTAATATTTTGTCTTTATTAATATACGAGTGTAACTCTGCCGTCAAAAATGACGACAAAATATTTGAAAGGACTATATATATATATATATATATATATATATATATATATATAGTCATCCAAAGTACGTTGTTGGAAATATCAAAATTTATCAAAACCTGGTTTGAATACAATCAATTTTGATATTTCCAATAACGTACTCAAATGCCTGTAAATCAGATCAGGGACCACAACACCACTATTTTGTCACTGTCTTCGGCCATCCGCCACGGTAGGGATGGACTTATATTTTCAATTCATTTCTCTTTATTGTTAATAACTTAAATGTTCTATGTTTACTGTGTGTTAATATTTACTCTTTGATAATGGCTTATGTGAGCCGAAAGCTTAGACCTGATAAAAAAAATTAACAATTACTGTGATTTTTTGTTGTCTTTCAACGACGTCACCATCAAGTATATCAGACGGTATGAACGGATCCTACACAAAATTAATAGACAAAACTTGTCTATATTATTCAATGAAACCTGCATTAATATATATATATCGCACATTACTTAATAAATCCCCGGCCTAACTAATAAGACAACAACTTTTAGACGAAACTCGACTTTAACATAATCTCCTTCTATGGTGATACACTGATTCCAGTGCATCTGTAACAATTCGATGCACTTTCTGTAAAACGATTTGTCTTTGACCTCAAAATACGCCTCCGTTCCCGATACCACTGCTTTATTGAAGCCAACTATTTCCCTGGGGCACTCTTTTAAGGTCTGCAAACAGTCAGGAGTCGCTGGGGTCCAGATCTGGAGAATAAAGTGGATACGAAATCAATTCGAAGTGCAATGTGTGTAGTTTTGCCACCATTGCAATCCACATGTGATACGGTGCATTGTTTTGGTGAAAGATCACTTTTTTCTTCTTCATTTATGATCGTTTTTTTTTTTTTTTTGGCGATTTCTTCCTTCAAACGCACATATAATGCCACATAATATTCCCTATTGATGGTTCTTTATTTCTCAAAAGTATCCGATGAACAAAATACCTTGAGTTTCCCAAAATACGGAGACTTGCCTGCTAATGTTTGCGTCTTTGGTCACTTTGGACGGCTTTCACCTGCTGCTGTCCACTCAGCTGACTGCCATTTTTGACTCCGGAGTGAAGTGGTGGAGCTATGTTCATCTCTTGTCACATACTCCTTCTTGTTGCGTTGAAAAAGTTGCAAACAACGCTCTGAATCGTCGATGCCTTGTTGTTTTTGATCGACTGCGAGGAAACGTGGCACTCACTTTAAACACAGCTTTCTCATTGACAAATGTTCATACAAAATGGTCAATACACTGCCTTCTGATATGTTCAACTTCTCTGATATCTCCCGTAACTTTAATTTATGATCGGCCAATAATGATCTTTTGGTGTTTTCCGAGACAACTGCCGACTTGGGGCGACCTGAGCGTTCTGCGATATTCTTTCCATCAGAAAGCAATGCTTTATGAACGCATAAAATTCATATTTTTCCATTGTTTTGAAAATTTGCAACAGTAGCCTCACTTGAATAACTGTAATTTGTAAACTAATAATCCGATTAGGCCCAAATTTTGTCACAAGTCATTTGAAGGTTAGTAATTCATAAAAGTTATATAGATTTTTTATTAGAAGTGCCATCTATATGTCAGGTCCAGGACATTGAACTATATATATATATATATATATATATATTGATCGACTAACACTTTTGCCGTTAAGATTGAAAGAAGAAATGTATTCACCAAACATTTTTCTTTTTTTTTTTTCAAATTTTAAGTGAATCTCTATTCTGATTAGTTAAATTGAACACACGGATTAATTTTTCTGTCTTTCTGCGTTTACAGATAACAAACGTATTGTTTCTTCTATTCAAATGAAAATCATTTTCACAACAATGATCTCACATTGCCTGATGACGAGGTAAAAATCTCAAAACATAGAAATTTTCGTGTAGCAATGCAAACTATATTAATTTTAAATAAAAATCAAATTTAATTATATATATACAACGGTCTTTATTATAATAGATAGGATATATATATATATATATATATATATATATATATATATATATATATAGTCAGCCGTAGACAGATCTGTTTCGCAGCTCGTCAGTACGGTTAGCCATCCGATTGTTTTTAACCCAGGATTGAAACCCGACCGAGCTATGGGCGTTCGGTAAATGGAGGCAGACTTTTAGCGTATGATGTATCATACGCCAATAGCCAGTGTGCTTTAGTTCATTACTGAATGAACGATGCGTAGTTGCTAGAGTAGCTACTGTTTTACCATTCTTCAAGGGTGCTCAATCAGGATGTGAGAACGTATCACTACTCGACGACATAATTATTGCAAAAAATAAAATAATAAGTCAGTCAGTTAAAGTGCCATACGTGATACACGCTTGGGCGATCATGTCTCGAAAGAGACATAACTGACTGGGCAGAAGATTATCCCGCAGTAGGTTGCCATTGCTTTCTGCGGTATACTGGTGAATTATATTATTCTATTAATAAGTAGTAATTAGTGAGGGATCAGTTTATTACTTCATGACAATAGAAAACCGATCACCCATTTTATGCCCAGTAGAAGCCTTAATCATGTTTCTGTTATATTCAGTCAAAGTGCCATACGTGATACACGCTTGGGCGATCATGTCTCGACACAGACATGACTGACTGGGCAGAAGATTATCCCGCAGTAGGATGCCATTGCTTTCTGCGATAGACTGGTTGCCGACCAAGGCTATAGAACCCAATCTATCCTGCTATTTAACCCATAATTGGAAGGAAGAGACGGATTAATACCTTTCCCAAGGATATTTGCGCGTAAGTGAATATAATGGATTCAACTGGAATTCGAACTCGGCTCCCCGGTTTCTCGTTCCGAGCCGATATCCACTGTACCACAACGCACACACGCGACAAGAGTTTTCATAACTGGTAGTAAAGTTTAATAACTGGTACTAAAAAGATTGAACTGAGTTAACTCTGCTCGCTGTTGTCTCTCCACTAAAATGAGCCGACTCTACCTTACTGTTCTCTCTCTCTCTCTCTCTCTCTCTCTCTCTCTCTCTCTCTCCATGAGCGTGACCGAAGGAATACTCTTCACTATAGTATTATATATATATATATATATACAATACTATAGTAAAGAGTATTCCTCCTATATATATATATATGTCAGATTAAATAAATTGCAAACATTGTTTCTGCTTATGTTAATAACATCCGTTCATACTCACAGATAATCTTTCGGGTATTATAATTGGAAGATGTCAGAAATGAGCTGTAACGTTGACAGATGTTATTATCATTCATTTCTCAAAGTACTCAAGTACTTTCAATCTCTTTCCGAGATCATCTTCAGAGGTGTGAGTTATGGTAACAAAATATAACCGCAAAACTGTGTAGCTAAAAATGACTGTAAATTTTTTTTCTGCTTCTAATATAAGGGTTGACAAATTGCTAGCGTTCATTAGAACGTGAAAACTGTCTACAATGTTAACGTTAATCTGACATGTCTAAAATAAAATTTGCTGCCTAAATACACAAATTATATATATATATATATATGTGTGTGTGTGTGTGTGTGTGTGTGTGTGTGTGTGTGTGTGTGTGTGGATTCTCCCCTTGTTATGATTATAAACACGACTGGAGTATACATAAATTCCTACCATAATGAGAACCGTAGAGATCCGTGAGAGACATCGGGACTGATCCGTAAGTTAACGAAGGATACCGAAGTTACACAGAGAACACCGCGTCAGTTGGCATAGTAGCTCTGAGCTCCACTCAGCAAGAATAATATTACACGGATATACTATTTCAACACGGTTTCACTTCAAGACTTGCATATATAAATTCCTTACTAATCGTATTCCTGGATTACTAACCTGCGTTTCAGTTTGTATATTTGAGTTCAATATAACCTATTTTTCTATCTACAATATCTGTTTTGTTGTTCATTATTTTGTGTGGTTTTTCACCCGGATCCGCAACAATATATATATATATATATATATATATATATATATATATATATATATATATATATATATATACCTCCTTTTACGCTCATGGAGAACGAGACAATAGGCTGAGTTGATTAGAGAAACAATACTGAGAGAGCGTTAGCTCAGTTCATTCTCTTTACTACCAGTTATTCCCTTTAGCAAATCCGGAAGTGTATTCGAAATGTCTATGTGGACATCTTCTGTAAGATGTGCCCGGAGAACATATGGATCTACCAGACAGTCACTTACAATTTTAGTTCAAGCTTTAACCCTCTAGGGCCATTCGTATCATATTATATTAATAAGTAGTAATTAGTGGGGGGGTCAGTTTATTACTTCATGACAATAGAAAACCGATCACCCACTTTATGCCCAGTATAAGCCTTAACCCTCTAGGGCCATTCGTATCATATTTGATACAGTATGAAAACAAGCCTTGAAAGAAATATTTTCCTGAAAAATTTTTTAAGAGAAATATTTTATAAATTTCAAATGAAAGCAGTACTGACTGCTCAGTCAATGAATACCAAATGTTTCCTTATAGGGAAATACCAAATGTTTCCTTATAGGGAAATACTGTATCAAATATGATACGAATGGCTCTAGAAGGTTAATCGTAAACTGATGATAACTTCCGATTCTTCCCACGAAAATCGGTTGTGCAAAATTGTTCTTGCATCTCTTCCAAATATTAACTCATCCATAATCAAGACTAAAGACACAAACAACGGATAAACAGTTTCTGTAATAAACTATTAGCAAAGGTTTTCCATGTTGTTCTATTAAAGATCAAAAAACCCTGAACACTTTGCAAATAATGCGGATCCATGAGCTTCTCTCCGTGCAGTACAATAAGATGTAGGACATGCTAGGGGCACTTGACGTTTGGTAATACCTGAATCATCGTCCGACAGACTGTAAAACGTGTTCTTTGTGGTCAAGCTTAAGATCGGATCTCGTACGCTTGACCACAGATTTTTGATGCCACGGATCCTGTATCAGCAAAGCAATGATAAACAGTAGAAAATGTTACATGACGTTGGACCTGATACGGCCGTGCAGCCTCGCATCCATTATCATTCACGCGGCCGTATGTAAATATATCTTTCCGCTCACAATATGAATATCATACCATTGTTAAACGGAACCTTTCTCGGTTAATTAACTACTATATATGTTAAACATTGAAGTCAGACAAGCCACACATGTACACGAATGACAAATGTAAATTATACACAAATAATTAATATATATATATATATATATATATATATATATATATATTCTAAACATACGCTGTTAAATATAAGCGACAATGAATGTCTATTATGTTTAATCATGAGCCGTTCTAAACGTAGTATTTTTGCTTTAATTTCAGTTGAAAATAAAGACAAAAATTCTCCAACATTTGGATAATTATTTATTGGTTTTCTTCTAAGCTTTCGGCTCACATGAGCCATCTTCAGAGAGGTTGTCTAAACTGAAATATTATAAAATCCACCATCACCGACGATATTATTTTGTGTTGACATAAAACTCCGCTTGGCAACGGCAATAGTTAGCAAAAATAATAAACGCAGTTCTTAAATTTGCGATGCGGTTTTATGACGTTTAGAACGGCTCATGATTAAACATAATAGACATTCATTGTCGCTTATATTTAACAGCGTATGTTTAGAAAATTACTTGCTGCCTCGATATACTATATGTATATATATATATATATATATATATATATATAATGTACATCTGGGCAATTCTAAGCGCTTTTAGCCACTTTAATCAATCGTTTCTTCCCCCAGCTATGGGTTAAATTGCATGATAGATTGGTTTCTATATCCTTGGTTGACAACCAAGCTATCGTAAAACGTAATAGCAACCTACTAAGGGAAAATCCTCTACCCAGTCAGTCATGTTTTGAGACATGATTCCCCAACCGTCGATCACGCATCTGCTTGATTGATTTCTCAAGAAGTTTTTTTGTATATCTCTTTAGTTGGGATTTTCAGATATTTTTTCAAAGTTTTATTTTGTTCTGTTTTTTATCATTCCAAGCGCACCTACTATCATTAGAACTATTCTTGTTTTCAATTTCCACATCTTTTTGTTGTAAATTCAAGGTCTTTATACTTTGACAGTTTTTCGAATTCCTTGGTTGCTATCTTACAATCCGCTGGACAAGCCATGTCAGTTAATAGGCAAGTTTATCTTTCAGGTTTTTAACAATAATGTCCGGCCTATTTGTTTCAATTTTCCTGTCTGTGTGGATGGTGCAATCCCATAGAATGGTGACATCTTATATTTCTGTAACCGGTGCTGGGTGATATTCATACTAGTGTTTGTTTACATGTTTTCCATAGTGTTTGCACATTGTCCAATGTAGGTATTGCTTTCTATCGTAACAATTTTATATTCATTTGGTGCAAGTACAAAACCTCCTGAGATTAGATGGTTTCTTGGTATTTATCACAGAACCTATATTTTGGATCCACATTATTATGAATAATATTTGCCTGAATGCTCCTAGCAAAAACACTGGTTTTGTGCTGCAAGAATAAAGCCTTCAGTTTCAAACTTTAATTCAGCTGCTCGTAACTATAGATGAGTAATAATTATACCGACAATGGCTTTATTAGCACGTTCTGGATATTAGCCATGCAGAGGTTTGTCTTGCCTGCATTGTTTCATCTGTTCAAGAGCTTTATTGCTGGCTTTCTTTTTCACGATTTTTAATGCAACAGTTGGTTCTTGGGTTCTGCTTTGTTTTTCTACAGAATCTACGAAATGTAAATCTGGTTTGTATTTACTGCTTCTTTATTTTTGGAATATTATTTCTATTTTTCATGTTTGATTAATTGTATCATCCACTCCGTTATTGCTTTCATGTATGTTAGTAAGCCAGTAGTTGTTGTCTTGTATGACAATTCTTGCTGAATAAGACCTCTTCCACCTTCTTGGTGGGGTATGGATAGACGGTCTGCATCAGCCATTGGATGATGCATCTTATGCTGAGATAGAAGCTTTCTTGTCTTATTATTATTATTATTATTATTATTATTATTATTATTCGATTTCTGCTATGGTCGCACTACCTACCAAGTCTGCGGAAAACCTAAGGCACATCTTGTTACAGCTACATTTCATTTGTTTTTCAATCTCATATAACACCACTGGCGTTACATGAATATTATCATTATTATATTTATTACTATTATTCTGTGTTTGCTGTTATTATTATTATTATTATTATTATTATTATTATTCGATTTCTGCTATGGTCACACTACCTACCAAGTCTGCGGAAAACCTAAGGCACATCTTGTTACAGCTACATTTCATTTGTATTTCAATTTCACATAACACCACTGGCGTTACATGAATATTATCATTATTATATTTATTACTATTATTCTGTGTTTGCTGTTATTATTATTATTATTATTATTATTATTATTATTCGATTTCTGCTATGGTCACACTACCTACCAAGTCTGCGGAAAACCTAAGGCACATCTTGTTACAGCTACATTTCATTTGTTTTTCAATCTCATATAACACCACTGGCGTTACATGAATATTATCATTATTATATTTATTACTATTATTCTGTGTTTGCTGTTATTATTATTATTATTATTATTATTATTATTATTATTATTCGATTTCTGCTATGGTCACACTACCTACCAAGTCTGCGGAAAACCTAAGGCACATCTTGTTACAGCTACATTTCATTTGTTTTTCAATCTCATATAACACCACTGGCGTTACATGAATATTATCATTATTATATTTATTACTATTATTCTGTGTTTGCTGTTATTATTATTATTATTATTATTATTATTATTATTATTCGATTTCTGCTATGGTCACACTACCTACCAAGTCTGCGGAAAAACCTAAGGCACATCTTGTTACAGCTACATTTCATTTGTATTTCAATCTCACATAACACCACTGGCGTTACATGAATATTATCATTATTATATTTATTACTATTATTTTGTGTTTGCTGTTATTATTATTATTATTATTATTATTATTATTATTATTATTATTATTATTAAATTTAGAAGTAGTAACATTCAATACTTATCAAAAGCCAACACGGAGTTTCGTAATTTTTAGATTACACATCGGGACTCTCAAGAAGAAAGATTGTATTGATCACTGAAAAGTAATTTTATAGACGTTTATAAAGCAGATTGTTATGTAATCAAGACAATCATTGCTGTCGAAACCCGATATGTGACTGAATACTTATCAAAGTATTTTGGCAATCATTCGAAAATAGTCGATTCAGTTTTTATCAATGACCAAATCTGAGTTGGCATTCCATAAGTAATGAACATTATTACACCTAACTGAATAAGAACTATCGCGCTGGTTTAATATTGAGCTCTCTGTTATTGGAAATCCTGTTAAATTTGGCATTCTTTAATTCCTATCATTTAAAGTATATTATTTGTTAGGATCAATATTTAGAATAAAAACATATATATATATATATATATATATATGTATGTGTGTGTGTGTGTGTGTGTGTGTGTGTGTGTGTGTGTGTACATACATACATATATATATATATATATGTGTGTATGTATGTACACACACACACACACACACATATATATATATATATATATATATAATAGAAATAAATAAATACTGTCAAAAAACATTTTTAACTTACAACTTTTTAGTAGTTTTATATATATATATATATATATATATATATATATATATATATATATATATATAAAGAGAGAGATATATATATACTGAAGAAAGAGAGAAAGGTTTTAACTATGGCCACTTTAGTACAAGAACAGGTTTATAGAATACCTTATAAATAAGGAATTCACTGTCAATGTTTTGGAAAATAAGCACTCGAACAAATTCAATGTAACGGCTGTCTGCTTTTTGATTTCAGATGTTAAACTTCATTGCTATTACACAGTAATCTTTCTTTGCGATCTTTTAATCTTGCGGCTGGGGCATAGAGGTAAGGTGGTTGCGGAAACAACTGCCGCAGCAGCAGTAGCCATAACAGATACCGTGTCAATACAAGCGGTTGTAGAAGTCGTTGTTATCGTCGTCGTCGTCGTCGTCGTCTTAGAAGAGGCAGTGGCAGCGTGCCTTATCCATTCTCACGCGTGCACAACTTCCGCGACCAAACATCAGCCCTCCGTCACAGCTGTGTGAGTAGAAACGCAGCACAATATCTGATTCGACACACGCTGGAAAAACAATAGACGCAACGATCGAACTGACAACGCAAGACCCATACACGTACAGCCACGGTTTGTGGATGTTCACTAGCAGACATATACGCAGAGTGCTGATTTTAATTCGAGCCAACACTTCCAGCAGGAGCCAATTCGTTTTTATCTGACAGGTGTTACATTGGAATTACGATATCATAAAGAAATGACGCTAAATATAAAAATAGAAATAAACAAAAAAGGAGAGTAAGGAGTAAACAGTAAAGGAGAGTAACGCATAGGTGAAGAGAAAGTTTGACACAATCGAACTTAAACCATAAAAGCAACTATCATAAACAAAACAAACATTCATATACAACTTTATATAAATAGATTTACTTTGTGTATAAATACGTATATTCAGGTGTGTCTATGTGTATGTGTGCTAATGTGTGGATGGTGTCACGACTCAGATAGTAGGTAGTAACATCCTCATGGTGGATAGTGATGTCAAGTGATTTTTAACCGAGACATGGCAAATTGCAACAACGATTCTAACGACAAACATGTTTAATCCTTACAGAGTTCAGGAATCCGATGGTAATTTTTTCGAGAGTTTTACGGCGTTGTCTTGGAGACAAGAAAACAAACGACTAAGAGCAACAACTGAGGTGAGTGTTATGATTTAGCATTTTACACTTGTCCTGTCGATCGCTTTTATTGTTTGTTCTCATGCTCTGTCGTTTTTCATACTTTCTTTTTTTTTCTTTCTCACTCTCTTTCAAACACACACACACATTCTCTCGGTCTCTCTATATCTGTCTCTTTGTTTTTAACTATCTGCTTTTGTATCTTACATATGCTCAGAGTGAGGGTTTTTATATATATATATATATATATATATATATATATATATATATATATATATATTCGCGTATGTGAGCGTGCACGTTTGTTTACGCGTGCGCGTCTCTGTATGTATGTGTGTGCAAGAGTTCAGATATAAATATATCTAAAACAGACAATAAAAACAAAATAATTTTTTCAACTTGTCTTCTATGTTGTATATATACATATATACATATATATTTTTGTGTATGTGCGTGTGTAAAATTTTATGTATAACTAAAATAAATATCGATTATATATATATCATATATCACACACACACACACACACACACACATTATCTCGGTCTCTCTATATCTGTCTCTTTGTTTTTAACTATCTGCTTTTGTATCATACATATGCTCAGAGTGAGGGTTTATATATATATATATATATATATATATATATATATATATATATTCGCGTATGTGAGCGTGCACGTTTGTTTACGCGTGCGCGTCTCTGTATGTATGTGTGTGCAAGAGTTCAGATATAAATATATCTAAAACAGACAATAAAAACAAAATAATTTTTTCAACTTGTCTTCTATGTTGTATATATACATATATACATATATATTTGTGTGTATGTGCGTGTGTAAAATTTTATGTATAACTAAAATAAATATCGATTATATATATATATAATATATATATCACACACACACACACATATATATATATATATATATATAACTTAGTAGGAAGTTAGAAAAACTTCACAAAACAATTGAACAGACAAAGGTTGTACGTACTATTTCATAAGATGAATTTAATAATAAATCTTGTTACTTATATACACCTTATATATATATATATGTATATATGTGTGTGTGTCAAGGTGTGTCCGTTCAATATTGGAAAATAGAATTAAATATTTATGTATGTGCGTGTGCGTTGTTATTATATGTGTGTGTGTGTATGTATATATGTAGATAGTGTGTGTGTTTAATATATAAAAAAAATTTGAAAAAGTTTTAAAATTACCTGTGCATTTTGGAAATATTTTGATAAACATTCGCGCATGTGATTATATGTATATAATATTTTATTTCATATATATATATATATATATATATATATATATATATATATATTAACCCAATTTTTAATCTATTTGACAAATTGTTTAATTATATTGTATTTTACCAATTTGCGACTGCCTTGTTGTGTATCCATTTCAAAATTGTGTATAAACAGACAAACACACACACATACTAACATGCAGGTACTCAGTGACAGGCATACACATATATTTAAATCAATTGTTTTCATTTCTGCTATATATATATATATATATATATAGAGAGAGAGAGAGAGAGAGAGAGAGAGAGAGAGATTGATAAAGATATAGATATATTTATACGTATGTAGTTTCAAATTTGTTATATTTATAGGGAAGAGTGTACATTATCAAAGATACAGAGTTTGTAATTTAATTATAATTAAAGCTTCAAACACATAAAATGTCGAAATATATTGCCACACTTTTTATGTATCTCTAGGATTAAGACTGCTGAAAAATTATCCATTTTCAAAAATCCGACAAAATTTAAATAAAAATATTATAATAAAAGATCATCTAATATTCTGGAGTCTTTGTTTTAGTACCTCCTCGTACAGGGTTTCATAGCTGCTTCCTTGGAGATGTACACTCATCTGTGTTTATATTTACCTAGTAAATTAATTGATTTGTTTTTATATATGATTTTTACATACGTCCATTATTGACAAACACATTTTTTGTCTGTATTCAATGTTGCAATGTAAACAGTAGTTGACGATGATTAATTGTGGATATTGTATCAGTAATGCATGTGTACGCAGGTAGTGATTTAACGTTGTGTAGAATGGGTGTTTTCACACAAAAAGTGCGTAGAAAAATGTTACTATTCAAATGCAATTGGTTATAGAAAGAAATACATGTGTCGAACGGATTGCTCAGTGAATCGGAAAGTTGCATGTACATTTTATGGCTGGAGGTCATTGACTTTTTGGTGAGGTCTAGAACTTTTTCAGAACCGTCTCGGATAGGATAGATAGATAGATAGATAGATAGATAGATAGATAGATAGATAGATAGATAGATAGATAGATAGATATTGAAAAAACTGAGATAGATAGATAGATAGATAGATAGATAGATAGATAGATAGATAGATAGATAGATATTGAAAAAACTGAGATAGATAGATATTGATAGATAGATAGATAGATAGATAGATAGATAGATAGATATTGAAAAAACTGAGAAAGATAGATAGATAGATAGATAGATAGATAGATAGATAGATAGATAGATAGATATTGAAAAAACTGAGATAGATAGATAGATAGATAGATAGATAGATAGATAGATAGATAGATAGATAGATAGATATGAACAGACTAAAATAGATAGATAGATAGATATTGAAAAAACTGAGAGATAGATAGATAGATAGATAGATAGATAGATAGATAGATAGATAGATAGATAGATAGATAGATAGATAGATAGATAGATAGATAGATAGATATTGAAAAAACTGAGATAGATAGATAGATAGATAGATAGATAGATAGATAGATAGATATTGAAAAAACTGAGATAGATAGATAGATAGATAGATAGATAGATAGATAGATAGATAGATAGATAGATATTGACAAAAACTGAGATAGACAGATAGATAGATAGATAGATATTGAGAAAACTGAGATAGATAGATAGATAGATAGATAGATAGATAGATAGATAGATAGATAGATAGATAGATAAGAATAGACTGTAATCCAGAGAGTTAGAGATGACCATATTGCGATAGGTTTAATTTTAATGATACATTTTTTTTTATAACTGTCTGAAAATTTATTAGCATCAGTATAATATTCCTTAGAATGAACAATTTTGAAACTCTAACCTACGGATCTTAATAACGATTCAAATTTTTAAATTAAAAGAAATTCATGTCATCTTTATTTTCATAAAGGCTACGCTGAAACCACTTTTAGTACGTCTGTTGAAGGTTGTCAACAACTTCCCCAAAATAGAGGAAAGCTTCGATCAACATAACAGCGATTCGCACTGTACTGATAGTTTGGAGTAAAAATCATGTCTCTAAATCTTTATTTCATTCGTTCTGATTATAAATGTTTGGTTGGCTTCTCTCTGAGATACTCGAATATAATTGCTTAAACAATCTTAGCAAACACAGCAAAAATCGTACAGACATGTTCAACTGTTTAGGATGCATGCTGGCTTTTTGTTATTTTCTTTAAAATACCCGTTCAACATTTTTTTTTTGTTTTTCGTTTTTTTTTTTTTCATTTATTTATTTATTTATTTATTGTATTGAAAGATGATACCAGTAGCATCTCACCGAGGATGCATTTTGCTTTGAAAATCCTTATTTATTTTTTTTTAAATTTCAAACAAAAGTCTGAGCACCTGTCGACATTGAAGATAGTTTTAAAAGATAATTTTTGTTAATTCATTTTTAATAAATGCCCGCGTCCATCTAACGCGTATAACTTGCTTCTTCGGGGCGCACACAAACGCGTTCCCCTGTATGGGTGGATATAGACCAATGTGTTTATAACGATATCAGTTAAATGCCATACTTGATACACGCTTAGGCGATCATGTCTCAAAAGAGATTTTTCCGCAGTAGTTGCCATAAATTTCTGCGGTAGACTAGTTGCCAACCAAGGCTGTAGAACCCTATCTGTCCTGCTATTTAATCTATAGCTGGAGGGACAAGAGACGGATTAATAGTTTTCCCAAAGGTATTTGTACGTAAGTGAATGCAACAAATTCAACTAGAATTCGAACTTGATTGAATAATTCGTTACATTCACTTACGCACAAATACCCTTGATATATATGTATGATGATTATTGCTAGCTTATATATATATATATATATATATACTAGCAGTATAGCCCGGCGTTGCTCGGGTGTAATGAAAGCTTTAAAACTAATCCATGGTCCTGGAGCTCAGACTCTTTGGACGTTGGCACGAAAGACTAAAAAGTAATAGTTGTTTCCAGTTAAAGCACAACCGTAGACTGAAAGAAAAATGAATGGATGTAAGTCAAATTTTCATTTCCTGGTATCGATATCAAATAAGTTTTTTCGTCGTAAACTGAATTTTGAAGGCTAAATAAGTCCTCTGAGTAAATGGTATCATGACTGACTAAGAACTACAATTATACCTACTTAGAGCCAAACCCGAAGCAAAAACTAAAATAAAAGGGCTGAAAAAATACAGACATACAGGCAGATAAACAGACACACACACAAACATCTTGCCTTTTATATATATATATATATAAATTGTAAGAACTGCAACCTAGAAACTTCTGAATATCGTTTCTTATGTCTTTGTCTATGAGTGTATCAAATTTGATTAAAATCGGACCACTTCTTCTATAACGCAATTTTTTCGATTATCGATTTTCGATATTTATCGGGGGTACTTCAACACAAAAACTAGCTAAGGACACTCACAGACGCTTATAATACAACTGCGTAAATTTTCAAGAAAATAGGTTCTGCTCTTTCGGAGTCTATAGGTATATAGACACACGGATACACACACACAGAGACAAAGTTCCATTTATATATATATATATAATTGTTTGTTTTTGGTAGCAGTCCCTCTTTTATACATGCTGATTTTCTAACCATACATTAGATGCGGCACAACGACGAAATCATGGGGTGCCAAGTGAGGATCGAAATCACTTCTTCTATGTGCTGTATCCCTTCAGGACATCTCCCTATCCCTTCTAGCTCTAGGCACGCTTTCTCCTGTTACACCCCCCAAACCCCGCTCTGCCAGCCATTTACTCAAGACCATCAAGTATAATGCTCGTTGCTTTTCCCTATCTTTCTTTTTATCTGACCTATATGTATTATATTCTCCACCCTGTCCTTCCTAATTACTTATTCCAGGAACTTCAGAAGCATTAGTTTTCTTTTCGTTTGCGTCTTCTCCAAAACTTCATCGTTGCTTGCATTTTTGGTCTATGGTATCTTCAGCATTATTTTGTAGAACCACATTTCGGTTGCTTCAAGTCTCTCTTTCGTCTTTGATGATATTGTCCAACATTCACTGCCATATTGAAGAACAGACATCATATAGCAACCCAGTTCTCTCTTCTTTGTTTCCTGTCTCTTAATACTCTACTCAGCTTCTTGAATGCAACCTTAGCCATGCTAATGCTCCTTTTGATCTCAATCCCGCACTTTCCGTTTTTAGTTAGAACACTTCCAAGATGTTCTAGCAAGACAAATTTGTTATCCATCACAACCACGTCGAGGTACCCTATATTAATTTTATATATGTTTCGTTAAAAACGACTGACACGGTACTTTGATTGAGCTTTTTAATGGATCACTGAGTGGGGCCAGGAAGTTTTTTTCTGTCTGAACCCATCTTGCACATATACAAATCAACCATCTGACCGTGCATGGAATACTGCTGTTATATATGGTCAGGCGCCCCGGTTGTTCATCTCAGAGTTCTCGACAGGCTCCAAAAGAGAATCTGTAATGTGATTGGTCCCGACCTGGCAGCTCAACTCCAGTTACTTTCTCATTGGCGGGATGTAGCTTCCCTTTGTCTCTTCTACAAATATTTTCATGGATTCTGCTCTGACGAACTTAGGTCACCGATGCCCCATCCACAAGAATTTATTCGGGCAACCAGACTGACAACAAGGTCCCACCCTTTTACAGTTCGATCCACCAAATGCAGGCGACAATTCTACTCCAGCAGCTTCTTTCCTCGCGCTTCCCGCGTGTGGAGCTCCCTTCTATATACTTGCTTTCCTGACGGCTACAACCTCCAGGAATTTAAATGCAATGCCAATTCCCATCTCACATCCACTTGACTGCAGTCAAGTGGATGTGAATGGGAATACGCATTGCTGTGTATCTTGTTCTTTAACTTTCTCTCTACCCTCTCAACTGTCTTCACTCCTGTGTTCACATCCCCCTATAGCTGGTTCGTGTTTCTCTTCACTCTCTTCCTGCCTAAAACTTTAACTCCTTTATGTAGCCTTCTGCACATCAGTGGCTGTACCGCCTTGCTTGGGGTGAAATGATTAAAATCTGGTGTTCGTACAGATGTTTTCCTATCTGGAATGTGTAAAAACTATTCAAAAGCTCTGCATACCTAAACGCTTTCGACTATTCTTTTAGCCATTATTAAAGATGATGTTTTATTTTTAATTGAATATGTGTGTGTTTTTTAAGTACAGTTCCTATGAACTCAAACGGTTTTTGTCAGATTTTAAACGAAATTTAGATGTCGAAACAAAGTTTGAATTGAAATTTTGGACCGTTTCAACATTTTTTAATTATAGTTATTAGAATTATTATTTCTAAAAATCTTGAAGTCTGAAATTATTAAACACGAGGGAAATAACTTATAACTTCCAGAAGAGACAGGCAAAGAATGGAGTTCATATACCCCATTGATTGTAATAAAGTGTTCGGTTCGAAATTCTTAGCACTTGAAGAAGACCAGAGCGTACAACGTCCGAAACGTCGTACAAATGGCAACAAAGTTGAGAACAATAGTACGCATAATGGAAATACTGTGACTAAAAAAATATTTTTTATTCAATAATGAGGTAATAACATAATCAATAATTGGCCAACTTTAATATTTACGCATGCTACTTGATTGGCATATAGGTCCCATCCTTTTATTGTTGAAAGAGTTAAATGTAACCGTTTCTTCTACTATAATTTTTTTCTATAATTTTTCCGTTTGTTTAAATCCCATTTATTTGCTTCCCTGATAGCTACAATCTAAAAAAGTTTATATGCAACGTCAATCGCCATCCTTTATCTACTTGATTCGCATCTATCTCTTATCTTTTCTTTAACATCCCCTGTACTTTTTTTATTTTCTCGCTTTAACTTCCTGCACACCAGTGGCAGTCCTGCCTTGCTAGGGGGGAAATGATTATTAAAAATAAATATTAGAGGAAATAACAAACATAAATATTTTTTATTATTATCAATTCACCCCAAGCAAGGCAGAAGCGCCACTGGTGTGCAGGTGACACAATGAGAAAAAAAGTGTTACAGACGATTTCGAAGAAAAGATAAGCGTTGGCAGATTTCTTATTGAGACATCAGCAAATGGTGGTGTCATTTGCATAGATCTCTACTTGGGAAATGATTACATCAGGAAGATCATTGATGAAGATCAGAAAAAGCGGAACACCTGTGATAGAGCCCTGAGGGACACCCTTCTTCGTATGAAAGGCTCTTGAACTTTACCCGTTCGAATCAACCTTCATGATTTAAATATGCGATAAGATTTTTTTTACACCTTAATACAGTGAGTCTGCTTCTCAGTAGCAGCAAGAAAAATATTATTCCTTGATTTTGTGCTTTGTTTATTCAGGTAGTTTCCTATATGCTTGTTTTAATTGCTTCTCTTAGACTTGCTTTGTTGTTTGACACCTTCATATAATTTCATTTTCAAAATTGACTATAGATTTTCGTTTAGATCAATAGTTCCCAAACTTTTTTCTGTCATTTCCCCTTACACCCAGTTCAACAATCCAGATTTACCCCTTCATGTGTAAGAGAGAAAAAGTAGTTAAATCACACTGATACTATTTACTAATTTATTCTGCAAATGTACTGATAAACCTATAGTTACAGAGTAAAGTGGATAGAGACTAATTAGTAACAACTAAGCATAGCCATAGAGAGCGGTTAGTAACAAATAAAAGGACTTTTGTTTGCTCTTCTACTTCAGAATTAAATTAGTGAGAAGGGTGATGCTGCTTCTTGTGCACCAGTGTATCAATATCAGAGTTAATTTTAGCAAGCGAGCAACGTATGTCACATTCCACTTCCAGTCGGTTTCATGCTTTGGGCTTGATTGTGAGTAAAGTAGAAAATCCTGACTCACAAAGATAGGTTGTGGAAAACAGAATGAGGATTTTCAATGCGTTGTTGCTCAGTTGTGGGTATTCTCCACGCATATTAACCAAGAATTCTTCAAGATCTTATGCACGAAACACATACTTGGCAGAAGAGTCATGTTTGAGCTCTAAGAACTCATTTTGAATGTCCTTAGGAACATCATCCACCTGCCATATAAATAGGTTTCTTGTCAGCCTCTTTCTCTCTCAGACATGAGAAAATCCATCTGAGATTTTTTTATTTATTAGGTAGTGTAATTATTTCCTCCCTGGTAGCTTCAAATTTCCCCCAGGTGGAAATTTCTCCAAATTTGGGAATTGCTGGTTTAGATCATGATAGGGGGCAATGTGTTGTATTCTTTCCCGTAAACCTTTTATGCACCCAAAATTTACCGGCAATCTTATATATTTGTGAAGAGGCATTGTTATGCATAAACATGCACGTCATTTTGAAACAAAGGTCGCGGAAACTTGTACCAATCAAAGAAACACAAAAATGTATTAGATCCTCCGGTACGAATGCCAACCAGTACAAAATGACGTTTCCAAATTTATGGCAGGTAGAGTTGCATCATGTAGCTCTTTTTCTCAGTGCTCAACTGACCCGACTATACTGCGCAGTCAACAAAATAAAAAACAAACGCGTGTACGAAATAGAAAATATATAATGGCGACAACTTACTCACCGAGCTGTAAATATTTGTATAAAATCTAGATGTGTGTAAAATGCAGATAATATATATATATATATATATATATATATATATAGGTAAAAAGACTCTGATGAGCATTGACCTTAAAAAATGTCTATCAGAGAACAAAACGCGTCGGTTTTTGTTTTATTCATAAACGTATATATATATATATATATATATATATATATATATATATACACACTACAGACCATAATTATTAGGCCACTCTAGTGTTATAAAAATGATGTATTTCATACTGTTTTTTAGTATTTATTACCAAGTGAATAATTGTAAATGAAAATAAAGTGGTTCTTTTTTTTAATACTGCACAATAACATATGTATCAAATGAATTTATAAATATTTAGTATTTACGTATATTGCAGTTTCATCAATGAAAGAATGAAGAAAATTTAGAGTGATTCGGACGAGTTCATTTTGCTTCATTGCCTTGGAAAATTTAGTAAAATAATAACAAAAAACATTCTATTTTTATTTGGCAATAAATACTAAAATTCCAAAAACCCGATCCTAATTAATATTAAAAATTTTATTTTAATATTAAAAAATGATGCAGGAAGAGAGCTCCATGTAACAAAATATTACAGAGCAAATATATCTTAAAAAAGGATTAATTCAAAGATGTTGAATGGCCATTTCGATATGAAGATCCCCATGGGGGATAACACATGACCTCAGCAACAGAAAAATCCTTTCAGAAACTGGAGAAAAATTAGTCTACTTTTCCTGTTTAAATAGATTACAAAGAAATTAAAAAAGAAAATAAAAATAAAAATAAAAATAAAAAGGAAAAATAAAGGAAAAGAAAAAGAAAAAGAAAAAGATAAAATAAAATCAAATAAATAAGAAAAGAAAAAATTGACATCGTCTGGGTTCGCAAAAAAAAGAAAGAGAATAGTAACTAAAAATTAACAGACAGCCGTGTTAAATCGACGTAAGTTTAAGCATCACGGAAAAAAGGTGGTAATATATATATATATATATATATATATATATATATATTGCTCATCCACATACAAGCCTGTTTCGCAGCACATTAATGTGATTAGACATCTGATTGCTTCCAACCGAGATAGAAACTTGACCGATGCGTCATCTACAACCTATCGGCTTGTGTCAGAGAGTGAAGAAGTTATTCTAACGTGTAATATACGCGATGTATACAGACACAAGCAACCACGAGAACTTCGTTCATGCCTAAAAAGTAATGCGTAAATCATAAAAGCGGCTACTGTTTTTAAAATCTTCCCCTCGAGAGAACTGACTTGGATAACGAGAGCATAGTTATATATATTGTATATCTGGGCAGAAAACTCTCATGCAAGTTTTATTAATATATAAATATATATTCTTCTTCTTCTATATGCTTTGTCCTTTAACGACGCAGGCAATCATGGCTTTCCACGTTTCCCTATCCCTGGTGGCTCT
This sequence comes from Ascarosepion bandense, assembly GCA_037127315.1. Taxonomy (NCBI): domain Eukaryota; kingdom Metazoa; phylum Mollusca; class Cephalopoda; order Sepiida; family Sepiidae; genus Ascarosepion; species Ascarosepion bandense. Next base: position 2,229,747 of record JBBBDQ010000953.1, read on the forward strand.
TAGCAAGCTTTCTCATGCTGCACCATGCAACGCCAGTTCTCACATCCACCTGCTTAGGCCCTTCAAATATGTTATCCGCTGTTCTCCCCTGTCTCTTTTTCCCTCGACCTGGCCTGTTAGTATCAGGTTCTCCAAGCCCCCTTTCCTCATTGCATGTCCCAGGAACTTTAGTTGTCGCTTCCTGGTGCCCAGTATTGATTTCCTTTTCATTTCCATCCTTTCCAAAACTTCCTTGTTGCTCACGTGCTCGATCCATGATATCCGCAGCATCCTTCTGTAGAACCACATTTCAGTTGCCTGAAGTCTCCCTTTCATCTTAAATGATATTGTCCAGTATTTACTGTCATATTGAAGAACTGACATCACATAGCAATCCAAGACACTTGTCTTTGTTTCTAGCGAAATTTTCCCGTGTCTTAATACTTTACTCAGCTTCTAGAACGAGTCTTTTGCCATGCCAATTCGCCTTCGGATCTCTGTGTCACACTTTCTATCTTCTGTTAGCACATATCCCAGATATTTAAATTTTTGCACCTGCTTGATTCTAGTATCCCTTTCCTCTAGTTGGCATTTTCGGCTGCTCTTTTTGCTGATGAATAGGCATTCTGTTTTCTTGCAGTTTATTTGTAGTCCTTTCTTGTCACTCTCTTCAGCTACTTTTTGTAGAGGGTCTTGCAGTTTTCTCTCTGTGTTTGCTATCAGAACTGTATCATTTGCGTACCTTATGTTGTTCAAATTGTGGCCTACGATGACGAATCTTGGTATAACATCTAAGGTCCTCAGAATCGCCTCGCTGTACAAGTTGAATAGATCCGGTGAAAGTCTTATGCCCCTTTCTATCTTTGTTTATCTGCTGAATTCGTTATTTGTTCGTATGCAGGCGGTTTGCTGCCAGTAGAGATTCTTGATTACTCTTATGTCTTATTAAATTATATAAAAATCGTCTGAATGTTTAGATTATCTGAGCACTTTCGGCAATATCTTTAGCCATTAGCGAGAATGGATTTTATTTTAGGTGTAACAGAATGTTTGTAGTGTTATGTATGTTTGTATAGTATGGTGTATGTTTGTAGAGTAGTGTGTATGTTTTATGTTCCGAACACGGTAAGCACGTTGTTAGCGTGTTCGTAGTTGATATTATTGAGTGTTTGGTTTTTCTTTTTTTTTTATTAATAATGCTTTCATTATTTTTAGCGTGGAAGTTGCTTTGATATTTATGTTGTCGACAAGTATGTCATGGACAGTGATTGGTAGGTCTTTTATATGAGATGGAATTGAGCTCCGTCCTGACAGATGCAACGTGAGTTTTCGCGTCAATTTCATAGTCGTGTGGATCAAGAACATACGTGTTGACAGCACAAATATCATAGCATCATACACAAACAAAAGCAGGCTAAAAATAACGGAAGACTTATTAATAAAAAAAGAAAAACCTAACACGAGTTATAAATAATACGAGTATTCATTAAAAAAATAATGTTTAAACAAATGCATATATATATATATATATATATATATATATATATATATATATATATATATAATTATATGGTTATGTCGAAACATAGAAATTTCCATGTAGCAATGAAAAATTGACATAGCCATATAATTATATTAAGCTCTATAATACTCATTATATTGAGCACTGTTTATAATAAAATAAATGCCAGAGAACTCAAGATATAAAAAAAAGAGTCCTCTTCACTTGGAATTATATATATATATATATATATATATATATATATATATATATATATATATATATAGGGAAGATTAGCCGGCTACGCTACTATTGTTTCGACCTTTTCGGTTTCATCGGGCGATTTATTTTCTAAAGAAAATAATGATTCACTATATATATATATATATATATATATATATATATATATATATATATATATATATAATCTATGCAAGAGCCAACAAACCTACCCTGACAAGCCGAAGGGTGAAAGCTAGATAGGTTTGTTGGCTCTTGCATAGATTTTCTGTCTTTGTTGCTCTACTTTCGTATTGAGCACTTTAGTGTTAGGGTTTTCGTCTTGGGTTTTTTTCTTTCCTACGAGTATTTGACTTTTTGTTCATGTACTTCGTTTGTTTCTTTTTTTTTACTTCCCCTCTTTTTCCCTCCGAGTTCGTAATCGGTGGGTTGTTCAAGACGATATAAATTATAGTATAACTATTACTAGTATTAGCAGAATTATTTCTGTTACTATTAATATTGTTATAATTACTATAGTTATTATATATATATATATATATATATATATATATATATATATATATATTGATCGTTTATTACTTAGTTTTTGTCCTAATAGGGTTAGACCAGTACACATGTGTATTAAAAAGTGTTCTATACAATTATATTGTAGAACTTTTGAATATTTTCCATTTTCAAACGAGTTATTTCGCCACCCAGGTTTCTACCATGAGTGGTGTCTTCAGGCGATTTTTAATAACTGATTTTACCTTTTACCGTTTTTCGTTTTAAGAACGCTCTTGTGACAGTGTTTTATTTGAACGTTCACGTGGCAGGGAATTTATGAACACGCATTGATTAAATTCATGACTGTATGAACCTAAGAGGTATTTCTTAGTGTGGATGCATTTTGTCATAATTTCTGTTCGTTCATTTAACAGTTCGTCTTTATTTGGGTATGCCATAATGTCTAATTTCTCCTCCTGGCACAGTCTACATATTTGTCCACCATTGTAAGGCTTGGTTGTTTTTGCAATGCTCCACGTTCTGTGTGGATCTTTTTCATTTTTTGATTTCAATTTCCAGACATGATTAGCCAATTTTGTATTGTTTTTAATTTTTCTATTTTAAATGTAGATCTGTGGTTGAGCACCTCTAAGACCAGGTGGTTCTACCACACACACACACACACACACACACACACACACACACACACACACACATACACATATATAAACTTACGGTCATAACACGTTGAATACACCAGTTCTCGCTCGATCACCGAAGATAAGCAACGTTGAGCCTGGTCAGTACTTAGATGGGTAACCACTTGGGAATACCAGGTGCTTTAAGCGTAATTGACGATGTGCGTTGTGGTGAAGTGGATGTCGGCTCGGAGGGGGAAATCGGTGAGCCGAGTTCCAATTCCAGTCGAACACTTTGCATTCACTTACGCACTGGTACCCTTGGGAAAGGTATTAATCCATCCTTTCCCTCCAGTTATGGGTTAAATAACTGAGGTCTGCTGTTCATTCGATCCATGGCGAACTTCTGCACCGATTGTTTGTTATAAGCAGTTCCAAAACGTGTGGATGGTGCCTTCACCACTTTAAACAATTCATTGTGTAGCAATCTAATTGAGTTAGACACTCATACGTCGAGATCGACGGGAGAGTCCATAATAATATTCTAAACATATACTGTTAAATATACCAGACAATGAATATCTGCTATGTTTAATCATGAGCCGTTATAAACAACTTATTTTGGCTTTAGTTTCAGGTTAAAATAAAGATAAAAATTAATTAGAATCAGCATTATATAAAATTATTCAAATATTGAACAATTTTTGTCTTTATTTTCACCTGAAATTAAAGCCAAAATACGATGTTTAGAACGGCTCATGATTAAACATAATAGACATTCATTGTCTGTTATATTTAACAGTATATATAAATTATCTGCTGCCTCGATACACTAAATATTTATATAAATTATGATTGAGTGTAACCATACTAAAAAATACTTATTAAGTTCATACAGCCATGGATGAAAACATTATAATTTCTTGTAATTTTAAAAATTGTGCTTTCAAAATTTCCCCGTCACGTGAGTGTTCAAAAAAAAAACTACCGTTACTTTAAAAAAAAACGATAAAGGGTAAAATCAGTTATTACAAATTGCCTGAAGACACCACATGGTAGAAACCTAGGTCGCGTAATATCTCGCTTACAAATGAAAATATTCAAAAGTTCTGCAATATAATTTTACTGAACACTTTTTAATAGAAATGTGCACTGGTCTAATTTTATTATGACCAAAAACTAAGTAAGTAAACAATCAATTTATATATATATATATATATATATATATATATATATATATATATATATATATATATATATTGATTGTTTACTTGTATGTGGATGACTAATATATTATGCTCTCATTATGATTGAACTCTCTGGAAAACAAAATTTTGTAAAACATTTTCCACTTCTGCGATATGCGTGACTCTTCAGAAATGAATTGAGTTCTCTCGGTGACTGGCGTGTGTATACACAGCTTATACACAACACGTTAAAATTTCCCTTCTCTGATTCCATGCGTCGATGACTTAGGGAGTAGCGACTCCGACTGATACCAAATCGGTCGAGTTTCGATCCCGGCCAGAAGCAAGTGGATGCGTCTAGCCACACTGATGAGCTGTGATGCAGCGAAACAGGTTTGTATGTGGATGACTAATATATATATATATATATATATATATATATTCAGAAATTATCACATGGATATGTTACAATATAATATAACTACATGTTACAATGTGTTACAATATCACTACAAAATGTTACAAATATGTTACAATATCACTACAAAAGTAGCTATTTTTGTTTCGACATTTCTTGTGTCTTGTATATATATATATATATATATATATATATATAGTGGAGAAACGCAACAAACACTGATTAAAACTTTACCAAAAAACATTCAAGGTGCAGAGACGTTTAATTATAAATTTAAATTGTCAACTGTTGTATATTTACATGCGTAAAATAGCCGACTCTATTAAGCTTCCTACTGAGTTTTTTTTTTTTTTTATTCTTATTCTTTTGTTTAAATATCTCGTATTATATCAACATTAATTCTCTCAGGTAAAAAGATATGTTGTATGCCTTCTGGGCGTAAATTTAACGTGAAAGATATTCGCCCGAAGAAAGTAGTTTCTCGTTTAACTAAAACGGCTTCCTTCAAGTCGAATTTATGGCCCGACTTGTTACTTTCTTGGACTATAAATATATACAAGGTGTGTGAGGACATCTTTATACTTACACAAAAAATGACTCTTAGAAACAAATAAAGATGTCTTTTTAGTGAAAACGTTGCGAGGATAAGAATAAACATATTGTTTGGTAATTTACTTCGATAAAGTCTCCTTCAGCTTTGATAACAGCTTCTATGAGAGGTCTGAATCGCCTACATGCTAGGATCAAGTGGTCCTTGTTCATATTGGACATTATTCTGACTATGGAGGCTTTTAGGGATTCTTGCCTGTTATGAGGGGGATTATTAACTTTTTTTCTCAATTTCACTCCATACATCCAAAGGTATATAGTAATAAAGTGATATGACGTCATTCGATTTAGATGGGAAACCCAACAATAGGGAGTGACCGATTATCTTAAAAAGCAATCTGGGTCATCAACAAATAACACGGGGAAGAGTGGAAGTAATCTAGAATTAACAAAACAGGAAAATAAGAAACAATGATACTGTAACTAAATATTCTAGTAACAATCATGAATCTTTTCTGTAAATTTAACCGAAAATATTAATTCACCACCAAATTAAAAGAATATACATGGTGCGTGTTTTATTTGAGGATTGATCTATACTTAATGACTCTTAAAAATCGATAATGATGTCTTTTAACTAGAAAAAAAACTTGTGATGATAAGAATAAACTTATTGTTTGGTAATTTACTTCGATAAAGTCTCCTTCAGCTTTGATAACGGCTTCTATGCGAGGTCTGAATCGCCTACATGCTAGGACCACTTGATCCTTGTTCATATTGGACATTATTCTGACTATAGAGGCCTTTAGGGATTCTTTCGTGTTATGAGGGTGATCATTAACTTTTTTCTCAACTACACTCCATACATAGTAATCCAAAGGAATGAGATCTGGGGGTCTAGGGTTATGTGTGGCGGGGAGGGGTATGTGATCTTCTGAGAAAACCAAATGACCTGTTGGATTTTTAAATTTGTTTAGAACTGATTAAACGATTTTCTTTAACTTTTCTGACATAAAATGATTTTTTTCTCATCACATAAGACTTGTATCTGATGTCTTCGTGGACAACATTTCGGATTGTTCCTTTGATATATGGTGTTCTTTGGCAATCGACCTCATGGATTTTCTGGGATTGCCATCAATGGTCTGCTGCACTTACCGAATAAATTCGGGTGTTCTAATAGTATCAGTGCGTCTGAAATGTTTCTTACTTTTTAATATTGGTGATACATTTCTTGCGAACTTTGTAGACAAAAGATCTAGCGACGTTTAAAAATTGTACTATTTCTAAATTGTATTAACTGGGTACCTCTTCATTTCTTGTGTCTGCCGTTGATAATTTTGAAATATATAAAATATAAAGTCAAATAACAGTAAAAATTAACATATGTCTTCAAATACCTTACGCACCCTGTATATTTACTACAATTTTAACCAAATTCTCCCAGAGCGAAGCCTTTCCATTACATCCGCTGAGTTGACCTTAGGAATCGTTCCAAATGTGGGCGACTCGGATGCGCTATTTATATGTGTGGGTCTGAATCGCATACATGCTAGGATCAAGTGGTCCTTATTCATATTGGACATTATTCTGACTATGGAGGCTTTTAGGGATTCTTGCCTGTTATGAGGGGGATCATTAACTTTTTTCTCAACTTCACTCCATACATCCCTTTGGATGTATGGAGTGAAGAAAACTGCAAGACCCTCTACAAAAAGTAGCTGAAGAGATTGAAGGGGAGCTGGGGTTATGTGGGGGTGGGTATGTGATCTTCTGAGAAGAACCAAATGACCTGTTGTATTTTTAAGTTTGTTTAGAACTGATTAAGCGATTTTGCTTTACCTTTTCTGACATAAAGTGATTTTTTCTCATCACATAAGACTTGTATCTGATGTCTTCGCGTACAACATTTCGGATTGTTCCTTTAATACATGGTGTTCTTTAGCAATCCACCTCATGGATTTTCATGGATTTTATGAAGTGACCGATTATCTTAAAAAGTAATCTGTGTCATCAACAAATAACACGAGGAAGAGTGGAATTAATCTAGAATTAACAAAACAGAAAAATAAGAAACAATGATACTGTAACTAAATATTCTAGTAACAGTCATGAATCTTTTCTGTTAATTTAACCCAAAATATCAATTCAAAATTAAAAGAATATACAGGGTGCGTGAGGTATTTGAGGACAGATTTATCGTAATGATTTAAAAATAGATATTGATGTCTTTTTGCCGAAAAAGTTGTGAGGATAAGAATAAACATATTGCTTGGTAATTTCTTTCTATAAAGTCTCCTGCAGATTTGATAACAGTTTCTATGCGAGGTCTGAATCGCCTACATGCTAGGATCAAGTGGTTCTTATTTATATTAGATACTTCTCTCACTATAGATGGATTTTACGGATTTTTTTTTTAAATTGTCTCATCCCAAGCAAAATAGAACTGCTACTAGTGCGTATAGGGTTACATAGTAGGGGAATGAAGAGAGAAGAGAACGGGTCCCAATAAATGTTTGGGGTAAGAGACGGATGAGTAAATTGGTGTGAAGAGAGCTGCGTGAGAGCAAAGTGTAAAGTGGGAAGAAGGATGAGAATCAAGGAGATAAGAGATGATGATTGACGTTGCATTTAAACTATTGGAGATCGTAGCTATCAAAGAAACAAGAATACGGAAGGGAATTTCACAGGCGGGAAGTGCGTGAAAAGAAGCTGATAGTGTAGAAATTTTAATTACAATTGTTTTTTGTTTTTTTTTTCTCATAGTTTAGTAGCTTGAGTAAATTCGTGTAGGTGGACACCAAGGAGCTAAGCTCGTCGAAGCAGTATCCGTGAAAGTGTTTGCAGAAGAGAGACGCACCTCGTCGGTAAGAGAGACTGGAGTCGGGTTGCCAGGTCCGGATCGACTACATTACAAATTCTTCTTTGAATCTTGTCGTGAACCCCAAGGGCCGCCCAACCAGATATTCAAAGCGCGGATGGGTGGTAGTTTTGTAAATGTGCCCGATGGATGCAGAAGAGAAGAACTTCTTGAAACGACACAGGGACCAGACCTTCTTAGCAGAAGATTTAGATATTAATTCAATGTAATCTTTCCACTTAAGATCAGCTGAGAGAGTGAGGCCAAGGATGCGCAACGTATTGCTCTCGGAGAGACTAGCATGATCCATGTTGATGGTGGGCAGGAAAGATTGTCTATGGTGGTTAAAGGATCAGCTTCGTTTCGAGTAAATTCGTATAGGGGGCGGCAAGGAGCTAAGTTCATCAGAGCAGAATCTGTGAAAGTATTTGTAGAAAAGACAGAGAGAAGCAACATCACGTCGGTGAGAGAGCGATTGGTGTCGGTCCGCTATGTCAGGATCGACTATATTGCAGATTGCTCTTTGGATCTTGTCGAGAACACCAAGGTGAACAGCAGGGGCGCCCGACTAAATATGACAGCAGTATTCAATACATAGGCGGATGGTAGATTTGTAAATGTGCATGATGGATTCAGAAGAGAAAAACTTCATGGCCCGACAAAGGGACCCGACTTTCTTAGCAGTAGATTTAGCTATTAATTCAATGCAGTAGTTCCACTTGAGATCAGCTGAGAGTGTGAGTCCGAAAAGGCGTAGTGTACTGCTCTCAAGGGAGACTAGCGTGATCCTTGTTGATGGCGGATAGGAATGATTGTCTATGGTGGTTAAAGGATAGCAGCTTCGTTTTAGAAGCATTAAGTTTACAAGCCCTTTCTTACTCTAGTCTACCACTGACTGGAGGTACTTTTCGAGAGCAGCTGTCGGGTTTGTTTTCTCGACATCGGCAGATTTCTTAGCGAGGCGGGGGTAAATGGTGGTGTCCTCAGCGAGATCGTTGATGAAAATCAGAAAAAGCGTAGGACCTAGGATAGAGCTTTGAAGAAAACCCGCGTTCGTATGATAGGATCTGGAAGCATGCCCGTTCTATACGATCTTCATTACGTGATTCGATAGGAACTATTTGATTACGTCAAACAAGCGTCCATATATACTATAGCACTGTAGCTTGTGAAGAAGGTCAGCGTGCCAGACTCTGTCAAATGCTTTGGAGATATGCAGGACAACTAGCTTTGCCGTTCATATCAATAGCCTGGTAGATGTACTCAGTGATGGTCGTTAACAAATCAGCGGTAGAACTGGCCAAGCTGAAGCCATACTGTTCGTCTGAGAACAAGCAGTGGGCTATGAGATGTTGAACCATTTCAGCATTGATGATGGCCTCGAACACTTTGCTAAAAATCGGTAGGAGGCTGATAAAACGATAATTGGAAGAGTCTGAGTGTTCTCCCGAGTTCTTAAAAACAGGAATCACAGATGATGACTTCCAGCAGGCAGGAAATCAAAAGGTAGAGAGACAATAATTGTAGATTTAGGTGAAGACAGAAGAGAGTTCAGGGGCACATTTCTTTAAGACGATGACTGGGATTCCTTCTCCTCCGCTCGCCTTATGGATTACTAGCAGTATAGCCTGGCGTTGCTCGGGTGTAATGAAAGCTTTAAAACTAATCCATGGTCCTGGAGCTCAGACTCTTTCGACGTTGGCACGAAAGACTAAAAAGCAATAGTTGTTTCCAGTTAAAGCGAAACCGTAGACTGAAAGAAAAATGGATGGATGTAAGTCAAATTTTGATTTCCTGGTATCGATTTATACATATATATATTATCGATTTTCTGCACTATTGTAAGAACTGCAACCTTCGACCTTCTGAATATTGTTTCTTATGTCTTTGTCTATGAGTGTATCAAATCTGATTAAAATCGGATCACTCTTTCTATAATCCGATTTTTTCGATTATCGATTTTCGATATTTATCGGGTGTACCTCGACACAAAACTTAGCTAAGAACACTCGCAGACGCTTATAGTACAACTGTGTAAAATTTTCAAGAAAATCGGTTCAGCCGTTTCGGAGTCTATAGGTAACGGATACACACACACAAAGACACACACACACACACACACACACACACACACACACACACACACACACACAGAGACAAAGGTTCCATTTATAAATAAGTTTAAATTAGATTTTAGAGACCAGAGGGGGGGATAATGGAAACGTCGCTCAGTTGAGCGATTCCCTAGTGTTATTAGGACGGTCATTAACCTCTTCGTCAACTACGCTTCATACATAGCAGTCCAGTGGGTTGAGATCTGGGGAACTAGGATGCCAAATGTTAAGGGTAATGTGATCATAAAAAATTTATGCCATCCATTCCTACATTATTTGAACCTTGTGTCTTGCTGCCGAGTGTTGTTGAAACACATAACGTCTTCCATTGCATAAATTGTCAAGCCATGGCTTAACCACTGTTTTCAGAATATCTATGTAGGCAGTAGAGTTTACTCTAAGACCTTGTGGGAAAAGGTGAGTAGGCATTGCATGTCCTTCATTGTTGACAACTCCCAAAACATTTGCAGGAAATTTTGTATGCATTACTCTTGGAACTTCTGAAGGGTCTGCAAATAACTATCTGTCATTTATTTTGTTTTCTTTCTGATCTTGGTTAAAGTTTTTCTCTTGTGAGGATAAACAAAATGACATCTTTCTCTGATGGATTTTTTTATTTTTTTTACGAGCCTTTTATATCTGATTAGGCGATTTTTCTTTACCTTTGCTGACATAAAATAACCTTTTCTCATCACATAAGACTTATATCTGATGTCTTCGTGGACAACGTTTTGGATTGTTCCTTTTGAAACATGCTTTGGCAATTGACCTCATGGATCATCTGAGACTGCTATCAATGGTCTGCTGCACTTGCCGAATAAATTCAGATATTCTAATGGGATCAGTGTGTCTGGAATGATTCTTACCTTTTGATACTGATTTCTATCTTTGGTCTTTCCTTGCAAGATTTGTAGACAAAGAATCTGTCGACTTTTAAACGCCGTGCTATAATTAAATTGCTATGTTCAGCCTTTATACCCAAGGTAACAGTGTGTCTCTTTATTACTTGTGAAAGCATAGGGTCTGCCATTTATAATTCTGAAACATAGAAAATAGAAAGCTAAAAAAATATGCTGCTATAGTAAAAATATCATGTCTTCAAAGACCTTACGTATCCTGTATATAAAAACATATATATACAACCACTATTTTGCTGAGTATAACTAAGCTTTCAATATGAGTCCTCGGAAGACCTACAGAAACAACTCCTCTCACATGAAAAGTCACGATTTAATTTAAAAAATAAAATGTCATAAAATAAATCTCATCTTGGTCAATTATTAATTTTGGAGCAAAAACATTAAAAATTCACAATCTACAAATTATAATAAAAAAACGAGTATAAATGTAACTTTTCAGAATATTTTTGTCACCATTTCATCCTAAAGCCACTAAGGCAACAAGGGCTAATATGAGAAAAATACACTATTAAGGGAAGAAAACAGGAATTAAGAAGTCAAAGGATAACGTTGGACATTGCATTTAAACATTTTTAGACCTCTCCTTGTAAAAAAGACAAGTTGCAAAGTCGTCTACGGTGGCGAAAGGGTCGATGACGAGGGGTCCATAATGAGGGGTCGATGGCGAGGAGTTGATGGCAAAGGGTCGAAGGCGAGGAGTCGATGGCGAAGCATTGATGGTGAGGGGAGGTCGATAGCGAAGGGTCTATGGCGAGGAGTCGATGGCGAGGAGTGGTCAGTGAAAATGCTAGGTCTATATCACTTATGACACATGGACACTCATTTTGCGCATAATAAAGAGAGGTATGGCTTTCGAAACACACTGAAGTGCTAAAAGTCATAGGTTAGCTGTATATAAAGATAATGGTGGGTGGCGCCACTGGTCTTTCACGTCAAGAAAATATCAAGCCTATATCAGTTATGCACTGACAACTAGAAACTCAGTATTTAGATAATAAAGGGACATCTGATTTTTGAAACACACTGACGTGCCAAAAGATATAGGCTAGCAGTATGTAAAGATAATGACAGGTAGAACCGCCATTCTTTGAAGTATTGAAAAGACCAGAACTATATCCCTGGAGATCCGTCATCTGGTTACTCTGCATGAACAGTTTCAACGAGTAATTTGAACTTGGTCGGCTGGTTCGATTTGCTCCTATAATTAACTATTACACCAAGCATCTGATTTGTGGGTAGTATAACGGTTGTCAGTCTAAATTAAGTTGGGTTTATTCTGTTTGATTTGATTTATTATGTTTTACGGCATATCAAAACCTCAACGGTATATTTAATGTAGACAAGATTTTCTTTTTTTTTTGATAATATGAATAGAATATATATTCTTTGTAAGAAATCAGGTTGTAGATCATGTTTGGTTTGGTTTGGTTTGGTTTATTTTGTTTTACAGTATATCAACCTCAATAGATTATTTAATGCCGACAAGGTTTCTTGGATAGGTTTGTATGAACAGAATATGTCTTCTTTGTATAAATTAGTTTGTAGATCTGGTTTAATTTATTTCGTTTTACGGCATATCAACCTCAATTTGTGAGAATTTTGTAAGAAATCAATTTATAGATCAGGTTTCATTGAGGTATGTTTTTAAAGGGTTTTTTTTTTTGTTGAGAGTCAAATGTATTGCAGCTAATATTTTTGTCCAAACATTTACTGCAAGTAAATAAAACATGTATTGTTGGTAATATATATATATATATATATATATATATATATATATATTACCTACAATACATGAAAAAACAAATATATTTTTGAAGAAAAAAAAATATTTTTTTTTGCTTCAAAAATGTATTTTTGTTTTGTTTTTTTCTTTTTACGATGAAAGTCTTTATTTTTTTTATTTTTTTTTTTTTATAGATTTATAATGTTTTGAACCCAGCTTGAGGGTTAACTATCTATCTATCCATAGTTAGAACTCTAAAGGTTTTACTACCCGGGTCACGGTGGACCTGAGAATAACAGCAATTAAGGGGTGGTTCTACGCTCCTGAAAACCACAAATCACTCGGTCAGCGGCCTTGCTGCCGGATGTAGTTTATCGTCATACTCAGAACGACATTCTATCTGAAGGACGCTAGAAAGCGTGAAATTTATAAATACATATTGTTGATCCTGCGGACATAAAGCGAATGTTTGCTTACTTCCTGAAACTTGCCGGTTGGTCGTTTGCTGATATTCTCAGTCAAATCGGGTAACTTCCGTTTCACAGGAAGTTGACGATCGGTTGTTAGTGACAGTTTATTAGGAAACTTTACGAAACACTTCTGGCAATCACACTTGGAGAGTATGCATGGAAAACAAATTGCTAGTTTGATCTGGGAGTTACCATTTTGCCTGGCTGAATACGCCATTTTTTATATGAATATCGAGTCCTTTAGACGAAATTTAATAGAGTTTGAAAGGGACTTACTGTGTACGAATATGAAACAAATGAAATAATTCGTACACAAAGAAAAGAATATATTTACAAAATTTTATATACATATTCTGAAAATTTGACCATGCAACGTCTATTTCTATATACAATAAGTGGTGAGTTAATAGTGAATTTTAAATGTTTTTACGTTAAATGTTACATTTAATACACATTAATATGCAGAAAGGAAAAAAGATCTGTATAAACAGCAAAAAGATATGTGTCGTTGATGGAGATGGTGCCATAGCTGAGAGTGCTGTTTGTAAATAGTCCCCGAGGTTTAGAAGAGTAAAGTTTGATCTTGTTTTTCGAGAACGTTCCAGTAGCTTGCCAGTAACTGATGATGACCAAATCAAAACGCTGATTACAAAAATTAGCATAATATTATGTTTATTCATATGAATAAAAATAATTTTATGGTAATTTTTTTTCATAATATTCGGACCTTTGGCCAACGCTTCTTTAGCGATCAATCGTTGGCACAATTATAATTATATTAGACTGAATAGCAAAGACTTCCAAGAGATAATGCTGGAAAACGTTTCCAATTACGATTATTATAAATACGTAAAATTAAGAAAATAAATAAATTTACGATTAAAATAAATGCGTCAATAAAGAAAATGGTTAAATGATCCAGCGAAGCCTAAAATAGATAAATGATAGCTCACATATCTCCCAAAGAAATGTAGTGATCGTAAAAATTTGTCCATTTGCTTGCAAAGTGCCGGCTGAAATAATTTCAGGCATAGAGTTTCCAAAATTAATAAATGATATTTGGATCTACCTTTCTTACTTTGCTAAGGATGGCTCTCTTAAGGCGCCGCTAATTTGTGGGTGAACATGGTCCTCATATCTGACAACGACGGTGCTCCGCAAGGAACAGGGCGAGTCCTCAGAGGCCATTGTAATTATAGCGTAACCTCATCCTAGCCAAAGAAGTCGTCATAGTGCAGGACCACCACACCTTGGTTCCCGCCAGGACGGTCAACCAACTGGGACAAGTGACCTTCAACCCGTCCTCCGGAGACATTCAAATCCATTAAATAACTAATAATAATGTTAAAACAAATAAAAAAAAAAGAATGTTAAAGTGTTATGTAATTTTAGTCCTATTATGTAATAGCGGAAACTTGATAACTTATCGACAAATGAAGAGAAGACAGAACATAGAAATGTGGTTCTACAGAAGGATGGTGAGAATACCATGGACAGAGCATGTAAGCAACGAAGAATACTTCGTTAGAGGCTTTGGATATATTTTCCCTAAAGGCTTTTATAAATTACGCGTCAATAATTATTTTTAATGTCACTTTGGTTATATATATAGTTTAGAACATGTACAAATTACAGTCTTCTACAAAGTGTACATTTTGTTTCATTATTGAAAGAACAATGTCTCATCAGGTAGTAAACGCTATTTTTTTTTATAATTTGTAATAATTGCTCATAGCTCTATTTCGATATTGAGCACGGTTTTAAATTAATGTTTTGAACGTTGCAAATATTTTCTTTGTTCCTTATTCTCTTCGATATATATATAAGTAAAGCCAACCTTGCCTGAAGATCCGTTTAGGTGAAACCTTGGTAGGTTTGTTGGCTCACTAGTTTAATTTACTTATTCTGCTCTGCTTACGTATTGAGCGCTTTATTGATTACTCGTCTCGGTTTTTTTTTCTTTGGTCTACGTACTGGCTCGGTCCAAATCGCTTTGGCTGATGTTCATGTGCTTAGCTCTTTCTTTTTTTATAACCATTTTTTCCTTCCACATATATACGCAGAGGGTTTTTCGAAACGAGTATAGTGATAAGTTGCATATATATATATATATATATATATATATATATATATATATATATGCATTAAATGAAAAGAGAAACCGCAAATGTTCTTTTATAAAATATGTTGTACTTGATTTTTATTGTATCCCATAGAGATTTGAAGCGACAGATGTTTAAAGTGACAGAGATTTGAAATAATAGAGATTTAAGCCAAGGAGATTTAAAGCAAGAGAGATTTGAAAAGAGGAGATTTAGAGCGAGGGAGATTTGACAGAGTGAGATTTGAAGCGAAAGATCTTTGAGGTAACAGTGATTTTATAAAATAAAATACATCATATTTTATAAAAGAGCACTCACGATTTCTCTTTGGATTTCAAATATATATTTTTATCTCGTTGGAACCACTGTAACATCTCCATTATATATATATATATATATATATATATATATATATATATATATAAGAACTACATTATATATATATATATATATATATATATATATATATACATATATATATATAAATATATATATATAAATATATATATATATATATAAATATTAATGCAGGTTTCATTGAATAATATAGACAAGTTTTGTCTATTAATTTTGTGTAGGATCCGTTCATACCGTCTGATATACTTGATGGTGATGTCGTTAAAAGACAACAAAAAATCACAGTATTTGTTGAATTTTTTATCGGGTCTAAGCTTTCGGCTCACATAAGCCATTATCAAAGAGTAAATAATAACACACAGTAAACATAGAACATTTAAGCTATTAACAATAAAGATAATTGAATTGAAAATTCAATATAAAATATAAATATAAAATATAAAATATAAATATATATATATAAATATAAAATATAAATATATATATATATATAAATATATATATATATATATATATATATATATATATATATATATATATATAAGAACTACTTTATTTTCATTTACAATTATTGACTTATTTTAAAATTTACACTTTTCTCTCGTTGAACTACTGTAACAGCCACATTATATATATATATATATATATATATATATATAATGTGGATGTTACATTATAGTTCTTTTGTTAATATCCGCACAATAACATGTGTATCAAATGAATTTATAAATATTTAATAATTACCTAATAATTACCTATACCTAATAATTACCTATATTGCAGTTTCATCGACGAAAGAATAAAAAAGATTTGCTTCTTTGCCTCGTAAAATTTTGCAAAGTAATAATAACAAAGGGACCAGTCTATTTTCATTTGGCAATAAATACTAAAAATAGTATGAAATACAACATTTCTTTTAAAAAAACCGGGGTGGCCTAACAATTATGGCAAGTAGTGTATACATATATATTCATCTGTAATCGAGATATTACGCGACCAAGGTTTCTACTAAGTGGTGTCTTCAGGCGAATTGCAATAACTGATTTTTACCGTTTTTTTAAGAACGCTCACATAACGGAGATTTTTTTTCTCTGTACGCGCAAAAAGACCCAGATGTAACGAGGAGTATAGTGAAAACATCCAAACCTTAAAATGGTGGCAAAATATGTAGAATGTGCCAGGAAGAAAAGTTAGCGATTATGTTATTCCCAAACAAAAAATTAATTACTGAATGAAATAAGAAAAAATATGACTAAATATATTCATACCATAAAATAGCTATGAGGGTCATACAACCATGGATAAAAACGTTATAGCTTCTTATTGTGAAAATTGCGCGTTCAAATAAAAAATAAAAAATACCCGTTACGTGAGCGTTCTTAAAAAGAAGGTAAAAATCAGTTATTGCAAATCCCCTGAAGATACCACATGGTAGAAACCTAGTTAGTTTACAAATAAAAAATACTCAAAAGTTCTACAATATACTTGTATTGAACACTTTTTATACAACAGTTCACTCGTCTCATTTTATTATAACCAAAAATTAAGTAATTAAATAATTATATATATTCTATTTTGTTCCAGATCTTGCTTCAGGGTAGTTGCCTGATTAAGTTCTTGAAGAACTTGCCGTTTTTCTGATCAATTAACTGACATAAGCTGTTTTTACATGGTTCTGCTCTTGTTAAAACTTTTCTTGAGATCACAGTGTCAGACAGACGATGACAAGTCAAATGATTATTCTGTGCCAATTTTCTGCCGGGGCTTGCAAAGAGAAATTGCATCCAGCGTTGTTCTCTTCAGATTAGCCAATTCCGGACATTTAAAAAAATTCTTACTTTTAATCGGTTCGCCTGGGAAGAGGTCGATTTGTCCGAATTCAAAGTCTGATTTTGGGGAAAGATTTTGGAATACACAATGCCCGACTAATACCACCAGATACACAATATCACAATCTTTAGCTACAGACCAGCTTAATGGTGGCTTATTTTGTTTTGCCCTAGATTGTTTTTTTTTCGCTCTACATTTTAGATACTATTTTTCATCGTCTGAGATTTGTACTTTTTAAAACCCTGTCGTTTTAATTTTGCTCTGCGCAGAGAATTGCCGATGGAAAAAAGATTTTTTTCTAAATCTTGAGGTAGCCAAACATTGTAGTGTTTCAAGTATTCAAGTGTTTTTAAAAATCTTACAACGCTCATACGTGGGGTTCCGTGTCATGTACCCTGAATTATTTGTAATCAGCGTTTCGATCAGGTCATCATCAGTTACTGGCAAGCTAATGGAACGTTCTCGAAAATCAAGATCAAAATCTACACTTCTAAACCTCGGGGACTATTTACAAACAGCACTCTCAGCTATGGCACCATCTCCAATAACGGCACATATCTTTTTGCTGTTTATACAGATCTTTTTTCCTTTCCGCAAATTAATGTGTATTAAATGTAACATTTAACGTAAAAACATTTAAAATTCACTATTAACTCACCACTTATTGTATATAGAAATAGACGTTGCAAGGTCAAACTTTCAGAATATGTATATAAAATTTTGTAAAAAAATTCTTTTCTTTGTGTACGAATTATTTCATTTGTTTCATGTTCTTACACAATAAGTCCCTTTCAAACTCTATTAAATTTCGTCTAAAGGATTCGATATAAAGGACAAATTTTTACGATCACTACATTTCTTTGGGAGATATGTGAGCTATCATTTATCTATTTTAGACTTCGCTGGATCATTTAACCATTTTCTTTATTTACGCATTTATTTTAATCGTAAATTTATTTATTTTCTTAATTTTACGTATTTATAATAATCGTAATTGGAAACGTTTTCCAGCATTATCTCTTGGAAGTCTTTGCTATTCAGTCTAATATAATTATAATTGTGCCAACGATTGATCGCTAAAGAAGCGTTGGCCAAAGGTCCGAATATTATGAAAAAAAATTAGCATAAAATTATTTTTATTCATATGAATAAACATAACTTTATGCTAATTTTTGTAATCATCGGTTTGATTTGGTCACTATCAGTTACTGGCAAGCTACTGGAACGTTCTCGAAAAACAAGATCAAACTTTACTCTTCTAAACCTTGGGGACTATTTACAAACAGCACTCTCAGCTATGGCACCATCTCCATCAACGGCACATATCTTTTTACTGTTTATACAGATCTTTTTTTTCCTTTCCACAAATTAATGTGCATTAAATGTTACATTTAACGTAAAAACATTTAAAATTCACTATTCACACACCACTTATTGTATAGAAATAGGCGTTACAAGGTCAAATTTTCAGAATATGTATTTATGTACTAAATTTCAGTCACGTGTGAAACAAAATCGTACTTTTGTTGCAACCTAATAGAAATAAAAGTAAAACAGTGATATGCTTTCTCACCATTTTTTAAAAACTTTATTGTGAGACGATACACAGGGAATTAAAAGTTCTACCTGCATTTTTTATCGGAGGTCATAATCTTTATCACGGAGATGATCCTGTGTTGATCACAGACTCGGAAGGAAAACTGCAGAAACACTGAGGCAAAATAATAAAGAAGAGCAAGAAGAAAGGACAATCTATGAGCTGTAAGAAAACAGCGTGCATTCTGGTAGGGAAAAAATAGCCCAAGGAATTAGCTGTGCATTTTTTTCAAATCATTTCACCCCAAGCAAGACGTTAACGCCACTGATGTGCAGGGGGTTACATAAGAGATTTGAAGTAATAGTTAGAGAATGAAGACAAATACGAACAAGCTACAAGGGGGTCAAAGAGAAAGAGCAAGAGAAGGATGTGAACACAGGAGTGAAGACAGTTACGAAGGTAGAGAGAAAGAAAAAGAACAAGATACAAGGAGTGATGTAGAAAGGACTGGAATTACATAAGAAAGGTTAAGTATTAGGCAGGAGGAGAGTGAAGACAAATACGAACAAGCTACAGGAGGTGAAAGAGAAAGAGCAAGAGAAGGATGTGAACACAGGAGTGAAGACAGTTACGAAGGTAGAGAGAAAGAAAAAGAACAAGATACAAGGAGTGATGTAGAAAGGACTGGAATTACATAAGAAAGGTTAAGTATTAGGCAGGAGGAGAGTGAAGACAAATACGAACAAGCTACAGGAGGTGAAAGAGAAAGAGCAAGAGAAGGATGTGAACACAGGAGTGAAGACAGTTACGAAGGTAGAGAGAAAGAAAAAGAACAAGATACAAGGAGTGATGTAGAAAGGACTGGAATTACATAAGAAAAGTTAAGTATTAGGCAGGAGGAGAGTGAAGACAAAGACGAACCAGCTACAAGGGGGTCAAAGAGAAAGAGCAAGAGAAGGATGTGAACGCAGGAGTGAAGACAGTTACAAAGGTAGAGAGAAAGGAAAAGAATAAGATACACGGTGTGATGTAGATAGGGCTGAAGTTAAGTGGATAAGAGATGCGAATTGACTTTGCATTTAAATTCCTGCCGTCAGGAAAACATGTATATGAATGAGGAAGCGAGAGAAAAGAAATTGATTGAGTAGAATTGTCGCTTGCATTTGTTTGATCTAATTGTAAAAGGGTTGTTGCCAGTCTGGTTGTTCGAGTAAATTCTTGTGGAGTGGCATCAGTGACCCAAGTTCGTCAGAGCAGAAGCCATGAAAATATTTATAGAAGAGACAGATGAGAAAGTACCTGGAGTCGATCTGCCAGGTCGGGACCAATCACATTACAGATTCTCTTTTGGAACCTGTCGAGAACACTAAGATAAGTATTGTCTTGTGAATGTCAAATTCAAGAGGGTACAGAAATCTAACATTAAAGGCAATTGAGTTACGAAGGACAGAAAATATAAAAAAGAAATCAGAAGACTAATTGAAATATATCTTCTGTAAATTATACAAAGTCGAATGCATGGTCATCAGCAAAAAGTGCAGCCCCAAATGCCAAATACAGGTGGGGGAAAATAAAATCAAGCAGGTACAAAAATTTAAGTACCTGGGAAGTGTCCTAACTGAAGACGGAAAGTGCGACACAGAGATCCGAAAGCGAATTGGAATGACGAAAGACGCATTCCAGAAGCTGATCAAAGTATTAAGACACAGGAAACTTTCACTAGAAACAAAGAAGAGAGTAATGGATTGCTACGTGATGTCAGTTCTTCCATATGGCAGTGAATGTTGGACAATATCCACAAAGATGTAAGGAAAACTCAAAGCAGCTGAAATGTGGTTCTACAGAAGGATGCAGCGGATATCGTGGACCGAGCATGTGAGCAATGACGAGGTGTTGGAAAAAATGAAAAACGAAAAAGAAATTAATATTGAGCATCAGGAAGAGACAAATGAAGTTCCTGTGACATGCAATGAGGAAGGAGGGCTTGGAGAACCTGACACTAACAGGCCAGATAGAGGGAAAAAGAGACACAGGAAAGTAGCGGATAACATATTTGAAGGGCCTGAGCAGGTGGATGACAGAACGGGGAAAAAGCGTGCTTAGAGCCACCAGGGATTGGAAGACGTGGAAGGCCATGATCGCCTACGTTCTGAAAGGACAAAGTACATAGAAGAAGAAGAAGAAGAAGAAGAAGAAGAAGAAGAAGAAGAAGAAGAAGAAGAATTGAGAAACAGAAAAGAATTTGAAACAGAAAAATAATGAAGGACTGGTATGTCATATCCAGCTAGGTAGACGTCAGTTCAGAACAGTTTCTTCACAGACAAAGACGCGACTTACGTCGACATAGGGGTCGTTTTAAGGAAGGATACTGAAAATACCAAGGATTTATCATGGGAATGTTGCAAGGAAAATGCAAACCAAAACGACAATTATATTTACAATCAGAAAGAGACAGTGGAGATTTCGGGACACAAACAAAGGAAAGAAAGCTTAAATAATCTAAAATTCACAGGTCTTATTAGCAAACAGGGGAAAACATCTAGTTTGCACCAATGGGAGAATGAGCCGCGTTAAAATGTGAAATGTTGCTCAGAACTACAAGGGGTAGAATTTCAAGAGGGCCATTATCGGTGAAGTGATTTACGGAATTTTGGGAAAGATCTCCTGTGCCTCCAGCTATAGGTTAAATAGCAGGACAGACTGGGTTCTATATCCTCGCGTGACAAGCAGTCTACTACACAATGTAATCGCAACCTACTGCGGAAAAATCTTCTGCCTACATGGATCGAAAGAGACATTAGCGCCCAAACGTGTATCACGTATGGCTATTAAATGACTGATCTGGATAAAAGAATTGAATGGCAGGTCAGACTGCGTTCTATAGCCTTGGTTGGCAACCAGTCTACCGCAGAAAGTAATGGCAACCTACCGCGAAAAAATCTTCTGCCAAGTCAGTCATGGATTGAAAAAGACATGATCGGCCAAGCCATGTATCACGTATGATAATTAACTGAGTGATTATCGTCTAAAGGAATGAAATACATAAAAGAAGATCATCTACTTCATATAAAGAATCATATTTTTTTCTCAACTGACATTTGCTTAATATAAGGCTCAAGAGCCACTCAAGCTAGTAGGTTATTAAATGAGCGGTATAATGTGAATAAAACAGTGGGAAGTAAGTGTTATGGGCCTAGAAAAGATAACTGATTGACACTTGATTTGAAGACGTTACAATCGTAACATTCGCTGGTTGTTCCAGCAAATGTTACGATTGTAACGTAGATGGCTTTTCCACAAAGTAGTCATTCTTCGGGAAAATCTATCTGACAGGGATTTTTTAAAAGTTTTTTTAGTTCACGCAAAGTAGGGCAACAAAGCCACTAAGATGCGAATGATTACACAGACTAAAAGCATATAAGAAAAATAAAGCAACAATAAATAAAGAAACAAAATATAACAATAGTTAGTCAAGTACCATACGTGATACATGATTGGGCGATCATGTCTCGAAAGAGACATAACTGAGTGGGCAGAAGGTTATCCCACAGTAGGTTGCCATTACTTTCTGCGGTAGATTGGTTGCCAGCCAAAGCTATAGAACCCTATCTGTCCTGTTATTTAACCCATAACTGGAGGAAAGAGACGGATTAATGTCTTTCTTAAGGGTATTTGCGCGTAAGGGAATGCAAGGAGTTCAACTGAAATTCGAAATCGGCTCCCCTATTTCTCGTTCCAAGCCAATAACCACTGCACCACAACGCATTTCCGTTGCCTTTAAATGTTTTCAAGATCCAAGTTGAGTGGAAAGCAAGAAGCTCGAAGAGAATTGAACACTCACACCACCTATTGAAATCAGACAGGGTAAAGAAAAATCAACTAACCTACCTGTCGAGAGTTATGGAAAAATACCTGCGCGCAAAAACTCATAACTCTCTCTTGTCTCTCTCGGTTTCTCTTTTAAATCTGGCCCGAGAGGGATGGCAAAGAATCAGTCAGTTTAGGTGCCATACGTGATACACGGTTGGGCGATCATGTCTCGAAAGAGACATGACTGACTGGGCAGAAGATTATCCCGCAGTAGGTTGCCATTGCTTTCTGCGGTAGACTGGTTGCCGACCAAGGCTATAGAACCCAATCTGTCCTGCTATTTAACCCATAACTGGAAGGAAGAGACGGATTAATACCTTTCCCAAGGGTATTTGCGCGTAAGTGAATACAATGGATTCAGCTGGAATTTGAACTCGGCTCCCCGGTTTCTCGTTCCGAGCCGATATCCACTGTACCACAACGCACATCCCGGCAAAGAATCAAGCGTTGTTTAAAGACAGAAAAATGGAGACAAACGTGATCTACATTCTAAAGGGAACTGGCACAGAAAAAAAAACTAAGAAACTTTTAATTTAAATGTTTCAGTACCAGTTAAGGTCTAAAAACCCTTTACTACTTATAAGCATTTGAAAAAAAGAAACAGGATTGTTTATGAAATTACACTTGATTTTTCGATTAAAATAAAACAAAATGTGTTTGGTTATCATATTAAACCTTAAAGAAAAATGAATCTATGATCTGAATTTCTTGGGCCTTGCAGTCCCAATTTTACGAAATCAGTTGTAAAAATCAGGTTTACATTTTAAGTCAATGTTTCAGATTTGGGACTTATAAAGTAAAAATAATTTTTCTCTTGCAGATGATACTTCAGAAATAATAGACTATTTCTTTTTGATCGCGTGGGAAGAGAGAAAAATACATTACTTGGTTTCGGCGAGTAAAAGAAAAAAAAATAAAGAATGAAAAGATAAAAGTATTTAACATCTCCTGCCAAAACTTCATAAATATTGGACTATTGCGCGTTTTGATCGCTGAAAAGTGGGGAAACGACACTACTTGGTTATTGTGAGAAAAAGAAAAGAAAAGAAAAGAAAGAAAGAAAAAAGAAAGAAAGAAAGAAAGAAAGAAAGAAAGAAAAAAGAAAGAAAGAAAAAAGAAAGAAAGAAAGAAAGAAAAAAGAAAGAAAGAAAGAAAAAAGAAAGAAAGAAAGAAAAAAGAAAGAAAGAAAGAAAGAAAGAAAGAAAAAGAAAGAAAGAAAGAAAGAAAAAAGAAAGAAAGAAAGAAAAAAGAAAGAGAGAAATAAAGTGGTTAACGTCTGTTTCCGTAAAATGATAAAAGTTGTCAATTTCAAATCCTTTCATTTGTACCCACTTCTTAAAATAACCACGAGTCTTCATATTTATGCTCAAATATTTAACGATGTGACAGGGGAATTTTTACAAATACGTTATTGTCGCAGAACTCGCCATGATCTTACTCAGTCATAATCTTAAGAAATTATTCCTAACATTAAAATAGGAAACCATGACATTTTAACAGATTAAAACTAGTATAAATGGATATTTATACTCTGTTTTAAAAAAGTGTTTTATTGGACGGTAGCGCCTACCTTACGAATAAAATTGGACTAATTATGGATATTTACCCAGCCTGAAGCAAATTGCACCATGACTCACTGGAACATACCACTCATTACCAGTCCTCCAGGGTTTAATTAGCGATGTCACAAGCCCATGTGTGGCGCTTGTGTCTATTTGATGGCGTCAACAGGAGCACCCCGGTGGATGCTCTGCTTCCATATCTTATGAACTGACCTTTTAAATAATGGTCTGATATCTCCTGGATTTAATAGGCGTGTAATTTGAGACACCGATGCTTGTCTGTTGGAACAGACAATTCCAACCAGACGCCTCTGGTCATGAACGAAACATGGTCGACTATGTGCTGTCAACGTTGGTCGGTAACGTCATCCATCAACTATTTCCACGTGACACCATAGAACGAGAGATGTCACATGCCAGCTTCATTTTCAGAAATAAGATGTCTGAGCCGTTTCACACTTAATATAATGCCCGTTTGAAACCTGGTACTTCATGTCACCTTACCATGAGCAACCTGACCGGTGTTCACGCTGACTCATCAGATGTCAAATCTTAACTAATAAAGGGTTTCCATATTTTCAGGGTACGATAGCACTAACTATTGTCAGCTTTACATACCGTTACCCTATGATATTTGACACGCCAGTGTGTTTCTAAAACCAAACATCGCTTTATGGATGAATATTATTATGACGGAGGTATGATGGCGTAATAGATAACGGATCGTTTGAGCCGAGCTCGAATTCCAGTCGAGTTCATTACATTCACTTAAATTCTAATTGTTGACCATGTCCACCATAGTTTATGAATATAGAATACAGCGCAGTACGTAATCTGTTCAATGAAACAACGTCAAAGATTAACACTCACAAGTCTGACCCTCTACTGAATCTGACTATATCGCCAATACTAGGGAAAATATGGTCGTCTTTATACACGTCGCACTGAATATTTTGAGCCTTCTGATTGGTTAACCCTCCTATTGATGAACTATCGAATTAATCAGCTCATGGCTGGCTCACTAGTATACAAGGGTACCTAAAAACTCCAACACTAATACTCTTGGAAAAGGTTTGAACCCGTCTTTTGGTAAATAGCAGGACGGACTGGCTCTATAGCCTTCGTTGGTAGCCAGTCTACCACAGCAAGATTGGAAAATCTCCAATTAATACTCAGGGTAACTCTATGCAGGAATCAAGAGATGGCTGACAGTAGAAAGAAGTGCTATGACAAAAATGAAAGACACCTGGAATAGTCGGAATATACACATCAACCTAAAACACCAACTTTCGCTTTCACCAGCTACGGATGCGAGTCATAGGCAACTGACGAAGAGAGAAAGTCAAGAGATATATACTTTCGGATTTGATGTAGGCATATCACGGAGACCTTCGAGTGGCATAGACATTAGGATTCACTATTAAGTGGACGCTAGATAGCATCAGAAAAGGATACTTATTGAGTGAGCAGATGGCACTAAGAAAGTTCTGTTGCTATGGGCATATTATACGTCGAGGCGGCTCTCTCTGAAACAAATATTCTGTTGGGTCTAGTAGATGGCCAGCCGCACCAGGAACGCCCACCCATGTCCTGGTATCAGGATATTAAGAGATGAACTACAATGACGGTAGCTGAGATGAAATGCCAGCATCAAAGAGAAAGAGATGCGAAGGTGTAATAACCGAAGGGAGGTAAAATTACTGAATAGAAAAATTACAATTTCCTTTGTTTTCAGTTGTAGAAATCTATCCTACCGACTCCCAGTCACTTTCTGGTCGTGTACTAATCATTCTTATGCATTTTTAGCGATGGAACACACACACACACACACACACACACACACACACACACACACACACACACATATATATATATATATATATATATATATATATATAAATAAATAATTCCATATCAGTGCGGGGCCGTCACTATTGCACAGGGCTTACAGTAAAAGAAAAGATACAGGGGCTATTGAAAAGAAAGGATAATAATGAACGGGATTCAAGAAGATAGAAGATGGCAATTGACGTTCAATTTAAATTTTTGGAGATTGTAGTTATCAGGGAAGCAATGAAAAGGAAGGGAGTTCCACAGGCGGAAAGTGAGAGAAAATACTGGGTACAGTGGGTATTGAAGAACGGGCAAAAGATGAATGAGGTTCATGAATGCAGAAGATGGTAATTGATGTTGCACTTAAATTTTTGGAGATTGTAGTTATCAAGGAAGTAAGTAAACAAAAGGGATTTCCACAGGAGGGAAATGAGAGAAAAGACTGGGTAGAGTGGGTATTGAAGAACGGACAAAAGATGAACGGTATTCATGAAGATAGAAGATGGCAAGTGATGTTGCACTTAAATCTTTGGAGATTGTAGTTATCAGGGAAGTAAGTAAACGGAAGGGAGTTCCACAGAAGGGAAGTGAGAGAAAAGACTGGGTACAGTGGGTATTGAAGAAAGGATAAAAGATGAACGAGATCCAAGAAGATAGAAGATGGCAATTGATGTTGCACTTAAATCTTTGGAGATTGTAGTTATCAGGGAAGCAAGTAAACGGAAAGGATTTCCACAGGAGGGAAGTGAGAGAAAAGACTGGGTACAGTGGCAATTGAAGAAAGCATAAAATATGAACGGGATTCATGAAGTTAGAAGATGGCAATTGATGTTGCATTTGAATTTTTGGATATTGTAGCTATCAGGGTAGCAATTAAATGGGAGGGAGTTCCACAGGCGGGAAGTGAGAGAAAAACTGTTGAGAGTAGAAGTGGTGGTTATATTTAACTTTTTCACTAGTAAAAGGGTGAGACCTAAATGCCAGCACAGTAACACTCTTAAAATTATGTGTTCAGGGCACCAGAGAAAAAAAGTCTTCAGAGGAGTTGGCATGAAAATATTTGTAGAAAAGACAAAGGGAAGCCACGTCATGTCGGTGAGAATACGACCAAAGTCGAAATGCTAATCAGAATCGATTACCTTGTAGACCCTTCTTTGAATTTTGTCGAGAACTTCAAGATGAATAGCAGGGTCAGACATGGCATCAGTATTCAATGCACGGACGAATGCTAGATTTATAAATGATCAAGATGAATTCTGACGAGAAATTTTTTTTTCTAACCTAACCATCCTAGCACTAGATGCAGCTATAGATTCGATGTGGTCATTCCACGTCAGGTCGATTAAAAAGGTAAAACCAAGATGGCACAGTGTGTTGCTCTGCAGGAGGCTAGCATCAGCCATGCTGATGGTAGGCAGAAAAGTTTCTCTATTGTATTTAAAGGAGAGCAGTTTTGTTTTGGAGGCATTGAAATTTACAAGCCATTTCTTGTCCCAGTTAACCACTGATTGAAGGTCCGTTTCAAGAGGAGCAACCAAGTTTAATTTGTCAGTCTTGGCATATTTCATGCTGAGACGGGACGAAACGGTAGTGTCATCTATATAGATGCTTACTTGGAGACATGAGCTCTTGGGGGTACTTTACGCTTAATAGACACTAAATGTAAGGATCTTAATTGCGACAACACTCAAGGGTTGTTTGTTGATGGTGAAACAATACTAGCTTCATTTTGGATGTATTCAATGTTGCAAGCCGTTTTCCCATTCAGTTTCCTGTTGATTTTCGTCGCCATTTTGTGATGGCAAATTTTAACGCGAATCAACGTGACTAATTTGTTGTGGAGTCGCAAAGTTGTAGTGACCGGTTTGACCAGAAGTAAGACACGTAAAACAGAATGTAGGTTGAACACAGTGTATTAGTATAACAAGAACATATGTACAAGGTAAGTTTTAGTAATTAAGTCCGAACGGTACAGTTACGCTGCTTATTCCTGACTAGTAGCTGGCTTTAACTGCGTACTAGCTGTCGTCGTTAACTGCCGTACCTAACAGCATTTGACTACCTCCCCATCTTAAGACAAAATGTGGCACAAGGCCTTTTTAATATAGGTAATCCGGGACATATAGCCCGGGCAAAATATTATGTCTAATTTTCCCCAGACGAGACTTTACCCTTCGGTGGAGTCACGTCTGGGTTATTACTCTGCGCCCAAAGACAGTGAGTTTGACAATGCGCATGGCAAAAACTGTCGTACTTAACTGCTTCTGAAAGTCACGCAAGTAACTATGTATAACAAGAGGAAAAGTCCATTCCTCGTAAAAGAGTACCATATCAGAGTTGTTTCAGCTAAAGCTATAGTTTATATTCATTTCTATTTATCCGTTTCGTATTTATTTATTTACATATTTGCCATTTTACTCCAAGCAGCGCAATAAAGCCCCAAAGATGCAAGAATTTACTGAGGGTTAGAGAATATGAGAATATAAGAAAACGCTATTAAACAGGGCGGACAATAAATTAACACGAATTAAGAAGACATATGTTGAATCGGAAGCAAAAAACCCGGAAGAGAGTTTTACAAGAGAGGGGTGCGATTATTAGTATACAACTCATGATTACATCTAGTCAATTCAACTATGAAATGATAAGACTTTGCTACCAGTCTACTACTGCACTTAAATTCTTGAAGTCTAGTAAACATAGAGGAAATTAATTTTTATTTAGCTATAATAAAAAATGCTGTCCAATATCAAAAGACTGAGATAGAGGATAGTTGTTCTTCAGTCTCGCTTATCTTAAACTTACCTAGCCATCATTACTGGCATAAACATACCACGGTATTTCTAAATCCAAATCAACACATTCTTACTTACGATTCTTACTGCAGTCACCATAATACCTGCTGTCTCTATGAAGTCCCAACTAGTTACCATATGTCCATTTTTTTCTGGGGAAGAGGGAATATTAAACTTACCTAGCCATCATTACTGGCACAAACATACCACGGTATTTCTAAACCCAAATCAACACATTCTTACTTACGATTCTTACTGCAGTCACCATAATACCTGATGTCTCTATGAAGTCCCAACTAGTTACCATATGTCCATTTTTTTCTGGGGAAGAGGGAATATTAAACTTACCTAGCCATCATTACTGGCACAAACATACCACGGTATTTCTAAACCCAAATCAACACATTCTTACTTACGATTATTTCTGCAGTCACCATAATACCTGATGTCTCTATGAAGTCCCAACTAGTTACCATATGTCCATAAAAGAAACAGCATTTAAAAATGAAACCCCAATGAATATTCAAAATGAGTACAATTTATATACAATAATTTAAACAAAACCATAGCGGATAATTTGTTAGCGCAATTATCATGAGTGTATTTATAGAAGAAACACAAGGAAGCCTCGTTACTACGATGGGAGAATGAAGCCAGTATTCCAGATCAGGACCAATAAAATTGCAGATTTTCCTTTGGATATTATCAATATATAACAGCGACACCCGACCAAATGTCGCAGCAATGTTCAATGCAAGCACGAAAGCTAGACTTACAAATATGTAAATTAGATTCGAGCGAGAAACTCGTCTAGTACAAAACGGTCAACCAATTTTGTTTGCAGACCTAGCAAACGGTCCAATATAATTTTTCTTCTTAATGTCAGCCGAAAAATGAATGAAAAAAGAGAGAGAACTTTATATTTATAATTGTCATTGCAATATTTTGTTAAAGTTAAGTTCAAATATTTTATGATGCAATAGGGGGTTTCTACAGATATTTTGTTGTCATAGAATTTGCCATGCGCTTATTCAGTAAGTAAGGAAAGTATTAAGATTCATCAGGATATTTTTGGGCGATCATGTCTCAAAAGAGACGACTGAATGGGAAGAAGATTTCCCGCAGTAGGTTGCCGTTACTTTCTGCAGTAGATTGGTTGCCAACCAAGGCTATAGAAACCAAATTTTCCTGTTATTTGAGCCATAGTTGGAGGGCCAAGATTATTTGCGCGTAAGTGAATGCAAGGAATTTGACTAGAATTCGAACTTGGCTCTCCGATTTCTCGCTCCGAGTCGATATTCACTTCACCAATTGACTATTCCTGGATATCACATTTTATAAAATACGACGATTAATGTTCCTTAAACATATCTGGTCATTACACGGTTGTGATGCTGGAGTTCTCTGGCCAGAGGTTCACCACCAGGTTCGAGATACTCAGATTATATGTTGTCTGGTCCTAAGCTTTTAGATTAATGATACTATGCTGTACCTCACTGAACATGATGGTTGCATATTCCTCTGAAGCAGAATCATCAATAGTTTCTGAATTGCTTGAATTCAATCTCCACAAGTCAAACGCTGAAGAATATGGTCGTTGTCTGTGAGAATGTTGCCGTTTGAAACCTTGCTACACCAATTTAGATTTTTTGGTTTTTCCATTTAATTTCTTCAGTGAGGTGGAAGGCTGTTCGGTTTCTAAATAGTCCTTGTGGATAAACATATGTCATGCTGATGTACAGTCTGCAATATGTGTAGAGGGAAAGCCGGCGGGTAAAAGAAACAGCGGTTAACCACTAAAATGCTGGCTAGACTATATTCAATTGTGCATCGGACTTTCCATCCACCAACCCAACTCGGCTGACCTCGGTCGATCCTTGTAGAGAAGGATATCTTATGTTGATTAGCAGTCTGTAACATGCCGAGCAAGCGATTGATGAGGAGTTTGCAATACATTAGATAACAAATGAAATTGCATTTAAATCTCTGAAGATCAATGTTGAGTAGAAAGCAAAAACCCCGAAGAGAGTTCCACAAGCTAGAGAAGAAACTGTTAGCATAGGACTTATAATAATATGTAAAGAAGAAAACATAATTAAAGAGAGAGAACAATAAAAGAACAGGAATTAAGAAGACAGAAGATAATGATTGACATTTCATTTAAATTTTTGAAGATCAAAGTTGAGTGGAAAGCAAGAAGCCGGAAGAGAGTTCCACAAGCGAGAGAAGAAACTGTTAGCATAGGACTTATAATAATATGAGAAGAAGAAAACATAATTAAGGAGAGAGAAAAATAAAAGAACAGGAATTAAGAAGACAGAGGATAACGATTGACATTGCATTTAAATTTCTGAAAACCAAATTTGAGTGGAAAGCAAAAAGCCGGAAGAGAGTTCCACAAGCAAGAGAAGAAAATGTTAGCATAGAACTTATAATAATGTGAGAAGACGAAAACATAATCGTCGTCCTGTGGCCTTGGCCGAGATAGAACTCACTACATACATCCAGTATTCCCTGGCGAAGTTTATAGAGAAATACATAATCTTCTCAAGTAGCTGAATACCTGATGCTTCGCCAGGTCTACCAAGGGTGTTTTATTGTGACACCACACACGTGATGGGTTGCCTCCAGGCCCCAGCCTGTTATTTAACCCATAACTGGAGGAAAGTGACGGATTAATACCTTTCCCAAGGGTACCAGTGCTTAAGTGAATGCAGGGTACTCAACTGGAATTCGAACTCGGCTCACCGATTTCTCTTTCCAAGCTGACATCCACTGCACCACAACGCACATCCGTCACTGAACGCTTATAGTGCCTGGTATTCCCAAGCTGTCACCCATCTAGACCAGGCTCACGTTGCGTAACTTTGGTGATCGAACGAGAACCGGTGTATTCAACGTAATATGCCGTAATCAATTAAGGAGAGAGAACAATAAACTAAGAGAAATTAAGAAGACAACGGATAACGATTGACATTGCATTTAAATTTTTGAAGATCAAAGTTGAGTGGAAAGCAAGAGACCAAAAGTGTTCTACAAGCGAGAGAAGAAACTGTTAACATAGGACTTATCATAATATGAGAAGAAGAAAACACAATTAAGGAGAGAGGACAATAAAAGAACAGGAAATAAGAAGATAGAGAATAACGATTGACATTGCATTTAAATTTTTGAAGATCAAAGTTGAGTTGAAAGCAAGACGAATGTGCGAGAAAAAAGCTGTTAACACACAACCTACGGCTATATCTAGCTAATTTGACTTTAAAATAATGAGACCTTGTTGCCGATATAATAGGGCCTTTAAACTCATAAAGTCGAGGTACCATAGTGAAGAGTTTATTCGAAATCCTACTATGAAAATATTTATAGAAAATACACGTCGAAACAACTTTTCGTAGTGGAAATGCAACTGGAGCCGAGATACCTGCCTAGGATCAATTATAACACGACCCCTGTCTGCGTTCCGTCAAGCTCCCTGACCTTTGGCAGATTCTGCTCACGCTCTGTTGTTGATCTCAGATTAGTCAAAACAGGACTGCTTATTACCACTTGATGAAGATGGAGCAGTCTTGTGAGGGATTGGTATATGATAAAAGCCTGATTCAAGACCGTAACGACATGTTGTAGATTTATACAAATTTTTATATATATCGAATAATTACAAGAATACAAGTAAGTAGTGGAAAAGAAGTATCAGCTGGTTGCTATTCAGTAGAATAAATTGTGTAATATTATTTCTAGGATACGATCAGTTGATTAAATTTGTCAATCTCTCCCTGTCCCTCTTTCTCTTTCTCTCTCTCTCTCTCTCTCTCTCTCTCTCCATATATATATATATATATATATATATATATATTTAATCGTATCACCCCGAGCAAGGCGGTAACGCCACTGATGTGCAGGGGTCTACGTGATAGTGAAAAGATTGGAAAAGAGAAAAGCCGGTAACCACATCCTAAACAGGGAACAAGGGATGAGCCTCTTAACCTGTTCAATAGACGTGGGTGGAGTGTGAACCGGGCGATAGATAGATCTATCTACTCCAATTGAAAAAAAGAAAGAAACCAAAGTGAGAAGACTGGAAAAGAGAAAAGCCGGAAACCACATCCTAAACAGGGAACAAGGGATGAGCCTCTTAACCTGTTCAATAGACGTGGGTGGAGTGTGAACCGGGCGATAGATAGATCTATATAATGAAAATGAAGATTGATGTAACTTTTGCCTTTTAGAAATACTTGTCATCTTAAATCATATAAATAACCCAAATCTACTTAACAAAAAAAGTGAATTAATGACTCCATGCTGCCGTAAAAAATACTTATTTAAATTCTTGGATTCTAATGGGTATTGATTCTTCTATACCCATGTCTCTTTTTCTCACTCCTTTCTTTCATCCTTTCTTTCTTTACCCCAAATATTACTAATAATAATTATGAATTATGCCCCTTTGAATTAATCTCCCTGCATTTTAATAACTGTTTTCTTTTTGTTTTTTAAATTTAAAACTTAAATTTTTTTATCGCCATTTAATTTTTGTCTACTTAAATTTTACTTTTGATAAATTAAAAAAATAGTACCCTAACATTCTAAGATTTAACGCCCATGAACATCAAGTGAACTTAGTTTATAATATGCACTTGATTGCTTAATGCATGGAAGTAAGTTGTACCACCTATGTACCACCTGAAAACTCGCTTGCTGCTAGAAATAAGAGAAAGACGATTATATATATATATATATATATATATATATATATATATATATAATCGTCTTTCTCTTATTTCTAGCAGCAAACGAGTTTTTCTATGTACCACCTGAAAACTCGCTTGCTGCTAGAAATAAGAGAAAGACGATTATATATATACATATATATATATACTATAGGGTACTATTTTTTTATTTTTTTATTTACTCTTCTCCCCCACTTGAGAGAGATGTGACACAAGGTCTTTTTTAATGTGGGGTTCCCGAGCGCGAACGCCCAGGTACTGGTCAAATATTACCTATCCACCGCGGTGGATAGGTTCAGAACTGGTCTGTACTGGTCTTAATTTGGTCATTTCGCTTCCCAGCCAAAAGGCCGAGAAGCCTTATATATATATATATATATATATATATATATATATATATAATCGTCTTTCTCTTATTTCTAGCAGCAAGCGAGTTTTCAGGTGGTACATAAGAGAAAGACGATTATATATATATATATATATATATATATATATATATATAATCGTCTTTCTCTTATTTCTAGCAGCAAGCGAGTTTTCAGGCCGACTGTATTTCAAACCTCTTCCCAACCTGCCTCTCCAAGACACGGGTGTCGACACACCAAATCTCGTCTTGCATTTTGATTCTGTTAGCACTCAGAACGTTTTGGAAAAGAGGGGTGTATGATTTTTATTTCCCTCCCTGTATAACTTTGACTAGCTCAAAATGAAAACTATTATATTTAACCATTTCAACTTCCAATAGTAACACACACACACTCTCTCTTTCTCTCTCCTTCTCTATCTCTCTCTCTCTCTCTCACTCTCTCTCTCTCTCTCTCTCTCTCTCACTCACTCACTCTATTTGTCTGCCCGCTCCCATTAACTGTCCTGGTAACCCAGTACACAGGATATTGTCAATGCCTCATTTCGACCTAGGGTCACTCATGGTCAAAACCCATTGACAGATATTTTGTCTGGAATAACTGTGATGAATTCGCTTAAAAATAAAGCTATACTCACTAAAAACCGCATCTGTATTTTCCATCCGTTATGATTTCGGCTGCTCTTCCTGACAAAAATAATTGTATTCACCAATTTTAGGAAAAATTTTTCTCATCTTGAAAATCACTTAAGTTTAATACCAGTCATCTGAAATTAGGGTCACACAATAATATCTCTGATTCTTCGATGGATTTTTATGAAGTATCTCTAAATAAATACCAGGAGCACCAGACCAAATGTGGTAGTAATAGTTAAAGCCCAGGAGAATGGTAGACTTATCGATATTTAAGATAGATTCTGAAGAGAAAACATTTTTAGCATGACACAGTGAAGTAACTTTCTTAGCAGCTGCCGTATCAAAGAATTCACTTTAAATTTTATTCCAATCAGTTTGTTACTTCTTCTATGTGCCATGTTTTTTCAGAACGTAGGCGGTCATGGCCTTCCACGTCTCCATATCCCTGGTGGCTCTTAGCACGCTTTCTCCTGTAACACAACGCAACCTTTGTTCTGTCATCCACCTGCTCAGGCCCGTCTAATATGTTATACACTGCTTTTCTCTGTCTCTCTTTTCCTCTATCTGACCTGTGAGTAGCAGACTCTCCAAGCCTTCCTTCCTCATTATATGTCCCAATAACTTCAGCTGTCTCTTCCTGCTGCTCAGTATTAATTTCCCTTTCGTTTCCATCCTTTCTAAATTTCATCATTGCTCACATGCTTGATCCATGATATCTGCAGCATCCCTCTGTAGAACCACATTTTAGTTCCTTCAAGTTTTTAAGTATCGTGTCCCTTCAAAACATAGGCGAACATGACACTCCACATTTTCTGTGTTCCGTAAATCTAAATAAATTTTATCTCCTAAACCTTCTGCCAACCATTTAATCAAGTTCATTTTTCTTTTATGTGCCATGTCTCTTCGGGATGTAGGCGATCGTGGCTCTCCAAAATTTCCTGTTCTTGGTAGCATTTAATAACATTTGTCTTATCTCAAACCTTGTTCTGTTATCCATTTACTCAAGCTCATTAAGTATGTTATGCGTTGTTTTCTTCTGTCCTTCTTGCTTTTAGTCTGTCCTGTGAGTATCAGATTTTCCAAGCCTTCTTTCCTTTTTATGTTACCTAGACTATTTCGCTTAGGTCTCGTAGAATAAGGGGAAAGACTCTACTTGGTTTCATTGAGAAAATGAACAAATAAAAGAAAGAAAGAAAGAAAGAAGAAAGAAAAAAGAAAGAAAGGTTTAATGTCTCCTAATAATATCTCTTAAATAATAGACTATCCTGTATTGGTTTCGTAGAAAAACAACACATAGGCTACATGGCTTCAATGAGAAAATGAAAAAAAAAGTAAGAAGATAAGATAGAGGTGTTTAACGCCCCTGTCAATACCTCATAAATAATGGATTATTTTATTTTAGCGCCTAGAAAGAGAAAAGACCTTACTTGGTTTCAGTAAGTAAATGAATGAAAGAAGAAAAGATAGCAGTATTTAATGTCTCCTTCCCGTATCTCATAAATAATAAATTATCCTGTTTTAATTGTATGTAAAGACAGGAAGAGACATTACTTGATTTCAGTGAAAAAATGAATGAGAGGAAGAAAGAAAAATGGAAGTATTTAACGTCTGTTTCGGTGAAATGGGAAAAGTTTTCAATTTTAAATCTTTTCATTTTTAGCTACTTCTTAAAATAACGACTGGCAATCATATTTGTCATTGTAATTGCAATACTTTAATTTGTTAAGTTCAAATAGTTAAAAAGGCAATAGAGCAATTTCTACGGTAATTTTATTGTCGTAGAAATTGCCATTGATCTTACTTAATCATAAACTTAAGAAATAAGATTTATCAGAATGTGAAAATAGGAAAACCATTACATTTTACTAGTAAAAGTAAATCGACCGTAATCCATGAAGATTGAATGAACTGGTATAAAATAGGTTGAATTTCTTAAGAAAAAAAAACTATGTCTACAGTACAGGATACAAAATCCTATATCACCCATCAATCAGCTAAAAAACGCACAAAATAAATTGCACACACGCAAAATCGGATTCAAACGACTACATTTGGGAGAAACCCGAAGTAAAATTACACACCCACAAAAGAGGATTCAAACAGCTAAAAGCTTTTCTATTTCACAAGTCAGTATGAAAAGCGAAACCCTAGATCCTGATTGTTTGACAAATCGAGAAATTCAAAAATCGTTCTGGGAGCCTCAAACGTGACTAGAATACAATATTTAAGGAGGTTTCCTAACCGGTATCAGTCAGTCAGTCAGAGGGCCAGTGAGAGACAGTAGTCGGTCGATCCGTCAAACAAACAA
The DNA here is from genome assembly GCA_037127315.1 of Ascarosepion bandense. Classification (NCBI taxonomy): domain Eukaryota; kingdom Metazoa; phylum Mollusca; class Cephalopoda; order Sepiida; family Sepiidae; genus Ascarosepion; species Ascarosepion bandense. The sequence continues at coordinate 2,266,759 of JBBBDQ010000953.1, forward strand.
GCAGTCGCTCTGTCAGTCAGCGAGTCAGGAGAGTCAAGTCAGCCACGCCAGTCAAGCCCAAAAGGCGCAGTGTCAGATACGCACAGTCCGATAGGCACCGACATCAAAGAGACCAGTGTCGACAAACACATGTCACTGACACTCATCAACCAGAAAGGGGAAGTGACACACTTACTTAGTTAAGTAGACTGATTCATCGTTTTACACACACATTGTACCAATTACTACTATTTCCATTTTACTCTCTCTCTGTCTCTCTGTCTCTCTGTCTCTCACTCTTCGGGAATTCTCATTCACACTCCTTTTCAACACAATTTGAAACACTTTCGTTTTCCACCTACTTAGCGGCTGACACATAAAAAGGAAAGAAACTTAGTGCTACTACTCTGTTTAATTACTGACTCAAAACAGACACTTTTATCTTCAACCAACATTTGCTCAAATCCAAAAGACACTTTTATATTCAACCAACATTCAATCACATCCAACTGAAAGACACTTTTATCACACAGAAGAGACAAAGAATTGTACAAATTGTTTATACTGTGTGTGTATATATATATAAAACATTTCTTACTGCGTTGTCATTTCTTGAAATTTGTGTTATAGTTTGTGGACCGGATATCCCGCTTTTAAATTTTCCATATTTAATCCGGTGTTCTGGAACCCCACAAGAGCATAAGACAACAGTAAGAATCCAAGAAGGCTTTATAAGGTTTCAGGGTTTTTCTAATTTCTTCTGTATATTCTCTATTTATTTTAGACATTCTGTGTTAGTCGCAAAAATATCTTAGTTCGTAAAATCAAACCATGATAAGAAAAAAAATCGCATAGATTTTTATACAATACTTTAAGATCTAAAGAATAAAATTATGTCTACGGCGTCAGGGGACAACAGCTCTCGAAGAAGAGGTATTTTTCGCCTCTTCTCAACAATATATGCAATCTGTTTTCCATGTTTACTTTTCATGCTACACTGGTTTTAATTGACTACTATACAACATTATCCGCTATCTTCAGTAATTTGCTTCTATTTTCACACGTTTTCTTTTGCAAACCCACAGAAGACGTTTTGCTTACATCTTGCAAATTAATTCGGCAGATGTTTCTGCAGATGTCACTTTATAAATATTTACATTATCTTTTTATGAAACTTTGCATATATATATATATATATATATATATATATATATATATTGTTTTCCCCAAATTGAAAGAATAGCTCTGAAAGAGTTTCTAAAGAAAGATATTAATATTTATTACATATTGATTGCCTGCAATATGTATTATTTTTTCTTATTCACTATCGTCTCTAGATATTGTTAGCCACAAGCAAAAATCTATTGCAAAATTATTCCTAGAGATTCACACTACCGTAATGTACTTTAGCCGTGAATATTAATAATATTTATATTAGCCAAGGAATTATTTTTAAATGTTTCCAAAGAATATATTTTCTCTTACTTGAAATGCATTAACTAACCCACAAGAAATTTAAATTTCATCACGGCTTCTAGGCAGCAAAAAAGTTCTAATAAATACTTCTACAATTTAATTTTTTTAATCATTTCACCCCAAGCAAGGCAGAAGTGCCACTGGTGTGCAGGGGGTTACAGAAGAGGTGAGTGATGAGAAAGAGGAACAAGTTACAGGGGAGTCAGGGAATTAGTAGGAAAAGAATGAGAATACAGGTGTGAAGAGGGTTGCATGAGATTGGAATGACTGGGCAGAACATTTTACCTCAGTAAGTTGCCATTACTTTCTGTTGTAGACTGGTTGCCAACCAAGGCTATAGAAGCTAATCTGTTCTGCTATTCAATTATTTTATCCAGATCAGTCCATACGTGATTTGTACATGGGCGATCATGTCTATTTCGAGACGTGACTGACATTTTTATAGTTTCACCCCAAGCAAGGCAGAACTGCCACTGGTGCGCAGGGGGTTACAGAAGAGGTGAGTGATGAGAAAGAGGAACAAGTTACAGGGGAGTCTGATATTGAGTAAGATCAGGATGGGAATACAGGTAGGAAGAGGGCTGAATGAGAGTGGAGTGTAAAAAAAGAACATGACACAAGGGTCGTCATGAAAAGGATGTGGGTCAAGAGGACAAGAAATGGCAATTGACTTTGCATTTAAATTCTTGGAGATTGTAGTTTTCAGGGAACCAAGTATACGGAAGTAAATTCCACAGGCGGGAAGTGCGAGCAAAGAAGCTGGTAGAGTAGAAGTTTCGGTTACATTTTATCGGTTTCACTGTAAAAGGGTGGGACCTAGTTGCTAATCTACTATCTCGTGCAAATTCGTACCCAGGGGGCACCAGTGAATTCATCTCGTCTTTCACTGTAAAATATTGAGACTTAGTTGCTAGTCTAGTAGTTCGAGTAAATTTACGCAGAGGGAGCTGAGCTTGTCAGAGCAGAAGCCGTGAAAGTATTTGTAGAAGAGACAGAGGGAAGCTACATTAAATCGGTGATAAAGTGATTGGATTTGAGCTACCAGGTCGGAATCAATTAAATTACAGATTTTTGTTGGATTTTGTCAAGAAGCCCGATCTGGATAGCAGGGCACCCGACTAGATATGAAGCAGTATTCAATGCACGGGCGGATGATAGATTTACATATGTGTAAGATAGATTTAGACGAGAAAAACTTCCTAGTCTTACAAAGGGAACCAACCTTCTGAGCAGTTGATTAAACTATGGATTTAATGTAATCATTCTACTTAAGGTCGGCTGATAGATTTAGACCTAGGAGGCGCAGTGTTTTGTTTTTTTAGGGAGACTAGAGGCGAATTGGCATGGCAAAGGACGCGTTCAAGAAGATGAGCAAAATACTAACACACAGGAAAATCTCAATAGAAACGAAGAAATGAGTTCTAGACTGCTACGTGATGTCAGTTCTTCAATACGGCTGTATATCATCGAAAATGAGGACAAAACTGGAAGCGGCCGAAATGTGGTTCTACAGAAGGATGCTACGGATATCGTGGACTGAGCATACAAGCAACGACGATGTGTTAGAAAGAATGGCAACAAAAAGGAAATTGATGCTGAGCATCAGGAAGAGACAACTGAAGTTCCTGGGACATGCAACGAGGAAGGAGAGCCTGGAGAACCTGAAACTGACTGAACAGATAGAAGGAAGGAGAGACAGAGGAAGGCAGCGGATAACATATTTGCAGGGTCTGATCAGGTGGATGACGGAACGGGGGTTGCAAGGTGTAACAGGAACAAACATACTAAGAGCCACAAGGGATAGGGAGACGTGGAGAGCCATGATCGCCTACGTCCTGAAGGGACAGGGTACATAGAAGAAGAAGAAGAAGCCTGATTCATTATGATGTGGAGTAGAAGCGGTTGTCTATGATGGTTAAATGTTAGCAGCTTTGTTTTGGAAACATTAAAATATATGCCCAGTAAGGATCGAACTCACTATTTAGTCGTAACTAAATAGAGCGAGACAATCTCGCCAATCATTACACGACACCATTCCTACCATTTTACCGTTGAAATAGTTCAATGTTACTGTTACTTCTATTCCAACAATTTTTTTAATTGCACTTCCGACCTGTGGAACTCCAGTCTTTTCTCACACTTCCGTTCTGTGGAATTCCCTACCGTTTACTTACTTCCCTAATAGATAAAATCTCCAAAAATTTAAATGCAACTTCAATTGCCATCTTCTATCTACTTGAATCCCGTTCATCTTTTATCCTTTCTTCAATACCCACTGTACCCAGTCTTTTCTCTCACTTCCCGCCTGTGGAAATCCTTTCCGTTTACTTGCTTCCCTGATAGCTACAATCCCTAAAAATTTAAATGCAACGTCAATTGCCATCTTCTATCTTCATCAATCCCGTTCATCTTTTATCCTTTCTTTAATACCCACTGTACCCAGTCTTTTCTCTCACTTCCCGCCTGTGGAACTCCCTTCCGTTTACTTGCTTCCCTGATAGCTACAATCCCTAAAAATTTAAATGCAACGTCAATTGCCATCTTCTATCTTCATCAATCCCGTTCATCTTTTATCCTTTCTTCAATACCCACTGTACCCAGTCTTTTCTCTCACTTCCCGCCTGTGGAAATCCCTTCCGTTTACTTGCTTCCCTGATAGCTACAATCCCTAAAAATTTAAATGCAACGTCAATTGCCATCTTCTATCTTCATCAATCCCGTTCATCTTTTATCCTTTCTTCAATACCCACTGTACCCAGTCTTTTCTCTCACTTCCCCGAACCGTGAATCCCATGTATCTTTTATCATTTCTTCATCATCTGTACCCAGTCTTCTTTCTCACTGTAACCTGGTGTCGATCCTGCCTTGTTTGGATGAAATAATTTTTAAAAATTATGTTTTGCTAATGTATTCATATCGTCAAAATTAAATTAAGTCCTTTCTTTTATTCTATTTTCTCACATGAACTTTTAAATACATATTTCCAATCACACTGGAATAGAGAATTATGCCTTCCTAAAGCTAAACAAAGTGTTATGAAACAGGAAATCTTCGTTAGAAACATGAAATTCTGAACTTCTGTGTAATATCAAACCACCAATATAGGAGTTTAGAAAGTGTGTGAAAACCATACCACGAATGAGACTTGTGAGTGAAATTCGGTAGAAGTTGAAATAATAGATAGAGAATTCCACTGGAAAGTAAGTAAACTTAAGGAATCAGCACATATGCTAAGCTACAAAAATCTCCTAAGCCGACCAGGCATAGAAATCCCTATGGGATGAAGTTGAAATAATAGATAGAGAATGCCACTGGAAACTACGTAAACTTAAGTAATCAGCACATATGCTAGGCTTCGAAAATCTCCTAAGCCGACCAGGCATAGAAATCCCTATGGGATGAAGTTGAAATAATAGATAGAGAATGCCACTGGAAACTACGTAAACTTAAGGAATCAGCACATATGCTAGGCGACAAAAATCTCCTAAGCCGACCAAGCATAGAAATCCCTATGGGATGAAGTTGAAATAATAGATAGAGAATACCACTGGAAACTACGTAAACTTAAGGAATCAGCACATATGCTAGGCTACAAAAATCTCCTAAGCCGCCCAGGCATAGAAATCCCTATGGGATGAAGTTGAAATAATAGATAGAGAATAAGAGTAAGAACGAAGTCACAAGTCATTTGAGCGTACCAGCCTTTTTAAAAAGATTGATCATGACAGATTTCTCCCCCAGAATTGGAACTAAGGTATGCACATTGTAGTTGCAATACACAGGTGTACAGTGTGAGTTGAGCATGCATCTAGGGCAGGGATTTGCTAGTCGCTGTGGTAGAGAGTGTGTTTTTAGATACAAGTAATAAAATATTTTTTTCTGTTAATTCACGCAATACAAATGAGTGAGTTAGTTGTAATGAAGAGGGAGACGTTAGAATTGCATATTATGAGGATATGTAGGATAGATATCGGTTGACACTGGACATAAAGTGAACAACTTGTGTTTATTTTTTTAAGTACTTGAACTGTTGGGTGGCTGTCCACCTTTCCATGGAAATGGACTATTCGAATCACTATATAAAATAGTAGTGATTATACCTCGAGGAAGGAAGTCGAGTGAGCGAGTCAGTCGGGTATTTCCGGTATTGCACCGGAAGTGTTCTACTAGTCAATATATCACGTCTCTACGACAATACTGTATACTAATTACCTTGTTCTGTATTCTACTGATCCTCACCTCTTGTAAATACTTCTCTTTTCCTGTCAATACACCTACTTTTATACTATTACGTTGTTTTGTATTGTTTCACATAATTCTGTTACCCGACGTAACATGAACAAAAACAACAGAACAAATATCAACTTCGAAAAGATAAAATCCAACGAAGAATCAGCAATATTATTAGCTCTGATCTGCCGTCTCGGCTTCAGCCACTTTTCCACTGCCAAAACGTTACCTCTCTTTGCTATATATAATTACTTTGATGGTATTTTTCTCCGAATAATTTTTTCGCTATGGTACCTAGATTTTATGATGCTAAGTGCAACGCTAGACTGGCGTTGAGATTTCACCAATTTATAGAATTAACTAGATGTAGCCGTAAGTTCTATGCTAATAGTTTCTTCGCATTTCTTCCTTGTGGAACTCCCTTCCGGCTCTATGTTTTCCAGTCAACTTTAATCTGCAAAAATGTAAATGAAATATCAATTGCTACCTACCCACCCTCTTGGTTATTGTTCCTCTGTTCTCATTCTTGTTCTTGATTCTAACTCTTCCACACCAGATAACCAATTGTGTCTTTGTGGCTTTATTGCCTTGCATGAGGGAAACTCGATTAAAAGAAAAATTATCCAGAATTTTTATTCTGACATAAAACGTTAGAAAATTTTAAAATATAATTTTTGGCACGAATCTACCAAGAGATGACAGTGATTTGACATTTAAGAAGCATTATTTTCAAAGGACGCGAGAACCGACCGCTGATGCGATGAAGATGTAGAATTACGACAGCGATTTTAATTTAATCAAGTATACATTTTAATGTCTATGCATGTGTCTCTGAACTTCCGTCTGTCTCTGTGTTTCCGTCTGTCTCTGTGTCAGGCCATCATTTCATTATTAAGGCCAGAATTTCTTGAGGCGATATGACAAACCAATAACTTAATATTCTCTGAGTTTGTCATTTTCTTTCTTCTGTGTTCGTTATGGCAAAACAACGTCTGATACAAGTTAATTAAAAATATTGCATTATCAGTCGATAAACAATTTCTTTCTTTCATTGCACATGTTGTTTCTTCACTTGTACCTGAATTTCGAAATAAGATTTTATGGTTAATAACACATTCGATGCTGCGTTGAGAAAACCAAAAACTGTTTCGAATCTAGATAAATTTTCGTTTTAGGTACCGACGGCTTTTCCCCCCTTCAAATTTATCCAAAATAGCATTATTTCTGTGCAAATGTATATGCTGAACTCAAATCAACAATTAGTTATTGAAGAAACTTACCTTTTTTGCTTTGAAAGTCCATAAAAAAACGAACTATATCTCGCACTTTTTCCCTCCCGTAACTCTCAGGAAGTCATGTAATTAACTGCAGAATGACGTTCTACGTAGGCAGAATTTTTTGTCGAATTTTGCCTGATTGTCTTCCTTTACTAAAACTTCCGGCGATGTACTTCCTGTTCTTAGAGTAACAAGCGTAGAAATACAATAGCGCATTACTTTAATTTCCGGAAGTACATCGCCGGAAGTATCAGTAAATGAAGAAAAATCTGTCAAAATTCGATCACATGCGCAGTCCGTCATTCTGCAGTTAATTACATGACTTCGTGACAGTTACGGGAGAGAAAAAGTGCAAGATATAGTTCGTTTTTTTTATGGACATTTAGATAAAAAAAAAAGGTAAGTTTCTTCAATAACTAACACTTGATTTAAGTTCAGCAGATACATTTGCACAGAGATAATGCTATTTTGGATAAATTTGAAGGGGAAATTCCGTCAAGAGTTAAAACGAACATTTACCAATTTCTGTACTTGGCGAAATAGCAATAATTTTTGCACATTTAATAATTCAAGTGCAAATTATTCTAAGAGAGCGCCCTTTTCATCTATTTCCTTAATATTTCCTGCTCTCATTTGACCAAAACAGACATAACTTTCCTGTCCGCCATTTTCTTCCTTTACTGAAACTTCCGGCGATGTACTTCCTGTTCTTAGAGCAACAAATGGAGAAATACATTACCGGAAGTACATCACCGGAAGTATCAGTAAATGAAGAAAAATCTACCAAAATTCGTTGCATACGCAGTACGTCATTCTGCAGTTAATTACATGACTTCGTGACAGTTACGGGAGAGAAAAAGTGCAAGATATATTTCTATTTCTTTTGGACATTTAGATAAAAAAAAAGGTAAGTTTTTTCAATAAGTAACACTTGATTTGAGTTCAGCATATACATTTGCATAGAGATAATGCTATTTTGGATAAATTTGAAGGGGAAAAGCGTCGGGACATACAACGAAAATTTACCCGAATCTCTTTACATTCACTTCATGGCCGGTGCCCTTACAATACCCCGACTGTGTCCATTGCAGTGGGCTACCTCCCGGGCGGACTCTTGCCAAGTCCGCTCAGTTGATATATGCTTATCGAGTCGCACTAAATAATGTTTATCTCTAGACCCAAATATAAACGTGATCAATATTTATATGCGTGCGATGGGTAAATTGACGCCATTTCTTTTGCTTCGCGTTATTATTTTTTTTCAGATTTTGTCGACTGCATAATATAGTAGGGTCAGTTGGGTACCGTTTGTGAGAAAAAGAGTATCAAGACGCAATTTACTCCGCCAGAAATTTAGAAACGGCATACTGTACTGCATGACATTCGCACCGAAAGCTTCAAACGAGTATTTCAGTGAGTTTGGGTGTCAATCTGAAGACAGTGCAGAGTATTCGGAAAGAGTTGGATGAGTATAATGGTGATTATGAAGGTACTTTCAGTGATCATTAGTGATAGCGACATTATGCCCTTACTCGTTTTCCTACAGACCTTCATAATCAACGAAGTGGTTTACATAAAATGCCTTAAGGAGGTAGCGTCAAGGGGTTGACAGCTAGAGTCCCTATGTTTAGCAACAGGTCTTTGCACCATGCCACACAATAAGTCATAGATGTCAGACAATTTCTACCTTCACATCACCCTTTACACCTGGCCACCTAACTCCCCAGAGTGCGAGCCCCTTTATTCTTATGTGTGGGGTGCAGTTGATTGAGAAACCAACAAAACTTGCACCCCTAAAGATGAACTGAAAACAAGGATTATGGCAGTATTCACCAACTTAAGCAAGAAGACCACACAAAAAAAGTTGCAGGAGATTCCGAAATTGTCTGGAGTCAAATGGTGATTTTATTGAATAAATCTACTCTTTTGTAATTCGGGATATTTTTTTTTTTTTTTTTTTTTGTAATTTTGGTAAATACATTTGTTAAAATGAGATGTCAGTGTTATTTTCATTTTTGCGTAACTTTGACGACAATTTATCCATCCCATCCTGTTCAGTCGGGTATAAACACAGCTAATTGCCTCAAGTATAAACCTAATCGATGTTTACCTGTAGACTCAGGCGTAAACCTGACCTATATTTATTTACACGTTTTATATTTGGACTATTGTTCTACATCTTTGTTGTTGCTATCGCAATCGTTTTGTGTCTTGTGCTTCCCCCACCCCCGGCCTACCTTAGGTAGATATCTGGTTAGCCTACAGCGAATTCTGAACTAAACCACCCTTTAAATAATTTACAGGTGTAGACTGTTCTCTGGATATTTGGGGTAATTCTTATTTCCAGTACTGCCTAGTTATTTTTCGTCTATTTGTCCGAGTCCAGCTACACGCTGCCAAACTCACATTTACTATGTCACCCAAATTCTCGATACAGCATTTTAACCCACTGGAACATCGACTTTGTTTATCAGGTTGATGTTTTAGTCAATGTCTTGCTCCATGGTGCCGAATGAAATTATCCTGAATGCTGCCTCTTCCTTGCACATATATTTTACTAGCAGTATAGCTCGGTGTTGCTCGGGTGTAATGAAAGCTTTAAAACTAATCCATGGTCCTGGAGCTCAGACTTTTTAGACGTTGGTACGAAAGACTAAAAAGCAATGGTTGTTTCCAGTTAAAGCGAAACCATAGACTGAAAGAAAAATGAATGGATGTAAGTCAAATTTTGATTTCCTGGTATCGATATCAAATACGTTTTTTTCGTTGTAAACTGAATTTTGAAGGCTAAATAAATCCTCTGAGTAAATGGTATCATGGCTGAGACTAAGAACTACAATTATACCTACTTAGAGCCAAACCCGAAGCAAAAACTAAAATAAAAGGGCTGAAAAAATACAGACATACAGGTAGATGAACAGACACACACACAAACATATTGCCTTATATATATATATATATATATATATATATATATATAATAAATTTTCTGCACTATTGTAAGAACTGCAACCTTGAAACTTCTGAATATCGTTTCTTATGTCTTTTTCTATGAGTGTATCAAATTTGATTAAAATCGGACCACTCCTTCTATAACCCGAATTTTTCGATTATCGATTTTCGATATTTATCGGTTGTATCTCGACACAAAACCTAGCTAAGAACACTCGCAGATGCTTATAGTACAACTGTGTAAATTTTCAAGAAAATCGGTTCAGCCATTTCGGAGTCTATAGGTAACGGACACACACAGGCACACACACAGACACATACACACACAAAGTTCCATTTCTAAATAAGTTGAGATATAGTAATATATACAATAATATTCTCATGTTATGACAGTGCATTGTATACTGCTGTCACATCTTGTCGGAGGCCTCTGCTATTCAACTCGGGCTTCTTGACAAAATCCAATGTAGAATCTGCAATGTAATTGATCCCGACCTTATAGCTCGACTCCTGCCACTTTCTCATCGACGTAAAGTGGCTTCCCTTTGTCTCTTCTACAAATATTTTCACAGCTTCTACTCTGATGAGGTTAGCTGACTGGTGCCCCCACTGCATGCATTTACTCGAGCTACGAGACTAGCAACTAGGTCCCACCCTTTTACAGTGAAACCAGTCAAATGTAACCGCAACTTCTACTCTAGCAGCTTCTTTGCTTGCACTTTCCGATTGTGGAATTCACTTCCGTACACTTGCTTCCCTGCCAGCTACAATATCAAAGAATTTAAATGCAATGTCAATTGCCATCTCTTATTTCCTTGACTTGCATCCTTTCCCTGATTACCCTTGTATCATGTTCTTCATCCTTTCCACTCCAGTCTCTTCACATCTGTATTCTCTTCTTTTTCCTACTAATTCCCTGACTCCCCTGTAACTTGTTCCTCTTTCTCATCACTCACCTCTTCTGTAACCCCCTGTGCACTAGTGGCGGTTCTGTCTTCCTTGGGGATGAAATGATTAAAAAAATCAGTGTCTTTATATCATGGATATAAGGACAATGTATATTCTCACATTATCTCAGGAGGCGTATATCATGGATATAAGGACAAAGATATTATCACATTATCACAGTGTGTTTATATCATGGATATAAAAACAAAGTTTTTTCTGACAGTGTCCATATGACATTGATGTAAGAACAAAGAATATTCTCACGTTATCACAGTGTCAGTGTATTATGGACAAAGACATTATCACATTGTCTTTAAATCATGGATATAAGGACAAAGTTTATTTTCACATTATCAAAGTGTCCGTATGATATTGCTATAAGAACAAAGTATATTCTCACATTATGACGGTGGGGGTGTATATCATTGATATAAGGACAAAAGATATCATAGTGTCCTTATATCCATGGTATAAAGACACCGTGATAATGTGAGAACTTCCCTTTCTTCCATATCATTACGATGTTTGAAATTCGTTAAACATTTCATATTTTCTATTACACTAGAATTTATAAAATTACTCCAAAGAAGCTGTTTATACGCTTTTCTTTTTAACTCTGGGTTGTTGCCAGACAGAAAGCCGTATTAACCCTTGCCACAAAGATGCCAATTTCAATGTCATTCACATTGTATGTATGTACGTGTTAGCATGTATATTTTAATTCAATATCATCCCCATAATCAATAGAACAAAAAATGCCATTTTCTTTTCTTTTCTACAGTCCAGTCGACTGTCAGATACGTGATAGTGCATTGCATATTTATTTTATATGCCCTCAATATGCTCAGTGTTAAGATTGAATTTTTGTAATACTAAACTTCTTTTTATTTTTCATCTTATCTTTAAAATCTAACCGGTTGTGAGCCTATAAATAATTGTAAGTGACTGCTATATTGCCATATCAATTGCAAAATGTTTCAAACTCGATCCTAGCGCGTGAGCTTCTTTCTCTGTCGTTGAATATGTTCAACTGTTTATTAAATTTCTGATGTTTTTTTTTGTTTTTGTTTTTTTAATCATTTCACCCGGAGCAAGGCGGAAACGCCACTGATGTGCAGGGGGTTACATAAATGTAAAAAGATTAATTAGAAAAGAGTGAGGAGTACAAACTAGTTTGAAAGGAACAATAGAAAGCTGAGAAAGCAGGTGCGATGACAGATACATGGGCGGAGAGAAAGGGAAGGTTATACGGGGGTGGGGAGAGAGCTAGAGGCCAGTGGTTAGTAGATGAGTATTGACTTTGCATTTAAATTTCTGGAGGTTGTAGCCGTCAAGAAAGCAAGAATACGGGAGTGAGTTCCACAGGCGAGAGAGGAAGCTGCGGGAGTAGAATTGTCGTCTGCATTTGGCTAACCTGACTGTGAATGGGTGGGACCCAGTTGCCAGTCTGGTTGGGTTGCACGAGTAAACACCTGTTGAGGAGGCACCAGTGACTTAAGCTCGTCCGAGCAGAAGCCATGAAAGTATTTATAGAACAAACAAAGGGAGGCCACATTTCGACGATGGGGAAGTGGCTGCAGTCGAGCCGCCAGATCAGTACCTATCACATTACAGACTCTCCTTTGGAGCTTGTCAAGGAACACTGAGGAGAACGGCAGGGGCGTCTGACCATAAATGGCAGCAGTACTCCATGCACGGACGGATGGTTGACTTGTGTATATGTAGGATGGATTCAGGCGGAAAAAACATCCTGAATCGACATAGATTAGATGTTAATTAAATTTTTGAGAAGAATAACCAACTGGGAGTATTTTATTCTGATCATCTACTTGAAATAATTCCTTGGTTTCTTGCACAATAATTATAGAAAAGAACTGGTGGAAATCTGGTGCTTTAAAAAGGGTATTTATAGTAAATCGGGTGAGCCTTTCCGTCAAAAATGACAGCAAAATATTTATATTGACATGTCGTCTAAAATGACGTCAAGTGATTTATTGATGTACCTACTACAATAAGTATCTTATATTGAGACATAAAAAAGAAAAAAAAATCCACCCCGGACCGTGACAGGAGGAATATATATATATATATAAGAAAAGATTTAGACAGACACGTTATTTCATGGTAAATCGGAAATGTGGGCCTATTTCAGGCTAACGATCATCAGCTTCCGTCTTTATGGTACAGAAGATTTTACACGAACATATATATATATATATATATATATATATATATATATATATATAGGCTCAAACTATTCAGCACTTTAATCAAGATCGTAAAGCTTTTGGCACTCTTTACCTGCACACACACACACACACACACACAGACACACACACACACACACACACACACACACACACATATATATATATATATATATATATTAGAACTCAAAATCGTAAAACTTTGGGTCCTCTTTACCTGGATTTATATATATATATATATATATATATATATATATATATATATATATGAATCCAGGTAAAAAGGACCCAAAGTTTTACGATTTTGATATATACCAATTTCTCACGTGAGAACAATTCTTTTTCCTATATCGTATACTTTCGTATTGAGCTCTTTTCTCTTAAGGTTTTCGTATTGGGTTTTTTTTTTCTTGATTTATTGTTATTGGGCTTTGTTTGTTTCACGGCTTCTCACACATTTTATTATATATATTTGTTTTGTTTTTTTTTTAATCCGAAGTGGAAGAGTAGGAAGGTAAATTCCAAGAACCTGATCCTAATTAATATTAAAAAAATTTAACATTAAAAAGTGATGCAGGCAGAGAGCTCAATGTATTAAGAATACAGAGCCAATATAAATTTGAAAAAATTTTCAAAATTCAAAGGTGTCGGATGTACATTTCGACATAGGATCTCTAATAGAGATTCTACGTCACGTCAGCGACATTGTTTTTTCCAAATGGCGGTAGAGTGTGGAGGGGTTTTTGGTTAACAACGGTCACAAAGTAGAACAGGACAGAGCTTGTAGTCGCGGGGTTTCAGGGCATTGAAACGGTATATTCAGGAAGGGGAGGAATAGGAGTTCATATTTTATAAAGATAGACAACTAAATGAGCTAAATTACTTTTTTAAGGTTAAGAGATTCCTTCTCGCCTAAATGCACCTCTTCAAACAGCCCAAAAGCTGTTTGAAGAGGTGCATTTAGGCGAGAAGGAATGGGTTTCAATATAAGATTTGAAAATTTTTTATTTAAGTTTATTTGATTAAATATATATATATATATATATATATATATATATATATATATATATATATACACTATTTTAAAAAAATATATATATACACTATTTTTAAAAAAATATATATACACTATTTTAAAAACAAGGATTTTATTATTAGTCTCAAATGTTCTTTCGTCTAACATCTCATCAGGAGAAAAATCGTTAAAAAATGAATTAAATGAAAAGAACAGTAACTACGAAAATGAAGAGCAAAAAAGAGGGAAACACGATAAAATAAATATACATATAAATATATATACTTAGAACGCGGGAGGGAAATTCACATGCAAATGATTAGCGAGGAACAATTAAAATATCCCACAAGAAATTCAGAGACTTTACAAAATCCTTCTACCGGCAGAGAGAAGGTTTCCGTAACGATATAGAGACTGATTCCAAAATCTTTAAATGATTATTGGAACGAGCCCTATGTGTAATTTTGAACCACTTTTTTTTATATATGACTTGGCAAAGGTCATATTCCCTACCAGATGTTGAGCAATAGCCGATTCTATATTTGTAGAGGGAAGGCAACATATGTTACCATAAGTGCTAGTAAAGTTTAATAGCTGGTAGTAAAGAGAATGAGTCAATGCTGTATCGCTATTGTTTTTATTCCATCAACGTGACAGTAGAGTAAAATAGATAGATAGATAGATAGATAGAATGATGAATGAGAATGAGATAGATAGATAGATAGATAGATAGATAGATAGATAGATAGATAGATATGAATAGAATGAGATAGATAGATAGATAGATAGATAGATAGATAGATAGATATGAACAGAATGAGATAGATAGATAGATAGATAGATAGATAGATAGATAGATAGATATGAACAGTGAGATGAGATAGATAGATAGATAGATAGATAGATAGATAGATATGAACAGAGTGAGATAGATAGATAGATAGATAGATAGATAGATAGATAGATATGAACAGAGTGAGATAGATAGATAGATAGATAGATAGATAGATATGAACATAATGAGATAGATAGATAGATAGATAGATATGAACAGAGTGAGATAGATAGATAGATAGATAGATAGATAGATAGATAGATAGATAGATATGAACATAATGAGATAGATAGATAGATAGATAGATAGATAGATATGAACAGAATGAGATAGATAGATAGATAGATAGATAGATAGATAGATATGAACAGAATGAGATAGATAGATAGATAGATAGATAGATATGAAAATAATGAGATAGATAGATAGATATGAACATAATGAGATAGATAGATAGATAGATAGATAGATAGATAGATAGATAGATATGAACATAATAGATAGATAGATAGATAGATAGATAGATAGATAGATAGATAGATAGATAGATAATGAGATAGATAGATAGATAGATAGATAGATAACCACGGTGAGAAATGTAATTATTTTGACTCTTCGATAACATCTGCAGCAAACCCTTGAATGTACAGAGTGCAAAAAAAAAATGGAAACTTTTTCACAATCCAATAAAACCAAGAGTGATGGAAAAAACATTTTATTCAAAGTAATTAAAACCTTAAAACACGCCATTTAAGAAACAATGATAGAATTATCTTTTTTTTTTTTAAATTACATCCTGTAGATGGCGTCCTCCTGTACGAATGCATTCTTGAAATCTCCTGTTAAGATTCCTCATTGACCGCTGCAACATCTCAGCTGGTATACTGTGAATTTAATCCTGAATTCTCTGTTTTAACTCATCCAGAGTTCTTGGTTGAGTTGTGTACACTTTACTCTTGAGATAGCCCCACAAGAAAAAAAATCACAAACGGACAAATCTGACGGAATTCTCTCTGCGCAGCTGTCAAAGTATCACCGTTTTTTTGTAAAACAGTTTTATGGCTAACGCACGCTGTTGCCCGTTCCACTAATCCATGGTTACTGAAACGGCAGAGTGTTTACTTCGTGAGGCTATAGTAGCAATAGAAGGCTGACAAGAAGAATTCGATATTTGCGGTAGGTGCGGGGCGTTGTATTTAAGGAAACAGTCTTTGAACTTTCCGCTCCTTAGGTCAGTAAGTAGTTTTGAGACAGGGGCGAAGGAAAAGGGAGATGAAAGCGACGAGCATAGTAAGCCACTTGACTTGGTCAAGAGAGATAGTAATTACACTCGTCTGTCTGGATGTGTCTGCGTCGGTCTGTCTGTCTGTGCTTTCTGTATCGGCTTTTTATATCTTCTTTTTGGATCGCAACAGAACATTTAGGAATTCATATCCGTATTTGATTCTGGGCTTCCCATTGGCCGATAAATAAATTTCGCGTAGGCTCGGGAACTGGAATGTAATATTTAATTTTTTAGTTTTCAACCGGATCATCTACGTGATCCTGCTGCGCACCGACTAGCTTTGGTCATTTGCTTTTTGGTCGTGAGAGTGCAAACATCTGGTCCCTCGCTTTTGCTCGGTCGGTATCACCACAAGGCCACTGTTTCGTGGTTCTGCTACTTGCTCATATCTGCCAATAAACACTTCGAAAATTCCCGTCTTTTGGGATCACTCTGTATTTGTACACATCAAAATGTGAATGCAGGAGTCGCTAAATTGGTTTTGAAGGTACGGTGCCTAGAGGAAAAAAAATAAAGGGAGGCCAAAACAGTGATGAAGAACTTAAGCTATTTATTCCTCATATTTTCCTATCTATCTATCTATCTATCTATCTATCTATCTATCTATCTATCTATCTATGTGCCTGTGTGTCTGTCTGTTCATATATGACTAGACAGTTATGTATTTGTAAAAAGAGTGAGATGAACATAAAGAAAATTATATAGAAAAATCATATAATATAGAAAATCAATAATCACAGAAATGTAAACAGGTCGCCTTCACTCTACGGTACCATCCGTAGCAAATTCTTGAAACTATTTCGAAAATGGTGTGCGAAACATGCTACCTTGTATCTTGAGAATGTTGTGTCTGGAAAAATAATCAGAGAAAAAACCAAGACAGCGTTGTCGTAATACAATAATTCTGTTTTTGCAAGCTAATAAGAGACAAGCACTAAAAAAGCAGCTCAAGACCTTAAAAATGGCGGAAAATAACTCATGAGAATTTACAACCTGCCGGAAGCGGAAACAGCAACTAATGATGATGGTTATCATCATAAAATTCTCAGAAAACAAACTGGGTTTTTTTTTTCATACGAAAAAGACCAGATATTTTTTCGCCATTTTTTTTTAATATCAACTATCGACTAACTAACCAGAGCTCATTATTGACTAATAGTTTTTAGTGTCCTTTGAGTTATATTTAGTGCCATAATTACGTGATACTTCAGGTGAATATTCCATCATCCATTGCTGAAATATTAATATTAACTTCAGACTATCACATATTTGTTCCAGAAAGCATTTATTAAAAACTGATATATATGGTGTAATGAACAACGGATGATAAATCAGGGAGCCAAGTTTGATTTCTAGTCGAGTTCATATTTTTATAATCGCTTCACCCCAAGCAAGGCATTACTGCCACTAGTATGCAATGTTTATATTGTTGTGCGCTCGTACGAGGAATGGACTCTTCCTTTTGTTATATGTAATTACCGGCGTGACTTCCGAGGTGGGGCAGTTAACAAAGCCAGTTAGAAGCAGTTAACGGAGGCAGTTAACAGAGCAGTTAACAGAAGCAGTTACCGACAGCTACTATTCAGGCAATAAGCAGCGTAATAATACCTTGGGACTTACTTATTTCTAGTCGCTTATTATTAACACTTACTTCTGAAATTCGAACTGTTTCTATTGATTTTCTTTCTGCAGTAGAAGGAATAATTTTTTTTATTTTTTGTTCAGTCTGAAACTTTACCAGCTGTTATAAAAATTTCTTGAACTTACCTTCCTGTTCCATGTCTTACTTCCAGCGCATACTGGTCACTACATTTTACAGCAAAGTTTCGCTAAAACAACTCCACAACAAATTGGCGTATTAAATTCTCCAGACCCCCCTTTCTATTTACGTGTCCCAGGGACCTCAGCTGTCTCTTCCTGATGTTAAGCATCAGTTTTCTTCTCCTTTTTATCTTCTTCACCACCTCGTCGTTGTTCATGTACTCAGTCTATGATATTCTCAGTATCCTTCTGTAGAAAAACATTTCTGCTGCCTCGAGCCTCTCCTTCATCCTTGAAGAGATTATCCAACATTAGCTTCCATACAGAAGGACAGATATCACATAGCAATCCAGCAATCTTTTTTTTTTCTAATGTAATTTTCCTGTCTTTCAGTGTTTTTGAAATGCATCCTTGACCATGCCAATGCGTCTGCAAATGTGAGTGTCGTACTTTCCATAAAAATGTACCCCATATAAATAAATATAACCTGACGATCTCTGGCTATAAGAGGGAAACTCTAGTAGGCAATGTATTTATATTTTAACATTTTTATGTTTATTTCTATGAGGGTAGAATGTGCTACACATTTCAAAAGCTAAGCAGAGTATTGAGAGGCAGGAAAATTTCATTAGAAATAAAAAAAATAAAGAGTACTGAACTGTTATGTGATATCGGTTCTGCTCCATAGCAGCGAATACTAGACAATCTCTTCAAAGATGAAGGCGAGACTCGAAGCAACAAAAATGCAGTTATACAGAAGGATGCTGAGAATGCCATGGACCAAACATGTGAACAACGACGAAATTTTGAAATGGAAACGAAATACTTAACATCGAGAAAAGGCAGCTGGAATTTCTGTGACATGTAATAAGGAAGGAAGACATGGAGACTCTAATACTCACGGGACGGATAGAGAAGAGGAAAGACAGGGGAAAGCAACGCCAGACATACTTGATTGACTTGAGCAAATGGATGGCAGAGCAAGGGTTTGGGAGAAATACTAAGAGAAAAGTGTTAAGAGCGACAAGGGATAGGGTTAAGTGGAGGACCATGACCATCCACGTCCTGAATGGACACGACACGTAAAGAAAAAGATATAATTATTTAAGTCTTATCTAACTACATATTTTAGTTCATATGGGTTTCATAGTTATGTATTAACGAAAGACTCAAATTTTATTAAGTTTCGTTCTTTGTGGAAATATATTTTTAATGCTATATATTCGAATCTGTTGTAGACAATGCACTTTAGAACCGAATAACTATAAATGAATATCATCTTTAAATGTTTCAATCACGTTAAATCTTTCGCATAATTTGTTTTTGGTATTTTCATGAAAAAGACCATATTCATAGAAACAGCAACCGGAAATAGAATGCTACCGACGTTTCGGAAATGACTAATACATTCAGAGATCAGAACGAAATGTCACGTCAGTTTAATAGTAGCAAGTTAGTAATTTTGAACTTTGATAGTTACGATGGCATTATGAAGCTGAACAGCTACGAAAGTGGTAAAATTTCGATTACATCCTTGTAAAACAAACGTGAGAAAAAAAAATCACGTAGTCAGTTTCTTCTTCTTCTTCTTCTTCTTCTTCTTCTTCTTCTTCTTCTTCTTCTTCTTCTATGTGCCTTGTCCTTTCAGGACGTAGACGATCATGGCCTTCCCTATCCCTGGTAATTCTTTGCAATCTTTCTCCTGTAACACCATGCAACACCCATTCTTTCATCCACCTGCTCAGGCCTTTCAAATATGTTGTCCACTACTTTCCCTTGTCTCTTTTTCCCTCTATCTGACCTGTTAGTATCACGTTCTCTAAGCCCTCCTTCCTCATTGCATGTCCCAGGAACTTTATTTTGTATTTTCCTAATGCTCAATATTAATTTCCTTTTCGTTTCCATCTTTTCCAAAACCTCATCATTGCTCACGTGCTCGGTACACGATATCCTTCTGTAGAACCACATTTCAGCTGCTTCAAGTTTTTCCTTCATCTTGGATGATATTGTCCAGCATTCACGGCCATATTGAAGAACTGACATCACATAAAAAACCAGTACTCGTTTCTTTGTTTCTAGTGAAAGTTTCCTGTCTCTTAATACTCTACTCAGCTCCTGGAATGCATCCTTGTGTTTTTGGATCTCAGGAATATAAATGTATATAAACTGCTGTAACCACAAAGTGAGGGGCCAGTTTATATATTGATTGTAATATGGAACTGATCCCCCACTTTATATCCGCAGCATCCTTCTGTAGGACCACATTTCAATTACTTCAAGTTTTCCCTTCATCTTTGATGATATTGTCCAGCATTCACTGCCATATTGAAGAACTGACATCACATAAAAATCCAGTACTCTTTTCTTTGTTTCTAATGAAATTTTTCTGTCTCTTAATACTTTACTCAGCTTCTGCAATGCATCTTTCGCCATGCCAGTTCGCTTTCGGATCTCTGTGTCGTACTTCTGTTAGAACACTACCAAGGTTTTTAAATTTTAGTACCTGCTTGATTTTAGTATCCCCCACCTGTATTTGGCATTTTGGGTTGCTCTTTTTGCTGATGACCATGCATTCGGTTTTCTTGCAATTTATTTGTAGTCCTTTCTTGTCACTCTCTTCAGCTACCTTCTGTAGAAGGTCTTGTAGTTTTCATTTCCATGTCTGCTATCAGCAGTGTGTCATCTGCGTACCTTATGTTGTTCAGATTGTGGCCTCCGATGATAAATCCTGGCATAACATCTAGGGTTCTCACAATAGTTTCGCCATACAAGTTGAATAGATCCGGTGAAAAGACACATCTTTGTCTTACGCCCCTTTATGTTACATAGCCAATAAGCAAATAAATCCACATGTAATCCTCTAGCTTTATAAAAGCCAGGTTAAGCCCACTGTTGTGCTGCGGCTGACTAGTCCTCACATTCCAGGCTTCAAAAGAGTCTCCGAGTCTATGTTGGAGAGCAATTATTATCCACCTTCTGTCCTCTCTCCCACAGGCTTGATATGGCGAGTCTTTGACGGCTCTATCGCTACTACCATGGAATGTTCTCGAACGAACTATATTTGTTGGTTCCGCGAGATCTAACTTTCTGTGTTAGAACATGTATGTCATTTATATTGTAGCAAATCACCTACATTCCCTTTGTCTTCCATCGGCAAGAATGTTATATAGCAATAATCAGACAAACACGGGTGTATATAAAAATATATGACTTATATTTTTTATTGACGACGATGGACCGTGTCGCCTAAGGAACAAAGAGTGAGGGAGCGCTCTTCCAAGGTTGACAGGGGTGACGATGGGAGTGTACTTCTCTCTGCTTACTCGTCTAGCTTCTTCTTCGACTTCTCGAGACTTGTCTGTCTGTCAAGACTAACTTCTGTCGAGGCTGACTGACTCTTCTTCGACTTCTCTTCTCTGACTCTGTCTTTGTCAAGACTGCCTGGCTTCGACTTCTCTTCTACGGTCGACTTCTGGAGACTCGTCTGTGACTTCTTGTTTCGAGGCCTTTATATATCTTCCAAGTTTTGCCTCGATTCGCGACGCCTACTCGACGCCTACGTAATTTCTCAGAGTCACTTCCGCATCTGTCGGAAATAGGGTCAAACAAACATCCGTTCCTTTCAATGACCGGAAATACCCACGCTTCATCGCCTTCTTCGGGTGGGGCCAGATTATTATATTACAAGAAGTCCAACACAAATAGCTTCTTCCAGTGAACCACTGCCCTTTTCTAATTTTAAAAATTGCGCCTTCAAAAATTCCCCGTTACGTGAGCATTCAAAACATGCCCGTTAAGTGAGCATTCTTAAAACAAATCAGTTACTGCAAAGATACCACATGGTAGAAACCTAGGTTTACAAATGAAGACTACTCTACAATATAATTGTATTGAACACTTTTTAATACACTGTGTACTGGTCTAACTATTTTATGACCAAAAACTAAGTAATTAAACAATCAATCAATCAAACAAGATATATATATATATATATTATGGAATGGTGGTATTTCGCGAAATAGATGCAATGTATGTCTTGCTGAGAAATTAATTATCTTAAAACAATTAAGTAATCCTAGCTTATTAAAAACGAGAAATAAATTTATGGTTACAGGTAGGCATTAAATAAATAGCTACTTAAATACATTGGTCAGGATTAATTAAATTGTAATTAGCAGGAATTAATTTGTAATTGATTATTATTTGTTAATTTTAATTTTGTAATCTAAATTATGTATTTCTTTAGAAAAGTTTGGGTTTCACTCTGTGTTAATTTTGAATTATTACTATTCACAAATCTGCAGGGAATTAATAAAATTGTATTATTTACGTGTGGATTTTTGAAAATAATCTTTTTTCTGAAAACCCAAATATAAGTAAAACAATTTTAATCATTCTCTGAAAAGATGTATTCTAAATAACACATGTATGTATGTATGCCGCATTCACCCTAATCGGGTTGAGCCGGCTTCCTCCCTGACGGAGCAAGTCTCATTGGGATTTGTTTAAGGGCAGGGTCCCAAGTCCTACCCTGTTATTTAACCCATAACTGGAGGGAAAGGACGGATTAATACCTTTCCTAAGGGTACCAGCGCGCAAGTGACTGCAGGGCATTCAACTGGAATTCGAACTCGGCTCACCGATTTCTCTTTCCGAGCCGATATCCACTGCACCACAACGCACATCCGTCACTATACGCTTACAGCACCTGGTATTCCCAAGCGGTCACCCATCTAAGTACTGACCAGGCTCAACGTTGCTTAACTTCGGTGATCGAGCGAGAACCGGTGTATTCAACGTGATATGGCCGTAAGCCTAAATAATACATATAAATGTATAAAAACATAAGAGTTTCTCAAAACCTTAAATATATATATATATATATATATAGATATACTGCAAAGAATTTGTCATTTTGACTGAGCAGGTTCATGCCGACTTTGAAGTTTTGTGAGAAAACCATTATAATCTTCACTTATCAAGGTAGATATTTATGTAGAAACCTTCTTAGAAAACATGCATTCTTTGGTAGGATTCGAACCTGCAACACTCATAGACGGAGTGGGGGCACCAGATCTGACAAAGACTACGAAGTTCTCGAAGATAGCCAGATAGAATTTCAAGTAATATTTATAACTACTACGGTATAAGAAATAATTTTTACGAAATCTTACGGAAAGTTACTAAATAGTTTTAACCGTCATATTTATTTAAATCTATTTCTTTGAACATTAGGCCGGTGGATATTTGTATATATAAATACACTGTTTAATTATAGAAAAACAAAGTATCTACTCAAATACGAGTATTCGTTGAAATAATAATGTCCAAACAAATAAATTGATCCTACTCCATCAGCTTATTTTCTCGCACTTCTCGCCTGTGGAATACCCTTGCTTTCCTGACAGCTACAACCTCCAGGAATTTAAATACAATGTCAATTCCCATCTCTTATCCACCTGACACCAGTCCTTCCTTTCCTCCTTTCTACATCAACCTCTGTATCTTTGTTGCCTTTCTCACTCTACCTTCGCAACTGTCATCACACCTGTGTTCCCATCCTTCTCTGGCTCTTTCTCGGATACCCCCTGTAAGGGTCCGTTTTTCTCTTCGCTCTCCTCCTGCTTAAAATTTTACTCTCTTACGTAGACCACTGCGCATCAGTGGCGATACCGCCTTACTTGGGATGAAAAGATTAATATACATATATATATATATATATATATATATATATATATATATAATGCCCTGAACGTTTTGAATAAAGTGTAGATTTATTGTTGCTATAATTATTAATATTAATTGCTTTTTGCATGATATATTTCAAGGATAAAGACGAAATTAAATTTCGCTCGTAACAGAAAAAAAGTTGCATCTTTCTATCTATCTATCTCAGTCAGTGTTGCCCTTTGGAGACATGATCGCCCAAGCGTGTATCACGTATGATACTTAAATGACTGACATATTTTAAAGCAAAATGGCTGAACGCATGCAATTCCTTTCAAAATATATGTATTTGAAGCCACAAACTTGTGTTCAAAATATTTAGATTTCGGCATTAAATAACCCATAGATGTTGATATGCCGTTAAACAAAATCAACCACCCAAACCAATCCAAATATTTAGATTTCGGCATTAAATAACCCATAGATGTTGATATGCCGCTAAACAAAATCAACCACCCAAACCAATCCAAATATTTAGATTTCGGCATTAAATAACCCATAGATGTTGATATGCCACTAAACAAAATCAACCACCCAAACCAATCCAAATATTTAGATTTCGGCATTAAATAACCCATAGATGTTGATATGCCACTAAACAAAATCAACCACCCAAACCAATCCAAATATTTAGATTTCGGCATTAAATAACCCATAGATGTTGATATGCCACTAAACAAAATCAACCACCCAAACCAATCCAAATATTTAGATTTCGGCATTAAATAACCCATAGATGTTGATATGCCACTAAACAAAATCAACCAACCAAACCAATCCAAATATTTAGATTTCGGCATTAAATAACCCATAGATATTGATATCCCGCTAAACAAAATCAACCAACCAAACCAATCCAAATATTTAGATTTCGGCATTAAATAACCCATAGATGTTGATATGCCGCTAAACAGAATCAACCAACCAAACCAATCCAAATATTTAGATTTCGGCATTAAATAACCCATAGATGTTGATATGCCGCTAAACAGAATCAACCATCCAAACCAATCCAAATATTTAGATTTCGGCATTAAATAACCCATAGATGTTGATATGCCGCTAAACAAAATCAACCAACCAAACCAATCCAAATATTTAGATTTCGGCATTAAATAACCCATAGATGTTGATATGCCACTAAACAAAATCAACCAACCAAACCAATCCAAATATTTAGATTTCGGCATTAAATAACCCATAGATGTTGATATCCCGCTAAACAAAATCAACCAACCAAACCAATCCAAATATTTAGATTTTGACATTAAATAACCCATAGATGTTGATATGCCGGTAAACAAAATCAACCTACCAAACCAATCCAAATATTTAGATTTCGGCATTAAATCACCCATAGAGGTTGATATGCCGCTAAACAAAATCAACCAACCAAACCAATCCAAATATTTAGATTTTGACATTAAATAACCCATAGATGTTGATATGCCGGTAAACAAAATCAACCTACCAAACCAATCCAAATATTTAGATTTCGGCATTAAATAACCCATAGATGTTGATATGCCGCTAAACAAAATCAACCAACCAAACCAATCCAAATATTTAGATTTCGGCATTAAATAACCCATAGATGTTGATATGCCACTAAACAAAATCAACCAACCAAACCAATCCAAATATTTAGATTTCGGCATTAAATAACCCATAGACGTTGATATCCCGCTAAACAAAATCAACCAACCAAACCAATCCAAATATTTAGATTTTGACATTAAATAACCCATAGATGTTGATATGCCGCTAAACAAAATCAACCAACCAAACCAATCCAAATATTTAGATTTTGACATTAAATAACCCATAGATGTTGATATGCCGGTAAACAAAATCAACCTACCAAACCAATCCAAATATTTAGATTTCGGCATTAAATAACCCATAGAGGTTGATATGCCGCTAAACAAATCAACCAACCAAACCAATCCAAATATTTAGATTTCGGCATTAAATAACCCATAGAGGTTGATATGCCGCTAAACAAAATCAACCAACCAAACCAATCCAAATATTTAGATTTCGGCATTAAATAACCCATAGAGGTTGATATGCCGCTAAACAAAATCAACCAACCAAACCAATCCAAATATTTAGATTTTGGCATTAAATAACCCATAGATGTTGATATGCCGCTAAACAAAATCAACCAACCAAACCAATCCAAATATTTAGATTTCGGCATTAAATAACCCATAGATGTTGATATGCCGCTAAACAAAATCAACCAACCAAACCAATCCAAATATTTAGATTTCGGCATTAAATAACCCATAGATGTTGATATGCCGCTAAACAAAATCAACCAACCAAACCAATCCAAATATTTAGATTTCGGCATTAAATAACCCATAGAGGTTGATATGCCGCTAAACAAAATCAACCAACCAAACCAATCCAAATATTTAGATTTCGGCATTAAATAACCCATAGATGTTGATATGCCGCTAAACAAAATCAACCAACGAAACCCATCCAAATATTTAGATTTCGGCATTAAATAACCCATAGATGTTGATATGCCGCTAAACAAAATCAACCAACGAAACCCATCCAAATATTTAGATTTCGGCATTAAATAACCCATAGAGGTTGATATGCCGCTAACCAAATTCAACCAACTAATAAAGCTACCAGAAGCAAGGGTCGCTGTAAGTGAAAAAGAAGGAAAAGCTTTTAGTGGGAACCGGAAACCCTGTCCGAAATAGCGAACAAGGCATGAACCTCTAATCCTGGTCAAAGGATCAGGGAGTAGGGTGAACCTGCCGACAGCCTTTCTACTTTTGTACATATAGGAAAATCTGTAAATTTTATTCGGTATGGATTTAAGCGAATGTTAACATAATACATTTCTGGTAACGTTGGTATTAAAGGAATCTAGTCGCTGAAGAAGTGCTAAAATTGGCCAATTTCAAATTTACTGACAATCCCCAGGTGTTGATATGTTTATTAGTATGACTGTGGCTATTACCAGCATAAATATATTCAGGTGAAGAGACAAATAATAATAATAATGAAATAGAAAAATGTGGTAATAGAAACAAATATCATACCAATGATAGGTGTGCTTGGAATGATAAAAAAATAAACAAAACAACACATTGAAGAATCCCTTGAAACCCCAGCTTAAGATATATACAAAAACTTGTCTTGTTAAGTACAGCCCACTGACTCAGGAGAACTTTGTCTATGCAACGCTAGTGATGTTATGGGAGATAGAAAAACAAATGAAATGGAGCCATAACAACACACCCGAACTTGCCTTAGGTTTTTCCGCAGTATTTTTAGGTAGTGCGACCATAGTAGAAATCGAATTATGATGAAAATGACAATAATAATAATAATAATAATAATAATAAATGACCAAGAAACAAGGCAAATAGGATTTGCGATACGGTAGTGTCGATAAATGTCGAACGAGATAGAACAAATTGGAAGACGATAAATCAGTCATTTCAGTGTCATACGTGATACACACTTGGGCGATCATGTCTCAAAAGAGACATGACTAACTGGGCAAAAGAGTTTTCTGCAATTGGTTGTTATTACTTTCTACAGTAGACTCATTGTCAGCCAAGGCTATAGAGCCTAATCTGCCCTGTTATTTAACCCATAGCTTTAGGGAGGAGAAATGGATTAATACCTTTCCCAAGGGTATTTGCACGTAGGTGAATCCATTAAATTCAACTGGAATTCGAATTTGGTTATAATTCCAGTTCATTTTGTTGCATTCACTTACACACAAATACCATAAGTGACAACATCTTTAAAAAATTGGCTGCATGCCTATCGCAATAATTAAAGAAAATTTTAAATGTATAAGGTAAGATAAATTTTGTTTCTTAAAGTTGCCAATGTGCCAGAAAAGACTTCTCTTCATTCATATTCAGGTGAACATTATATTCTTGGCCAATACCAATTCCTTGATGTTTTATTTTTGACAAAAAATAAACATTAAGTCCACCTGTCACTTTCAATTGGAGTTGATTTTTAAAGACTTTTAAGTTTCGAGTGCCAAGAATTTGAAAAAAACTGCATAACTTTAAATGTTTTGCTAACTTTAAACAGATTATTGCCAAGAACAGAAACCATATTTTTTTAAATTTTACAAAACACTTGTCAAACTGACAATTTCTGTTTGAAAGACCAAATTAAAGTTAACAAATTTAAAAATTAAAATTTAGTTTTCACAGCAAAATTATTTCAAATCATTGGATTGTAGCGACATTTATTCTTTCGTGAAATGAAAAATCTCTTTCATTCCAATAAATTTTTGCATATATTTTTGCACGTACGTGTGCGTATGCATATGTGGGTGTATTTCTCTGCGTTTTTATTCTTGCAAGTATGTTAATGTGTAACTTTAATTTTTGTACGTAGGTTTGCGTATGTTCATTAGTGTGTACATGTGAGTATTTCGTTTATTTGTTCGTGAGTTTGTGTGCGTGTGTGTGTGAGAGAGAGAGAGAGAGAGAGAGAAAGAGAGAGAGAGAGAGAGAGATTTTGTCCTTCCTCGGGTGTATATAAATGTGGGTAATCTTCAGGGAATTCAGAAATTAAAACCTTTATTTAAGTTACGGGTATTTACTGTTCCCGGGGATAAGATTTGATAGGGTTTGGCAGGCTGGCCTTCTGCGCAAGCTACAGGGTTATGGTATCACTGGACGCTTGCTTGATCTGATCCAATCTTTCGTATCTAACCGCTTAATGAACGGGCATCCCTCCACATCCTACCACACGAACGCTAGTGTCTCCCAGTGCTCTATCCTAGACCCGACGCTCTTTCTGATCTTCATAAACGACCTCCCTGACGAGATCAAATCCCAAGTAGGCATCTACGCTGATGACACGACCATTTACTCTCGACTCAGTAAGAAATCACCAAAGATAACCTTACTGCTATTCTCGTGAAGGACCTCCACTCTGTGGTAGACTGGGTTAAGAAATGTCTTGTAAATTTTAATGCAATCTATCCTACCCACTTATCAGCATGGGCCAAGTGAGTCTCCCCTTGAAAACAATACACTGCGCCTTCTCGGTCTCACCCTCTCATTTTGACCTTAAGTTGTACAATTACATTGAATCGACTGCTAGAAAGGTTGGGTCACTGTGTCGGGCCAGGAAGTTTTTCCCACCTGAGTCCACCCTGCACATGTACAAATCGACCGTGCATAGAATATTGTTGTCATATCTGGTCGGACGCCCCTACTATTCATCTCAGGGTTCTCGACAGGCTCCAAAGGAGAATCTGTAACGTGATCGGTCCCAACCTAGCAGCTTGACTCCAGCTACTTTCTAACCGGCGGGATATGGCTTCACTCTGTCTATTATACAAATATTTTCGTGGCTTCTTCTCCGACGAGCTTAACTCCCTGGTGCCCCCCTCTACAAAAATTTACTCGAGCAACCAGACTGGCAATAAGGTCCCACCCCTTTTACAATTAGATCAACTAAATGCAGCCTCCACTTCTACTTCTTCAGCTTCTTTTCTCCCACTTCCCGCCTGTGGAACTCCCCTTCCGTACACTTGCTTCCCAGACAGCAACAATCTCCAAGAATTTAAATGCCATGTCAATTCCCATCTCTTGTCTACTTGACTCCAGTCTTTCCCTCGTCCTTTCCCCATCACCTCGTGTATCTTGTTTTTTTCCTTTCTCACCTCGCAACTGTCTTCACACTGGTATTCCCATCCTGCTCTTGCCCTTTCTCGGACACACTGGTTCGTCTTCTCTTTGCTCTCTTCCTGCTTAAACTTTCGCTCTTCTCTCATGGAACCCTTTGCACACCGCCTAGGTTCGGATGAAAGAATTTTTTTTAAAATCTCTTCTGTAGTCTTATGTTTAGTTATTGCTCACCCCTTTCCCCTGAGTCCAAATGCACACTGCCCGAACCAGGGATTGAGCTCACAATCATTATGCCGCTCAAAATCTCGATCCAACTCTTTAATACGCTGGACTCTATTTTTCAGGTTAATGTTTTGGTTTTCGGTCAAGGAGGCCATCGATAAGAATTCCAGAAGATTCCGAAGTCGTCTGGAGGCCGTGATTAAAGCCAATGGCGATTTTATTTAATAAATTTACTCTTTAGTCTTTCAAGATATTTTTGTGTAATTTTGGTAAATAGATCTGTTAAAATGAGATATCAATGTTCTTATGTTTGCTTGATTTAGACGACAGTTTATCCATTTGTAAACACTATATGTGTTTTTACGTGTTTATATCTGTCTGTATTTTTATGAGCGTTTTCTGCTTTTATATAAGTTTGTATTTCTTTCACTGTGTGTGGGAGTGCATGTGTATGTGTGTGGGGAGGTGTGTGTGATATTTTCTAGAATTTTCGTTTTATTCCCATGAGATATACTTCTACTCTATGGCGACTAAAAACGATTTCATTTTCATCGTATTTGCGATAAAAATATTCCTTAACTCAAAATTAATTTAATAATCTCATTTAAATTTAATCAATATTATCCATTTATTAAGATTGCATGAAGAGAATTTTGAAATCATCTCCATTAGTAAAAGCAATATGGATGTCTTCATCTTTTGAATATCAAGATTCTAGCAGTCGAAATTTTGGCACGACTTCGACTGTCTTGTCCTCTTGTAAAAAATAGTCAAATAATTATTTAATCAACATTCATATTCGAGTGGGCCCGTGCTATCAAAAAGTACTTCAAAATATTCATATTAATATGCCTTCTAAAATGACGGCAACGTATATATTGATATACCTACTCTATTGTACCCACATAAAGACTTCAGAAAAAACAATCCAAAACACTGAGCGTGACAGGAGAGAAGTATACTATAAATATAAATATATATATATATATATTAGTCATCCACATACAAGCCTGTTTTATTGTATCACAGCTAATCAGTGTGGCTAGACATATCCACTTGCTTCTCGACCAATTTGGTGTCCGTCGGAGTCGCTACCCCCTAATCCATCGGCACATGGAATCAGGAAGGGAAATTTTAACGTATTGTATATAAGCAGCGAATACACACGCCCGTCTCTGAAAAAACCCAATTCAATATATATATATATATATATATATATATATATATATATATATTAAAAACAGAAATAGGGGTTGTTCCAACGACTGAAATTGGTATGGAAGAAAAAGTGAGAAGTCGTGAACCTTTTGTTTAAAGTGTGGATTTATTGTTGCTATTATCATTAATATTACTTGCATTTTGTATGATATATTAAGTATCCATAATGGTATTTGTCTCGTTACACGTGTTTTGAGTTTAAAGTTGACTCTCTTCATGCGAATAAACTTGGGATTTCACATAACGAGATCCGTTTGCATTTCTCAGAAATATCGAGATCTGTTTGCTTTTTGTTGAAAACAAAACGTTCACGGTTTAGATAGATAGATAGATAGATAGATAGATAGATAGATAGATAGATATGATAGATATGAACAGACTTGCATAGATAGATAGATAGATAGATAGATAGATAGATAGATAGATAGATAGATAGATATGAACAGACTTGCATAGATAGATAGATAGATAGATATGAACAGACTTGCATAGATAGATAGATAGATAGATAGATATGAACAGACTTGCATAGATAGATAGATAGATAGATAAATAGATAGATATGAACAGACTTGCATAGATAGATAGATAGATAGATAGATAGATATGAACAGACTTGCATAGATAGATAGATAGATAGATAGATAGATAGATAGATATGAACAGACTTGCAGAGATAGATAGATAGATAGATAGATAGATAGATAGATAGATATGAACAGACTTGCATAGATAGATAGATAGATAGATAGATAGATAGATAGATCTAAACTTATTTATAAATGGAACTTTGCTCTGTGTGTGTGTATATTCGTTACCTATAGACTCCGAAACGGCTGAACCGATTTTCTTGAAAATTTATCACAGTTGTACTATAAGCGTCTGCGAGTGTTCTTAGCTAGGTTTTGTGTCCAGGTACCCCCGATAAATATCGAAAATCGATAATCGAAAAAATCGGGTTATAGAAGGAGTGTTCCGATTTTAATCAGATTTTATACACTCATAGACAAAGACATAAGAAACGATATTCAGAAGTTTCAAGGTTACATTTCTTACAATAGTGCAGAGAATATATATGTATGTATATATATATATGTATATATTTTCTATAAATAATTTCACGGCTTCTGCTCCGATGAACTTAGATCACTGGTGCCCCCTAAATACGAATTTGCGCGAGATACTAGATTAGCAACTAGATCCCACCCTTTTACAGTGAAACCGATAAAATGCAACCGCAACTTCTACTCCAACAGTTTCTTTACTCGCACTTCCAGACTGTGGAATTCCCTTCCACGTGATTGCTTCCCCGACGGCTACAATCTCCAGGAGTTTAAATGTAAAGTCAATAGACACCTCCTAACACCCTAACCTGCTCCTATTCCTCCTGACATTCCCTATGTCTAACATTCATTCCTCCTGACATTCCCTATGTCTAACCACTTCTTCTCTTTACCTTCCCCTATGTAACCCCATGCGCAATAGTGGCAGTGGAATACCTTGCTTGGGGTGAGATGATTAAAAAAAAAAGTATATATATATATATATATATATATATAAATGCACAACGGTCTTTATTATAATAGAGTGTTCTAATCTACTACATAATTATTGCAAAAAATAAAGTAATCAAGCCCTGTTAAAGAGCAAACACGCCGCATAAGCTTTCATGGTAGTAAAATTTAATAACTAGTCGTAAAGAGAATGGCCTAAGTCGACGTTGCCTCGCTATTTCTCCAATTCTAGACATCGGTAAACGCAGTGAGAAAGTTAACAATAAGCAGATACAGAACAACAAAACACGACACGAGAATATCTTATAAAATACTTTATTTACGAACTCTACAAATATTAAATTAACGCAAAGAAAACCACATTAGTAAAAAGGGATGATGGGAAAAACATATATATAGGTGACGAAATATGTAAAACAGTAATGACAGCAGATTATAAAATATATAGAAACATACAAATTTGTAGGGATTGACGTCTATCCGTTGTTATAGAGTCAGTCAGTTAAGTGCCATACGTGATACACGCTTGGGCGATCATGTCTCGAAAGAGATATGACTGACTTGGCAGAAGATTATCCCGCAGTAGGTTGCCATTGCTTTCTGCGGTAGACTGGTTGCCGACCATGGCAACCCAATCTGTCCTGTTATTTAACCCATAACTGGAAGGAAGAGACGGATTAATACCTTTCCCAAGGGTATTTGCGCGTAAGTGAATGCAATGAATTCGGTTGGAATTCGAACTCGGTTCCCCGATTTCTCGTTCCAAGCCGATATCCACTGCACCACAACGCACATCCGCGAAACTCGCAATAGCATGCTGCTATTGGGGGTCGCTGTGAACTGCTTTCCTTCGTGTTCTGTGTTTCTGCTGCAACTGTCCCTGAGTGTACCACGTGTCTGCTATATATGCATCCCGTAAAAAAGCAGGAAAGCAAGATTATCACGTGATTGTCGCGCGTGCGTGTGTGTGTGTGTACAATGAGTGAATGTAGTTGTGTGGAAATACACGTGATCATAAGATAACTTGGGCCTAAGTATAACACTCAGGATTCTTTCTTCAGTTAATTGAGTCTCGTTGACATCCACTTTCGGCTCCAATGTTCACGTCGTCCGACTTCTTCGAAAATAAACAGCCAAGTAACAATGATCTATGCCGACACGCGAAAAAACGAAAAGCTTTATAAGTTACGTCACGTGTGGATATATGGAAAATGAGTAGGCGTTTATGTTTGGAATATTATCAAGGTCACTTGTACTTTAGACAGGCAGCGTTCGTATGGCCTGCAATCAAAGACCCAGCGAGGAGGTGGGTAAAGAAAGGTACTTTTCCAAGAACTGGATTTAGCCGGTTGCAAAGAAATTATTCTGTAATCTGCGTATCAAAACTAATTAAAAAACATAACTATTGCTTTCATATTTCGTCGCAAGTCTCTAGGGTACTAAAATGTACTTGTAAAATATAAGGTGGGGGGTACAAATATTGCTCTAACATAACAATATATATATATATATATATATATATATATATATATATATATATATATATAATATTTATTCCAAATTTATAACATTCGTTATGTTATAATTTTTGAATAAATCTTATTTGCTCTTCTTCGTATTGAGCACTGCATTAAGAAAAGTGTTTGGATATTGGAATTTTAGTTCATCCATGCCAACCCTATACACAGTTATAAAAAAAAGTCGGCCCCCTTCTACGGAGCGCCCATAGCTCAGAGGTAGAATCGCCGACGTACGCCAATTCAGTCGGGTTTCAATCCTAGGTAAAAGCAATTGGATGTCTAACCTTACTGATGAGCTGTGATACAGATCTGTCTACGGATGACTATATATATATATATATATACAAATGAATAAGGTACGAAGAAAGTATTTAAATCTGCTCCATATAAAAATAGAGTAACGAATATTTATTATGAATTTTACTCTAGAACATGTACAAAATAAAACCTACTACAAAATTGTACATTGAAAGAACAATGTCTTATCAGGTAGTTAATAATGATGGTAATAAACTTTTTTTTTTTTAAATGTTTAAAAAACTCACTTAATTTTTTCTGGAAAACTTTTAGTATGAGGTAAGAGAATATTAAAGGGGGTAGAGAAAAAAAGATGAGGAAGCAAAAAGAGAAAAACGGTACTTCTAATAAAGCGAATAAAGATTTATAAAACTTTCTCAAGTCATAGCACTTGTCTGAAGCGAAAATATAGATTTTACAAGGATTTTCTGTTTATAATATAAACACATAAATAGATAGATTTCTGATATCTCAAACAGTTATCTTTACTTATTTTTATATTTACTAAGGTAAGTTTTAAAACTGAGTTTCAGTCAGTTAAGCACCATACGTTGTGGTACACTGGATATCAGCTCGGAACGAGAAACCGGGGAGCTGCGTTCGAATTCCAGTTGAATCCATTGTATTCACTTACGCGCAAATACCCTTGGGAAAGGTATTGATCCGTCTCTTCCCTCCAATTATTCCACTGGAATTTGAACTCGGCTCCCCGATTTGTCGTTCTGAGTCGATATTCACTGCACCACAACACACACGTCACTCATACCTGCATCGTAAAGATTCTCAGAATTTCCTGATTTCCTGTAATCATAAGGAATTATTTTTAACATAAGCTCTCCTATCAATAGAGGAAGAGAAATTATCAGTCATCAGCAGTTCATCCTGTGATGAGCAGTTTCTGCTAGCAACTGAAAAAAAGACATAATCAGTTAAACGCAGTTATTCATGACGTAAGAACAGTCACTTCATTGAGAAAAACGAAATCATAAGTAGTAAGCAGTTAAAAAGGTCGTAAATACGTTATATATGCTGAAGACCAACAGAATATAATTTTTAAAAAGAAATTGAACTTGACAAGAATTTATTCCTGCCGAAGGTGAAAAATAACACGCTATGATTTCCGTCGAAGTCGGAATGTAAAAAAAGAAAAATAAACAATGAACGTCGGTCTCCGAGGTCACGATATATAAACAATAGAATATAATTTAATTAAATAATTCAATCAGAATTGAATATAATTCACAATAATTATTTCGGGATATGAAACAATGAATAAAGAAATATATTTTGGTTGTCAGATCAGTCAGTTAAGTGCCATACGTGATACATGCTTGGGCGATCATGTCTCGAAAGAGACATGACTGACTGGGCAGAACATTATCCCGCAGTAGGTTGCCATTGCTTTCTTCAATAGACTGGTTGCCAGCCAAGGCTATAGAACCCAATCTGTCCTGTTATTTAACCCATAACTGGAAGGAATAGACGGATTAATACCTTTTCCCAAGGGTATTTGCACGTAAGTGAATGCAATGAATTCGGCTGGAATTCGTACTCGGCTTCTCGATTTCTCGTTCCGAGCCGATATACAATGCACCACAACACACATCATGAAGTAAACAGGCATAGCGCCAGCGTGTCTAAGTTGGAAAATTTTGAACAATGAAATAAAACAATGATGTGATTACGTCAAAACGCAAAGAGAACGATTGGTGATTAAGCCTGCCCGGAAATGACGTAATGGGGTGAAGCTCAAGAGAGTGTGAACATATATACAAAAACCGGGTTTTCCCGGATCGACTGCTCGTATCGCGCCGCCTGAGCTCGTGCTCATTGATCGTGCATACGCCTGTGACAATGTGTCGCCCCCGTTTTCGAGAGTGAATCGAATGGTGTTTCTGTCGCTGCTGGCCACGGCTCGAATGGTGATATGGACGACGCGACTGGATGAAGTCTTCCGAGGTGGCCGACTTTCACATCAGTATCTGATCCGATATTTTGAGCATCAGCTCAAAATTAAAATTAGATCTGATTGGAAACGGTTGACCCCGATAGGTGGGTAAATCTGGCGAGCCTGGTTCGCGTGAACGGGACTAGCCTTGGTTTTCTCTTTTAGATCTACTAGTCACATTGGATGTGCGTTGTGGCGCATTGGATATCGACTCGGAACGAGAAATCGGGGAGCCGAGTTCGAATTCCAGTTGAATTCCTTGCATTCACTTACGCGCAAATACCCTTGGGAAAGGTATTAATCCGTCTCTTCCCTCTAGTTATGGGTTAAATAATAGAACAGGTTTGGTTCTATAGCCTTGGTCGGCAACCAGTCTACTGCAGGAAGCAATGGCAACCTATTGCGGGATAATGTTCTGCTCAGTCAGTCATGTCTCGAAAGAGACATGATCGCCCAAGCGTGTATCACGTATAGCACTTAACTGACTGAGTCACATAGGGGTGGATTTCTTTGGAACCCTCCTCTGGTTAAGGTAGTTCCTTTTTGTGTACCTAGTTAATGCGAATAAATGTGAGTCCTAGCTTGTCCCCGGAATTGTCTTTTGTTATGATCCATGTCGAGATTCCCGATTTCCCCAGTTTTTATTTTTGGTCCCCTTTTTACTCGTCTGGTTCGGGATTATATTCTCCCATCAATTTTATTTTTTCTTCTCCCTATAGAAAGAGTGCCTCTTGATTTTGTTCTATGGGCGGAGTACTTTATTTTGTGGGTTGGTTCAACTAACATCATGATTTCTGTTTGTATCTTTTGTTTAAAATGTTTTTTTGTTTTGGGAATTTATGCCCCTCCCCACATATCATTTCATGATATATTTTTAAATATATTTTTGTATCTATTATTCACAATAAAAATTTTTATACTCTTTTGAGTTTCTTTTTTATGTCCCTGGTATGTTTGAGGTATTTTGGTGTATGAAGGATTGAATGATGATGGACATGTTCTTGTGGTGGATAAAAAAATTGTAAAGTATGTTTGGGTCGTGAGTCGGATTAGATAGGTATAGGATAGGTACTGAAGACCATATTGAGTTCCCCCCACCAAATCGGCCTTGTGCCACAATTGTATTTTTCATACAATAAATATTGAGAAGAGAGCAGTCAAACTCGGAATGCAAAACGAATTCAAGGAAAGACAACTCCAGCCGTCACTCCCTCGTATGCGCGTGCTTCTATACACAACCGTCACATTACAGAGAATAAATTAAGTGAATATATTTTTATACACACGTTATTCGTCGTTGTATTTCAAGCCGATCATCAACATTGGTTTGCAGCTTTATACAGCCTACGTCGCTTAGGGATACCAATTATATCGAATTAGTACATATATCGAATTGATACAAACAGAATCGGTTTTATCTATAAAGAAACAATCACGATGATACAAGGTGAACAAGTGACTTCCAGGGTTAAAGGGAGATAACTCATGACTTCCAATCGTGGCATTCCTACTACGCAAGGAATGAGAATGATGTACCCAAATTATTGTAATAAAGGGTTCGGTTCAAAATTTCTAGCACCTGAAGTAAACCGGAGCATACAACGGCCGAAAGGTTGTACAAATGGCAACAAAGGTGAGGACAATAGTCCGAATAATGTAAATACTGTAAATACTACCTCATCTCAGAAATATAGATGAATGGAATGATCTATTATTAAACGTCGTACAAATGGCAACAAAGGTGAGGACAATAGTACGAATAATATAATTACTGTCAAAAAATCAGTCCTACGCAGTTATTAAGAATGTACTGATAGGTATCTCATACTATTTGAGAAAGTGTAGGTCACTACAGACCAATTTCCCTTAGTTTTCTCCCAGTAAACATGGAACTTACTAACAGCGTTTTAAATTCCTTGTATTTTGGTTTACCGATATGTTACTATCAGTAATTCTTGAACCTAAAAGACTCTTCGTCTGATATTAACAGTGCAATATGTTTCAGGTGAAAAAAAACTCTGCACAAAATTCTTCTTTTTTAATTAAGATCATGTATGGAAAATTACAAAATTTCTTTTTTATTGTTTTTAATTAAGAATCACTAACTTAGATTAGGATTGCCTGCTATTATACATTTTGTGTAACATTTAATTTTAGGTGGGAACAGATACATTGTATCGTAAGATTAATTTGACTGAGTAGCAGATTAATTTGAGTGGAACGAAGATTAATTTGAATGGGCGAAAGATTAATTTGAGTGCCTGGAAGATTAATTTGAATGGGCAAAAGAATAATTTGAGTGCCTGGAAGATTAATTTGAATGGGCAAAAGAATAATTTGAGTGCCTGGAAGATTAATTTGAATGGGCAAAATATTAATTTGAGTGCCTGGAAGATTAATTTGAATGGGCAAAAGATTAATTTGAGTGCCTGGAAGATTAATTTGAATGGGCGAAAGATTAATTTGAGTGCCTGGAAGATTAATTTGAATGGGCAAAAGAATAATTTGAGTGCCTGGAAGATTAATTTGAATGGGCAAAAGAATAATTTGAGTGCCTGGAAGATTAATTTGAATGGGCAAAAGAATAATTTGAGTGCCTGGAAGATTAATTTGAATGGGCAAAAGATTAATTTGAGTGCTTGGAAGATTAATTTGAAGGGGCGAAAGAATAATTTGAGTGCCTGGAAGATTAATTTGAATGGGCAAAAGAATAATTTGAGTGCCTGGAAGATTAATTTGAATGGGCAAAAGAATAATTTGAGTGCCTGGAAGATTAATTTGAATGGGCAAAAGAATAATTTGAGTGCCTGGAAGATTAATTTGAATGGGCAAAAGATTAATTTGAGTGCTTGGAAGATTAATTTGAATGGGCGAAAGATTAATTTGAGTGCCTGGAAGATTAATTTGAATGGGCAAAAGAATAATTTGAGTGCCTGGAAGATTAATTTGAGTGGGCAAAAGAATAATTTGAGTGCCTGGAAGATTAATTTGAATGGGCAAAAGAATAATTTGAGTGCCTGGAAGATTAATTTGAATGGGCAAAAGATTAATTTGAGTGCTTGGAAGATTAATTTGAAGGGGCGAAAGAATAATTTGAGTGCCTGGAAGATTAATTTGAATGGGCGAAAGAATAATTTGAGTGCCTGGAAGATTAATTTGAATGGGCAAAAGAATAATTTGAGTGCCTGGAAGATTAATTTGAATGGGCGAAAGATTAATTTGAGTGCCTGGAAGATTAATTTGAATGGGCAAAAGAATAATTTGAGTGCCTGGAAGATTAATTTGAATGGGTGAAAGAATAATTTAAGTGCCTGGAAGATTAATTTGAATGGGCGAAAGAATAATTTGAGTGCCTGGAAGATTAATTTGAATGGGTGAAAGAATAATTTAAGTGCCTGGAAGATTAATTTAAATGGGCGAAAGATTAATTTGAGTACCTGGAAGATTAATTTGAATGGGCAAAAGAATAATTTGAGTGCCTGGAAGATTAATTTGAATGGGCAAAAGATTAATTTGAGTGCTTGGAAGATTAATTTGAAGGGGCGAAAGAATAATTTGAGTGCCTGGAAGATTAATTTGAATGGGCGAAAGAATAATTTGAGTGCCTGGAAGATTAATTTGAATGGGCAAAAGATTAATTTGAGTGGTCGGAATTTTAATTTGAATGGGTGAAAGATTATTTTGAGTGTTTGGAAGATTAATTTGAATGGGCGAAAGATTATTTTGAATGCTTGGAAGATTAATTTGAATGGGCGAAAGAATAATTTGAGTACCTGGAAGATTAATTTGAATGGGCAAAAGATTAATTTGAGTGGTCGGAATTTTAATTTGAATGGGCGAAAGATTATTTTGAGTGCGTGGAAGATTAATTTGAATGGGCAAAAGATTATTTTGAATGCTTGGAAGATTAATTTGAATGGGCGAAAGAATAATTTGAGTACCTGGAAGATTAATTTGAATGGGCAAAAGATTATTTTGAATGCTTGGAAGATTAATTTGAATGGGCGAAAGAATAATTTGAGTACCTGGAAGATTAATTTGAATGGGCAAAAGATTATTTTGAATGCTTGGAAGATTAATTTGAATGGGCGAAAGAATAATTTGAGTACCTGGAAGATTAATTTGAATGGGCAAAAGATTATTTTGAATGCTTGGAAGATTAATTTGAAGGGGCGAAAGAATAATTTGAGTGCCTGGAAGATTAATTTGAATGGGCAAAAGAATAATTTGAGTGCCTGGAAGATTAATTTGTATGGGCAAAAGAATAATTTGAGTGCCTGGAAGATTAATTTGAATGGGTGAAAGAATAATTTAAGTGCCTGGAAGATTAATTTGAATGGGTGAAAGAATAATTTAAGTGCCTGGAAGATTAATTTGAATGGGCGAAAGAATAATTTGAGTGCCTGGAAGATTAATTTGAATGGGCAAAAGAATAATTTGAGTGCCTGGAAGATTAATTTGAATGGGTGAAAGAATAATTTAAGTGCCTGGAAGATTAATTTGAATGGGCGAAAGAATAATTTGAGTGCCTGGAAGATTAATTTGAATGGATGAAAGAATAATTTAAGTGCCTGGAAGATTAATTTGAATGGGCGAAAGATTAATTTGAGTACCTGGAAGATTAATTTGAATGGGCAAAAGAATAATTTGAGTGCCTGGAAGATTAATTTGAATGGGCAAAAGAATAATTTGAGTGCCTGGAAGATTAATTTGAATGGGCGAAAGATTAATTTGAGTGCCTGGAAGATTAATTTGAATGGGTGAAAGAATAATTTAAGTGCCTGGAAGATTAATTTGAATGGGCGAAAGATTAATTTGAGTGCCTGGAAGATTAATTTGAATGGGCAAAAGAATAATTTGAGTGCCTGGAAGATTAATTTGAATGGGTGAAAGAATAATTTAAGTGCCTGGAAGATTAATTTGAATGGGCGAAAGAATAATTTGAGTGCCTGGAAGATTAATTTGAATGGGTGAAAGAATAATTTAAGTGCCTGGAAGATTAATTTAAATGGGCGAAAGATTAATTTGAGTACCTGGAAGATTAATTTGAATGGGCGCAAGAATAATTTGAGTGGGTGAAAGATTAATTTGAAAGGGAAAGGTGTAAACAGATGTAGTTCTTTGTCCATTGCATAAGGAAGAAGAGGAGACATGGAACTCACCACGAGAGATGAAGATGAGAGTGAGAAATGCTTGTTAACGTGGATTGGAAGATCCAGTTATTAATCGCGATTCTCTTTCTTTGGCTGCATAAAACTAGAGGGTAAGAGATACAGATCACCGAAACTTACGTCCCGAGGACGCCTTGAAAGCCCTCTAAAAATAAAAAAAAAAGTCAAAATCACGACGATAGGATCAAGTACGAATATATTTTCCTGTCTTCTGATTGGTCAATATATAAGATTTTGCAATCAATTTGTTCTGGACGGCGTCCGCATATGGCAAAATCCATAAAAACAATTATCTAATAAAAACTGATTTATTATTGGTTAATCAAAAAAAGTAACACTTCTTTTCGCTGGCTTTTGAAAACGTATAGGTGTGTGTAAAATCGGATTTATTAGGCAATCAAAATATGAATAAACCCGACAGTGTCTTTATTAACCCTGGAACACTAACCATCAATTAAATTTCCACCCCTACTAAACATGGGTATATCATACCCGATTTTAAAAATATCAAAAAGAAATCTTTATGTGAAATATTTTACATGCAGACACTTAAAATTTTTTACTTCGAGTTAACGTTAATCAGTTAAGTGCCATACGTGATACACGCTTGGGCGATCATGTCTCGAAAGAGATATGACTGACTGGGCAGAAGATTTTCTATCCTGCTCTTCAAACTATAGCTGAAGGGAGAAGAGACGGATTGTGTTAATAGGTAGTAATTAGTGGGGAATCAGTTTATTACTTAATAACAATAGAAAACTGATCCCCCACTTTTTGCCCAGTAGAAGCTTTACTTATGTTTCCAACTATTATCTTCATTCAGTCAGTTAAGTGCCATACGTGATACACGCTTCGGCGATCATGTTTCGAAAGAGATATGACTGACTGAGCAGAAGATTATCCAAATCTAGGTTGCCATTGCTTTCTGCGGTAGACTGGTTGCCAGCCAAGGGTATATAACCCAAACTGTCCTGTTATTTAAGCCATTACTGGAGAGAAGAGACGAATTGATAGCTTTCTCAAGGTTATTTGTGCGTAAGTAAATGCAAGAAATTCAACTGGAATTCGAACTCTGCTCCCCGGCTTCTCGTTCCCAGCCGATATCCATTGCACTATAATGCACGTCCTGTTAATGAATAACATTAATGTTAACATTAATGCGAACTGAAAAGCATATTATTTAGGTAAGAACATCAGGTACTGAAAATTTAATTAAATTGTAATTAAAATGGCGTCATTTGCACTGGGTACTATATACCCATGGGTAGTGTTCTCGGGTTAAATGCGACTTTCTTATTTGAAATTCTGTTTTGCTCCTAATAAATGCCTAAAAGAGCTAAATGCCTATCGAAACCATTACTGGTCAATGTCTTTTAGCACACAGGTTCCTTATTGACATTATATTTAATTTGGACCATCTGGTGTTCCTGATGAGAACCATACTACAATTAAATGCCTTAAAGATTAATAAAACAGGAGTCAAGATAACACAGAAAATAAACCATTACAGTTCCGATGGCTTCTAATGATTTATTTTTTTATTCAAATTACTGAATTTCAACTCACCTTAAGTTGACTTGAAACAATAATTACTTGCTTACTGCTTGAAATGTACTATCAAAGCGGTTCTTAATTACGGTAGCCTTGTTATCGCATCGGTTATCGCCTTATCAGAGGCGATACTGATATGATATACAGCAGCCGTCAAAAATTATGGAAGACGAATTTGGCATAAATCTTATTCATACAAATCGTTTTTTTTTTATTTTTAGAATAATATAAAACTTTCTTTTAAAAAAATTTATAATTTAATAACAGAATGAAAATATATAACGGCAGAGGTAAGTAAATATTTTAAATGTTATGGCATTTATAATTTTTATTTTTAATATTTATTTTTCATATTCTTTTTAGGTACCTCAATAAATTGTGAATTTCACAAATATTTTTTTCTAACAACTTTAGAAAATTAGGAATTAAAATGTAAAAGTTTTTTTAAATTTAAAAGAGATGATTTGCATATCAAATGTTGAAACGACGGCATAGCAAACATTGAAACGAAATGAAAGAATTGTACCCTGCCGAAAATATTTATATAGGTTTTGTTTGTTTTTCATGTATGGAGCCAACCTTTGAAACACTTGATATTCTAATTATATATATCATCTACGGCTATCCGTAACAAAAAATACAAGCAATCAGCATGCACACAATTAAAATGTTTTAATTATTTAAAAAAAGGGCCACATTATTTGTATTAGACTTTTATATTTTTCGATTAGTAAATACGTCGTCACGTATTAATTTCACAAAATAGCGTGGATCAAGGAGAAGGACATTTTAAAAGATTTTTCAAACTTTATAAATTATTATAATGAAAGATAATTTTTTTAAAAATATATAAAAATGAAGACAATTCTTGTAAATATTCATTATTCATGGAATGTTTTTTCTATTCGGACTATGATATCATTAATTTATTATGTTTCTAAAAGCAATTAAAAGTTTATCCAAATAAAAAATGGCATAGTTTTATTGCATTTTTGTTTACGCAATTCGGAGCAGATTTTTCTAAATGTGCAGGTTTTGAAGAAAAAAAACAGTGGATTAGCATACCCCAATGACTCATGAATTTAATTAAAATTAGCTTTATGGGTGGACTTAGTCGAATTTTTCGACTTTTCTGGAAATTAATTGGTTGGGGGTTACATATGTAAAAAAATATTTTACCAATATTTTCTAAAAATAATTATTTCAAAACTTATTTCAGTTAATTATAAATAGGTCCTGAAATTTTCATAAAAATCCGAACATTATTTGATTTTTGCAAAACTTTTCAAATTCATGTCTTTCACAGTATTCAGCTTAACTGATTTTGTTCACAGGCAGAGACATAATTGAGAGATAAAAAGTAGCTTTTCCGTCCAAGGACATATACTACACTTTGATCAGAGCCCGATGGACAAAGGGAGAAAAAAAAGCGTAACTTGAGTAAAAGTTCAGATCAATAACAGCGTTGGTTTGCAACCAGAAAATAATAGCAAACTACTATGGGGAAAATCTACTGCCCAGTCAGTCATGTCGCATAACATGAAATATTGAACTCCCTCGTTTCATCCAATAGAATAGGGATCGGCAAACTGCGGCACGCGTGCCACATGTGGCACGCCAAGCAATATCCAATGGCAGACGAAAATGATATCACGATGTCCGAACCAAGAACTACTACAACGCAGAAAAAGATATTTAGTTGTTTCAAAACTGCTCACTTGTTGGATTCCCTGCTTGTTTCACCTTCTACGAGCAAGGACACGAACTAAAAGTTACGGAAATATTGATATTAGGCATTATCTTATAAGGAAATGGCTAATATTAGTATAGCCGTAACTAAGATTTCTC
Organism: Ascarosepion bandense; assembly: GCA_037127315.1. Taxonomy (NCBI): domain Eukaryota; kingdom Metazoa; phylum Mollusca; class Cephalopoda; order Sepiida; family Sepiidae; genus Ascarosepion; species Ascarosepion bandense. Next base: position 2,311,382 of record JBBBDQ010000953.1, read on the forward strand.
CTTAATAGTGTTTATTAAGACCACTTCCTATTACAATCAGTTTCTACAAATAGTTTAGATACCTGAGAAGCTAATAAGAATACAAATGAAATGAGGGTGTAGATAATGCATGGAAGTGGTACTGGAATTTTCCAGAAACCTAGAAGGCAAGCATAACAAACCAAATGGAAGGCGAAAAAAAAAACGATAAATTCTTAAAAATTGTCCGTACGCCATTTTCTCGCACAAGCCTTGCAGGCTCTCATTTGGAACAATCTTAGTTTTTCGTTTCTAGACTCTTTCTTTTATTTTTTTTATTTTTTTAATTTTTTTCTTTGCGTTCTTCCTGTGTCTACCAGCTCTCCGTTGGAGTTGAATGACTGACTCGATGACATTTGTACAAAACGATTTAGGAAGCACTGCAACTGTTCACAAAGTTACAAAATCCTTTTTTTTTCTAAAGATGCATTCAAACCACGCGTCAGCATTGTTCCATAATGCCAATTGCAAGCGGGGAAATGCATCCGGATGCAAGTGTTACAATGCATTTTGTTAAATCCTGGGATTATGAATGTTTGGAGATAAATGTGCACGTCTTCTCACGTGTGCATACACATGCATACACATGCATACACATGCATTCTGTACACGCGTTTCTATCAAGCAACCAACCGTAGCATTGTATGTAGTAATAATCGCCCATTTATATACATTTATATTCATAAGTACCCATAAGAATGGTACAATAAATACTGTCTTCAAAAGTTTCCGCCACCAACACTTTTTAAAATCTCAGGTCAGTTAAGTGCCATACGTGATACACGCTTGGGAGATCATGTCTCGAAGGAGACAGGACTGACTGGGCAGAAGATTATCCCACAGTTGGTTGCCATTGCTTTCTGCGGTAGACCGGTTGCCAGCCACTGCTATAGAACCCAATCTGTTCTGTTATTTAACTCATAACTGTCGGGAGAAAACGGATTAATACCTTTCCCAAGGGTATTTGTGCGTAAGTGAATGCAATGAATTCGACTGGAATTCGAACTCGGATGCCCGATTTCTTGTCCCAAGCCGATATCCTCTGCACCACAACGCATATTTTAAACTATAATTAGTTTAAAATATAACCATTCAGGCCCACACTAATATATATATATATATATATATATATATATATACTAGCCACATAGCCCGGCGTTGCTCGGGTGTAATGAAAGCTTTAAAACTAATCCATGGTCCTTTTCGTTGGCACGAAAAACTAAAAAGCAATAGTTGTTTCCAGTTAAAGCGAAACCGTAGACTGAAAGAAAAATGAATGGATGTAAGTCAAATTTTGATTTCCTGGTATCGATATCAAATAGGTCTTTTTTAGTCTAAAATGAATTTTGAAGGCTAAATAAGTCCTCTGAGTAAATGGTATCATGACTGAGGCTAAGAGCTACAATTATACCTACTTAGAGCCAAACTCGAAGCAAAAACTAAAATAAAAGAGCTGAAAAAAAAAATACAGGAAAACAGACACACACACAAACATCTTGCCTTTTATATATATATATTATCGATTTTCTGTACTATTGTAAGAACTGCAACCTTGAAACTTCTGAATATCGTTTCTTATGTCTTTATCTATGATTGTATCAAATTTGATTAAATTCAGACCACTCCTTCGATAACCCGATTTTTTCGATTAATCGATTTTCGATATATATCGGGGGTACCTCGACACAAAACCTAGCTAAGAACACTCGCAGACGCGTATAGTACAACTGTGTACATTTTCAAGAAAATCGGTTCAGCCGTTTCTGAGTCTATAGGTAATGGACACTCACACACAAACACACACACAGACACACACACACAAAGTACCATTTATAAATAAGTTTTTTATATTATATAAGTTATATATATATATATATATATATATATATATATATATATATATATCAATAAAAAGAGAATCCTAAAATGCCAACTACAAGTTTCTGAAACCAACCAGGCACAGAAATTCAAATACCTGGAAATCGTTCTAACAGAGGGTGGAAAGTGCAACACTGAGATCCGAAGGTACATTGGCATGGCTAAGGACGAATTTTAACAGAGCAGAGTATTGAGAGACAGGATAATTTCGTTGGAAATAAGGAAAAGAATGCCGGATTATGTGTTGTCTGTCCTTCAATATGGCAACGAATGATGGACAATCTCATCAAAGATGAAAGAAACATTTTAGCAACTGAAATACGGTTCTACAAAAAGATGCTGAGCATATCATGGACTGAACATGCTAGCAACGACGAGATTTTGGAGAGGATGAAAACGAAAAAGAAACTAATACTTAACATCAAGAAAAGACAGCTGAAGTTTCTGGACATGTAGTGAGGAAGGAGGGCTTGGAGAATCTGATACTCGCGGGATGGGTAGAGTGAAACAGAAAAAGCAACGCGTGATATACTTGAGCAAATAGATGTTAGAGCAGATATAGCAGCAATAGTTCATCTTTTGATCCAGTTTTTTTTTTTTTCAAAGTTAGGGTATCGCAGGGTGAGTTAGATACGTATTGGATCGGTACTAGTGGAACTTACTCCTTGACTCGTTAGAACCTATTACAAGTGTATAGTGAGTTCGATCCTATTCTCGGCCTTGTGTCACATATAAGTAGCACTTAGAAAATCAACCATACACCGTCAAATTAAAGTCTACCGAATGGATGGTATATGGTTTCGGATCTTTCTTTGAACGTTTGATCTTCTAACAATCCTTTTATTCCCTCATGAGTCGGGCCTTTATAAAGCTTCCTTTTATTTAGTCGTCTTGTGTATTTATCTCGTATGTAGAGCAAGAGGACGGAACCAGATATCGCAGCGACCGCCATTTTTTTTTTTTTTTTTTCTTTTTTTTGGTCTGATCTGTTTCTTGTAAAGATAGGGTATAGCAGGGTAAGTTAGATACGTACTGGAGTGGTATTAGTGGAACTTACCCCTTAACACCGGAAGATAAAGAAAATGGGAATGATAAATATTTTTAGTTTTATTTTTATCGACATTTTTTTCATTATCCCACATTCTAAAAGCACGTGATTTATTAATATTATGTTTTAAAACACTACGCCTCCTTGGTCTCACACTTTCAGCGGACCTCAAATGGAATGACAATATCGAATCCATTGCTAAATCTGCTGCTATGAAAGTCGGTTCTCTGTGTAGGGCCCGGAAGTTTTTTTCCGTCTAAATCTATCCTGCATATTTATAAATCTACCATCCGCCCGTGCATTGAATACTGCTGCCATATCTGGTCGGGTGCCCCTGCTATTCTCCTCGGGCTTCTCGATAAGGTTCAGAGGAGGGTCTGTAATGTGATAGATACCGACTTGGCAGACCGCCTGCAGTCTCTCTCCCACCGGCACGACGTGGCTTCCCTGTGTCTCTTCTATAAAAACTTTCACGGCTTCTGCTCCGATGAACTTAGATCACTGGCGCCCCCTAAATACGAACTTGCACGAGATACTAGATTAGCAACTAGATCCCACCCTTTTACAGTGAAACCGATAAAATGCAACCGCAACTTCTACTCCAACAGTTTCTTTCCTCGCACTTCCCGACTGTGGAATTCCCTTCCACACGATTACTTCCCCGACGGATACAATCTCCAGGAGTTTAAATGTAAGGTCAATAAACACCTCCTAACACACTAACCTGCTCCCATTACTCCTGACATTCCCTATGTCTAACCACTCCTTCTCTTTACCTTCCCCTATGTAGCCCCATGCGCAATAGTGGCAGTGGAATGCCTTGCTTGGGGTGAGATGATTTTTAAAAAAAGTAAATGACGTAAATTTCTGGGTTTAAATTTCTTTAAAATTTCAGTTTTCTATTACGTCATTAAATGACCCACCACGTCTGATATATAAATTGATATAATACATCTTCAATTTGCATATCTGCATGTCTGTGCGTGTGCGTATAGCAATACGGTTATATATATACATACATATACAGTTTTCTTTTTTCATTTCACACCAAACAAGGCGATAATACCACTAAGACGCAATGAGTTACTCAGAGGGGAAAAAAGAGAAGACTAAAGAAGACGGAACCGGGAACCTAATCCGAAACAGGGAGGGGTTACAACAGAAAGGGTATTAAGAGCTACAAGGGATAGGGAGATGAGAAATGCCATGATCACCTACGTTCTGAAGGGACACGGCACATAGACGAAGAAGAGATATAACTAATCAATATTGAGAAGAGGTAGCTTCATTCCTAATCAGAATTTGATAAACAAATAAGAAACTACAATGTGAATATAAAATAGGGGATCAATTCTATATTATAATCAATATATAAACTGACCCCTCATTTTGTGGCCATACTAGTTTCTATACATTTATCATCTAGATTTATAGGCTTGAGCAAATTGATGGCTGGGCAGGGTTTGGGAGGGGTAACAAGAGAAAGGACGTTATGAGCTACAAGGGATAGAAAAATATGAAAGACCGTGATTACTTAAGTCCTGAAGGGACACGGCTCATAGAAAAAGAAGAGTTGTAAACAACTCATCAGTATTGAGAAGAGGTGGAGTCATACCTAATCAGAATTTGATAAACGAAGACATTATAATGTGGATATAAAATGGGGGATCAGTTCTATATTATAATCAATATATAGACTGATCCCCCACTTTTTGATCATGCTAGTTTCTTTACATTTATATTCTAGGTTTATGAACTTGGGCAAATGGATCATAGTGTAGGGTTTGGGAGGGGTAACAAGAGAAAGGGTGTTAAGAGCTACAAGGGAAATAAAGATGTCGAAGGCCATGATCATCTACGTCCTGAAAGGACACGGCACATAAAAGAGTTTGAGTTTGAGCTTTGTTTAACGGCATACCAACCTCTGTAGGTTATTTAATGCCAAAAAGTGTGGTTTTAAGTTATTTTTTTAATGTTCGGTTATAGTGAGAAGGTTGAGTTAATCTGATTTTGATGAATGTTTTTTTTTTGTTTTTTTTCATTTTAGAAAACTGAATACGTCTTCTAGTTTTGTATTCGAAAATGTATTTCTGTTAATAATTATTTTCCTTCAAAAATGTATTCTTGGCAATATTTTTCCTTCAAAAATTTTTCTATAAAAGTCTTTTTTATCTATATATTGCTATAAAAAGTCTATTTTTATACTTTCATAGTGTTTGACCCCAGTTTGGGGGTTAGCTATTTGCCCATAGCTGGGACCCTAACAGGTGCTACCACTCCGGATCAGGGTGAACCTGGGAACAACAGCAATTAAGAGGTGGTTCCATGCTCCTCACAACTTTCCTATCAAATGCTTTGCTGCCGGATGCAGTTTATTGTCATACCCAGGACCGCACATAGAAAAAGATTAAAATACTCGACGTAGAAATGGAAACACGCATATTAAATTTCTTCTCTATCCGAACGATCTTACAGAATCCATTGTTTCTTATGAACATATATTTTTATTATTACATAGAAATTACTTTTTTTTAATCCTTGATTAAATTACATGTTATTGCACTGACCGCGTAGCATTTTTAGAAAGACTTAAATTCATTACTTCACGTTTTTAATAACCTGTTATCTTTCTCTTCATTCAATAGAAACGTTAAGAATACATTTTTTGGGCGCAGACGAATGCGAAAACAAATTATATTTTCAAGATATTGCATTGTGTTCCCAAGATCCTTTCATATAATATTGTTGTCTGCCTGAAGATAGACTTATCCACATATAATACATACCTCTATATTCCCTTATAGGTAGATAGATAGATAGATAGATAGATAGATAGATAGATAGATAGATAGATAGATAGATAGATATTGCGTGACAGACGAAAGAAGAATCAAATAGTAAAATATTAATTCCAACTTTATGTTTATTTATTAAAGAAAAATATATGCAAATGGATTTGGATGACTTTGAATATTACCTAAAATATATGTACATAATTAGACATTATTAGTATTAGTTCGTAAAATGTACATATATTTACATATATATGTTAGTTTAAAACACTTTATATATATATATATATATAAGATTAATATATGTATTGAAATCCGAAAAGATGTATAGAATTAATAAAAGAACAGATTGGGAAAATGTCTTTTATCTAACACATTTCTCTTAAATACGCCTCTTCGGAGATTCGTTTAGACAAATGACTTCAAATCTTTCAAAAATCCAAAGAGGAAGCATTTTGATGAGGTTTGATTTCATTGGTTAGATAAATGTCACGTGTAATAAATCAATAGGTGATCATTTTTAAAAGTAGGAAAAAATTATTGCTGTTTATATGTGAATGTGTGCCATGAGTAATAAAAGAAATAGATACTTATTTAAAATGAAAGTGTATATGTTAAGCGTATTTAAATTATAAACAAATTAGGTTTGCTTATGGGATACATTTTTTTTTTTTCAACAACAAACAATTTATTATGTGACAAATAAAATGGTATGTAGAAACCAACAAAATACATGATTCGAAAATTGTCTTTTTGAGAAAGTAAAACTTGCCAAGAAGTTGAATTTGTTCAAAGATGTGTATAAGTTCACATTAGCAAAGTCTGTAAATAAGCCTTTCCTACTTACATTTGGTGCGTTTCAGTTGGCGACGACGTGTCGCGTTGCTGAAAGAAAGTTCGTTGGTTTATTCCTTTTAAGGTCCTTGGGGCGAGGTCACGAACTTTTGGCATGGAAGAAATGACATGGCCGGCAAAGTATACGGTGTCATGCGGACTTAATGGCCTGCTTGGTGACTGACCTTTTTTTCTAACTGTGTGTATTATATACATTAATAGGGGATCAACGAATCTTCCTAACATTAGGGTGTGAAAACATTTACTGACCAATCAGATTTATTATTTTACTATTTTTGTTTTGGGGCCTAAATATTTTTGTGTTAATTTACTTCCAAGCCTATTTTTCTAGAATGTTCTTATTCTAAGTTTTTAGCTGATTGGTTGAGAAATGTAAAAATGTAATCTAAATTCTACTGCTGTTTTGATCCACTTTTTCTAGAATGTTCTATTGTGATTTCCTGTTGCTTATTTTAATAGAAAAAAAAATGTATCCCATATGCTCATATATCGGTAACGTTAGTATGTGTGTGAATGACAAAACGAAATATATTTCCTTTTAAAACTGTACCGGAATAATTTATACAAGTATCAAGCGACAGAAAGAATCCTTTTTTTTTTTTAATAAAATATGTGTTTTGAGAGAATCATGGGTACATGCAAGAATGTGTGTGTTTATGAGACGGTAACGTTAGTATGTGCGTAAATGATAAAATGAAATACATTTACATGTTCTTACCGACATGATGTGGCTTCCCTCTGTCTTTTCTACAAGTATTTTCATGATAACTGCTCTGACGAGCTTTTTTCCTTTGTACTCCGACCACGGAGTACAAAGGAAACTGTTGCTACTATTTTTAGCAACAGTTATGCGTTTATTTCTTGTTACCACAACTCACACCCCTGAAGATTATCTCGGAAGGAGATTGAAAGTACTTGGGAACATCGAGAAATGAATAATAAAATCAACTGTCAAAGTTACAGCTCATTTCTTACATTTTTCAATTATAATACGCGAAAGATTATCAGTGAGTATGAACGGATTTTAAGCAGACACAACGTTTGTAATTTATTTAATCTGACATGCCTAAAAGAAAATTTGCCACCTAAATACACACAAACACACACACACGTATATATATATATATATATATATATATGATCCGCAGACAGATCTGTTTCGCTGAATCACAGCTCATCAGTACGGTTAGACAGCCGACTGCTTTTTATCCAGGATTGAAACCAGACCGAATTGGCGTCAGTCGGCGATTTTACCTCTGAGCTATGGGCGCTCGGTAGAAGAAGGCAAACTTTTTTGCGTGTATATTATCATTATACACGCCCTATAGCTGAGATTGTTCTAATTCATTGCTGAATGAACGATGCGCATATGCTAGAGTAGCTTCTGTTTTTCAAAGTCTACCATTCTTCCAGAGTGCTCAATAAGGGTGTGAGAGCGTAAATAACCGATATTTTAGTTATACATGAAATATATATATATATATATATATATATATATATATAGTGTTTAATTCTGATAATATTTAGCGCCAAGGTTGTTGTTTTTCAGTGGTTTTACTCATAAGATGTATTTTGCCAAGCATGTCTTTTATCGTAAAATGTTCGATATTGGGGTGTAGATAGAGCGTTAAATAGTACAAAGAGTTTGTCTCTTTAACTGAGCAGATTCATAACAAGTTCGAAGTTTCGTGAGGACACCGTTATGGTGTTCGCTCTTGTCAGGGCTGGCTAAACTCTCTGACCTATTTGGTCACCGCTTGACTTATCTATTTATACATGATACCTTGGTCGTCAGAAAACAAACGGATCTCGATATGTGAAGTCAAAAGTTTATTCGCCTGAAAAGAGTCCACTTTAGACTCGAAACACGTGTAGCGTCACAAATACCATTATTTGGTATCGTACAATAGCAAGTAATATAAATAATAATAATAATAATAATAATAATAACAATAAATCTACACTTTAAACAAAACATTCACAGCTTCTCGCACTTTTTATTCTCTCTCTCTCTCTCTCTGTGTGTGTGTGTTTCATATTCTCTCTCTCTCTCTCTCTCGGTGTTTCATATCTCTCTCTCTCTCTCTCTGTTTCTCTCTCTCATATTCTCTCTCTCTCTCTCTCTGTGTGTGTGTTTCATATCTCTCTCTCTCTCTCTCTCTCTCTCTCTCTCTGTGTTTCATATTCTCTCTCTCTCCCTGTGTGTGTGTGTGTGTGTTTCATATTCTCTCTCTCTCTCTCTCTCTCTGTGTTTCATATTCTCTCTCTCTCTCTGTGTGTGTGTGTTTCATATTCTCTGTGTGTGTGTGTTTCATTTCATCTCTCTCTCTCTCTCTCTCGGTGTTTCATATTCTCTCTCTCTCTCTGTGTTTCATATTCTCTCTCTCTCTCTCTCTCTCTCTGTGTGTGTGTGTGTTTCATACCAGTATTTACCGAAAACCCAGTTGTTCTGGCTTTACTTAACTTGGGATTCGTTTGCTTCCAGACCCAAGGTTGTGGTGCAGTGGATATCGACTCGGAACGACAAATCGGGAAGCCGAGTTCGAATTCCAGTTGAATTCCTTACATTCATTTGCGCACAAATACCCTTGGGAAAGGTATTAATCCGTCTCTTCCCTCCAGTTATGGGTTAAATAATAGGACAGATTGGGTTCTATAGCCTTGGTCGGCAACCAGTCTACCGCAGAATGCAATGGCAACCTACTGCGTGATAATCTTCTGCCCAGTCACTCATGTCTCTTTCGAGACATGATCGCCCAAAGCGTGTATTATGTATGGCACTTTAACTGAATGACTCATCGTGCATTGATGATGTGCTCTGATTGTAAACTAGATGCCGAGTTGAGAAAGGTTAAACAACTTCTGATCATTAAACAGAAAGTTAATAAGGTTAATGAGATTTGATCCTCCTAAATGTCCTGTGTATTTATGACTCCCGTGGATTGGTCACAAGTGTCAAACACATGCAGACAAAATTAATGATTCAATTAAACGGTGTTTTAATGCTGTTACTGTTAGAAATATTTTCAGTACAAAAAAGGCTTTCCTGCCTCAAAGTAACGATTTATTGCCTACCATTCAACAAAGTTTAATTATATACCAATATAAGTGTCGTTGTGAGATCGACTATGTGGGCAAGACCATCTATCGGCTGAAGGTGAGGATCTGCCACCACGTTCTGGATAAAGTGCGTAAGAACGAGCCGATTGCATACTCATGAGTCAGCGATTGGCGAACAACTTTTAAATTGTCTCGGTTACAGGACGAATTATTTTCCCGATTTCTTGTCATACGCAGGGCTAGGACGAGACGCCATTTAGACATCTTGGAGTCTATTATGATTATTATGCAACGCGCTGCCCTGTGTAGACATAGAGATGAAATTCAGGCTAGCCTTATTCGGGGAGATTACAGCTGAACCCAGATAATATTTAGTACTCATAAGTTTGTGTTTTTTTTTAGTTTTTAGCATCTGTCGTTGATAATAATTTTTCCTATTAGCTTCTTTTTTTTATACTTCCGACGATTAATTTTCCGACGAAGTGTCGGCCGAAAGATGCATTAAATCCCCAATTCTTTCAACGGGATACTTTTCTATTTATATTAATAATAAAGGAAAATATGATCCTTATACTTAAATCAATTTTGTCTTGGTGTGGCAGTAGAAAGAACCTGTTTATATATATATATATATATATATAAACAGGTTCTTTCTGTGTGTGTATATATATATATATATATATATATACACACACATGTGTGTGTGTGTATATATATATATATATATATATATATATATATATATATATAGTTATTATTATTGTTATAATAATAGCATACTGCCACTCAAATGCTAGCAAGTTTCGGTGTTCAATACACCATCATCAGGCATCAACTTTTTTAAAAAGTTTTATAAAATGTGAATATTTAACTGCGGAATATATATTAATTTGTTTAAACCACACACACACACACACACACACACACACACACACACACACACACACACACACACACACATTTCACGCTAATGCATTCCTGGCGAACAGCATGAATTTAAAATAGAAATGTTATTTAATGCCTATTTTGTAGCTCGGTAATTCTATACTGTTATCGACATGAGTCGCGTCCAGGGTTCATCACGATTTGAAAATACTTGCAAATTACACCATGCGTTGACTCAAGTTAGGACTAAATCACAAATAATGTATGTCCTTGAGAGTTTGGTCTTGTTTAAAATGGCTGGTCATTTACACGTACACCCGTATATTAGTGTAGGTACCCTGATCCTATTGGTATTCCAGCTAGGCTGAAAAAACCTTTCAAGGAAGAAAGCTTATAATCTGGCTCAATGAGTGGAAGGAGACCAAACGATGACTTGTGGTTTCGGACATCATCCTATCACTTTTAGCTGTTAAAACCCGCTCTCTTGTTACTCCTTCCAAACCCTACTCTGCCATCTATTTGCTCAAGCCCATAATGTATAGAACCTAGAATGAACACATAATGAGGGATCAGTTTATATAGTGATTATAATATAGAATTGATCCCCCACTTTACATCTACGTTATAATTTCTTGTTTATCAAATTCTGATTACGTATGAATGCACCTCCTCTCAATACTGATTAGTTATTTATAACTCTTCTTCTTCTATGTGCCGTGTCCCTTTCGGGACGTAAGCGATCACGGCCTTCCACATCTTCCTATTCCTTTTAGCTCTTAAAACGCTGCTCAGCCATCCATTTTCTCAAACCCATGAATCTAGAATATAACTTTATAGAAACTAGGTCCACAAAGTGAGGGATCAGTTTATATATTGATTATAATATAAATTGTTCCCCCATTTCATACCCAAGTTATAATTTCTTCCTTGTTTATCAAATTCTGATTAGGTATGAATCCACCTCTTCTAAATACTGATGAGTTGTTTGTCTTCTATGTGCCGTGACCTTTAAGGACGTAGGCGATCATTGCCTTTCATATCTCTCTCCCTAGCGGCCTTAGTACGCTTTCTCCTGCCGAACCACGCACTGCCATCCACTTTGCCCGTCAAAAATGTTACGTGTTGTTTTCCTCATCTCTCTTTCCCTCTATTTGACGGTTTAATAAATTTGAATTTAAGTTCACTTGATGTTCTCGGGGAGCCGAGTTCGAATTACAGTTGATTTCCTTGCATTCACTTTCGCACAAATACCGTTAGGAAAGGTATTAATCCGTCTCTTCCCTCCAGTTATGGGTTAAATTATAGGACAGATTGGGGACTATATTTTCGGTCGGCAACCAGTCTCATCGAAAAAAGCAATGGCAACCTACTTGAAGATAATCTTCTGCGCAGTCAGTTATGTATCTTTCGAGACATGATCGCCCAAGCGTGTATCACGTATGGCACTTAACTGACTGAATGAAGATAATAGTTGGAAACATAAGTAAAGCTTCTACTGGGAAAAAAGTGGGGGATCAGTTTTCTATTGTTATTAAGTAATAAACTGATCCCCCACTAATTACTACTTATTAACACAATCCGTATCTTCTCCCTTCAGCTATAGTTTGAAGAGCAGGATAGAAAATCTTCTGCCCAGTCAGTCATATCTCTTCCGAGACATGATCGCCCAAGCGTGTATCGCGTATGGCACTTAACTGACTGAATGAAGATAATAGTTGGAAACATAAGTAAAGCTTCTACTGGGCAAAACGTGGGGGATCAGTTTTCTATTGTTATTAAGTAATAAACTGATCCCCCACTAATTACTACTTATTAACACAATCCGTATCTTCTCCCTTCAGCTATAGTTTGAAGAGCAGGATAGAAAATCTTCTGCCCAGTCAGTCATGTCTCTTTCGAGACATGATCGCCCAAGCGTGTATCACGCATGGCACTTAACTGACTGATAACTAATTTGATATTGTTTTTGTTGAAGATTTGGTGTGAATGAATGGTAGAAATATTTATAAATAGTTAATGAATAGTTTACCAATGTTAGTTTGGCTGTTACGACTCAAGGGTGGGTTTAACCAAGTAATGTTACGTTTACGTGATTTCGTATTTCTGCCTACCTTGTTTTCAACTGAGTAACTGAGGGATAATCTTCTGCCCAGTCAGTCAAGTATCTTTCGAGACATGATCGCCCAAAGCGTGTATCACGTATGGCACTTAACTGACTGATTCTAAACTACTGTTGAGTTTACTTTTTTCTAAAGCATAAATGTATTTAATTTTAGAATTAACATATGCATTATATAAATTTTTTTTTTTTAATCATTTCACCCCGAGCAAGGCGGAAACGCCACTGATGTGCAGGGGGCTACATAAATGTAAAAAGATTAATTAGAAAAGAGTGAGGAGTACAAACTAGTTAGAAAGGAACAATAGAAAGCAGGTGCGATGACAGATACATAGGTGGAGAGAAAGGGAAGGTTATACGGGGGTGGGGAGAGAGCTCGAGTCCAGTGGTTAGTAGATGGGTATTGACTTTGCATTTAAATTTCTGGAGGTTGTAGCCGCCAGGAAAGCAAGAATACGGGAGCGAGTTCCACGGGCGGGAAGTGCGAGAGAAGAAGCTGCAGGAATAGAATTGTCGTCTGCATTTGGCTAACCTGACTGTGAATGGGTGGGACCTAGTTGCCAGTCTGGTTGCACGAGTAAACACCTGTTGAGGAGGCATCAGTGACTTAAGCTCGTCCGAGCAGAAGCCATGAAAGTATATGATATAAATGTATTATATATATGTGTATATGTATATTGATTAATTAAAATGCATTAATATATATATATGTATATTAATTAATTTTTATTAATTAATATACGTTAATGTTCAATGTATATTAATTAATTAATATATATATACATATATAATAATAATAATAAAACCGACTCTGTACGTATTCTAATCTTAAAATGTTACACAAGAAACTTTTAAAGACTATGAATAAACAGCAGAATCTAACTCCGTTATCGTCCTCGGCTATAGAGCTTTGGACGAAGAGGGGAAAAAAGAAAACTGCGTAGGACCGACAATGCATACGGTTCTTCACAGTAAAGAAAAAAACCCTCGATTAGAGGTAATTGCAATCAGACAAGCGTAGTTTATAAGGTTAAAGTTTATGTTAACGAAAATGACAAAAGACCCAAGACATACATAGGATCCACACATGATAATTTTAAAAGTAGGTTTTATAACCATAAAACTTCTTTCAAAAACGAGAAATATAAGCATAGCACTGCATTATCTACCTATGTATGGGAAATAAAAGCCAAAATTAAAAAGGATCCCATTCTGAAATGGGAAATAATAAAAAAGTGCCCTAGCGATAATAAAAACAATAAATTTTGTAGGGTATGTGACGAGGAGAAGCTAGCAATAGCTAAATTTGAACCTACCAACAAACTCATTAACGCTAGAACAGAAATACTAAATAAGTGTAGAATGCACAAAATGAAGTTTCTTGCTTAGACTATCGGTGTTACTGTAAGCCCCCGCCCCCAATATTTTCTTTTTTTTTTTTTTCCTTTCAACCCCTTCCCCCAAATGGGTTAGTCTTAATAGAGGTCTATTTATTTGATTAGTCCTTGGTCTGCCTTTGCCCTGACGAGCCGTTGTGCGAAACCGCGGTAGGTCTTGGCGATCTTGCGATTTTTTTCGTGTATATACATATATAAATATATAATTTTTGTGTGTGCGTGTATGTACGTATTTGTAACCTACTCTCTCTCTCTCATTCTCTTTCTCTCTCTCTCTCTCTCTCTCTCACTGTGTGTGTGTGTGTGGCGGTAGGTAGCATCGTCATAAACTAATCAGTTCACTTTTTCAAGACTATCATCTTTCTGTCGTCGTGTTCAATAGAATGCAGTGTGAATTAACGACAATAGCACTTTTATTTAAAGACATGCAATCTAATCTGGAGAACTTTTTACAGCGCCTTGCTTCGGATTTATTGTTAGATTAAAAAGCAAGAATTCCGTTTTCAGTTCATCAAAACAATAGATTGTGTTGGGATGTCTACAGTGTTCAAAATGATTTCCAATTACCAACTAAAGTCAGGTGGAAAGAATTTCTCTTGCGTAGAATCCAAACCTTTCCGGAATTATCCAGACACGCTTAGATTAAAATCACTTCTGATTTCTAGATATTAATCAGATTCTGGTTTTCTTCAGACACATTCTGGCTGGAATATACAGTAGCACCCCCCCACAAAAAGACCGATATCTAACGTTTAAAATGATTTTTTAATTACGAAAAGTCTTTCTTGAGGCTTTTATTATAGTTTAACTAGCAGTATAGCCCGGCGTTGCCCGGGTTTAATAAAAGCTTTAAAACTAATCCATGGTTCTGGAGCTCACACTCTTTCGACGTTGTCACGAAAGACTAATAACTTTTCAGTTAAAGCGAAACCGTAGACTGAAAGAAAAATGAATGGATGTTAGTCAAATTTTGATTTCCTGGTATCGATATCAAATAAGTCTTTTTCTTGCCTTTTATATATATATATATATATATATATATATATATATTATCGATTTTCTGCACTATTGTAAGAACTGCAACCTTGAAACTTCTGAATATTGTTTCTTATGTCTTTGTCTATGAGTGCATCAAATTTGATTAAAATCGAACCACTCCTTCTATAACCCGATTTTTTCGATAATCGATTTTCGATATTTATCGAGGGTACCTGGACACAAAACCTAGCTAAGAACACTCACAGACGCTTATAGAACAATTGTGAAAATCTTCAAGAAAATCGGTTCAGCCGTTTCGGAGTCTGTAGATAACGGATACACACACACACACAGACAAAGTTCCATTTATAAATAAGTTTAGATTTCAAGCCGAGAGATTGAATGTATTATTTCCAATAAACAAAATAGTTTGATGATGAGAACAATCTACTCCGGTAGGCGAAATAAAAGCTTCAGTTCGAAATATCAATACTCTGAAAAAGGCCGGAGCATAGAAAGACAGGTATGTAACGAAACTGAGGACAACAGTCCAAAAAATGTAAATCGTGTAAATTCTTTTCCAGAATTGGTTTTTCTTCAGCTAGCCACTGTATAAGGCACCTTTACGAAATTTCTGAAAGAAATCAGTATACCATGATGAAAAGATTCTACAAAAATAATGAAATCAATTTTCTCGTCAAAATATTTATGTTATTATTAAGAGGAAGTCTTTATTAAGAGGAAGTCTTTATCTTTGTTATTATTAAGAGGAAGTATCTTTAGGATATTTAATAAAGTATCCTTAGGATATTTAATTAGGATGTGCGTTGTGGTGCAGTGGATGTCGACTCGACCGAGTTCAAATTCCAGTTGAATTCCTAGTATTCACTTACGCGCAAATACCCTTGGGAAAGGTATTGATCCGTCTCTTCCCTCCAATTATGGGTTAAATAACAAAACAGAGTTGGTTCTATAGCCTTGGCTGGCAATCAGTCTACCGCAGAAAGGTATGGCAATAAACTGCGGGATAATCTTCTGCCTAGTCAGTCATGTCTCTTTCGAAACATGATCGCCCAAGCGTGTATCACGTATGGCACTTAACTGACAGGTGTGTGCAACCTTTGAATGCGACTATTGTCTGCGACTATTAAAACCAAATGAACCAATTCTGCTTTAGGACAACGCCCGCCCTCACACTTCTCAAATTCACTGTTCCATTGTTGGGAATAGGATTTTGGAAGTGCCATCTTATTCACCTGCATTATCAATAATTTAATCATTTTGAGTTTTCCAAACGCAATAGAATATTATCTTATATTGATGAATAATTCGAAGCATTTGAACAGTTTATTGAGGCAAAAGGCGAAGACATTTTAATGCAATGAACAGGTTAGAGTTACATTGGAAAATAATTTGTGAATTTTTACGAAATATCAACACTTTGTGGGTTATTTATTAGCAAGTAAATATTTCATAAACATTTGTTTAGAATAACAACGATTACAATCATACTGTTTTGACCCATAGCTTAGAGAATGAGATAGATAGATAGATAGATAGATATGAACTAAGATACATACATACATACATACATACATACATACATACATACCAATAGTTTGAGATAGATAGATAGATAGATAGATAGATAGATAGATAGATAGATAGATAGATAAAAATAGTTCGATAGATAGATAGATAGATAGATAGATAGATAAAAATAGTTCGAAATAGATAGATAGATAGATAGATAGATAGATAGATAAAAATAGTTCAAAATACATACATACATACATACATACATACATACATACATAACAATAGATAGATAGATAGATAGATAGATAGATAGATAGATAAAAATAGTTCAAAATAGATAGATAGATAGATACATACATACATACATACATACATACATACATACATACATAACAATAGATAGATAGATAGATAGATAGATAGATACGAATAGATTTTGAGATAGATTTTAGATAGATAGATAGATAGATAGATAGATAGATATGAAAAGACTGAGATAGATAGATAGATAGATAGATAGATATGAAAAGACTGAGATAGATAGATAGATAGATAGATAGATAGATAGATAGATAGATAGATAGATAGATAGAATAGATTTAGATAGATAGATAGATAGATATAGATAGATTTAGATAGATAGATAGATAGATAGTAGATAGATAGATAGATAGATAGATAGATAGATAGATAGATAGATAGGCAGGCAGGCAGGCAGGCAGGCAGGCAGGCACATCGTTCTCATTCCAAACGGCCTTCAACTTAATTGAATTTTTTCCGCATTGATATTCTCTTGAATGAAAATGACCTTTCAGAATTCCAATGCATTATTAAATGCGATATTCTGTTGTCGCACATTATTTTCTTGGGGCATGGTATCAACAAGATTCCTTGCAACTCAAGAACTTTCGGAGAATTTTCGCAGAATAAATGATAGCAGATTACTGGGGTCCTTAATTCTTCTTATTCGTGTGCCCTGTCCCTTCAGGAAGTAGGCGATCATGGACTTCCACTTGGCTCTGTCTCTTGCCGCTCTCAATATATTTTCTCTTGATATCTTTCCCAAACCCCGCTCCGCCATCCATTTGCTCAGACCTATTAAATAGGTCTCACGCTGATTTCCCTCTCTCTCTTTCCTTCTATCCATTCTGTGAGTATTAAATTCTCTAGACTCTCCTTCCTCATTACGTGTCCCAGGAACCTTATCTGTCTCTTCCTGATGTTAAGTATCAGTTTTCATTTTGTTTGCATCCTCTCCAACACCTTAACTTTGCTCATGTGCGCCGTTTATGGTATCCCCGGCATCTTTCTGTAAAACCACATTTCTGCTGCCTCAAGCCTCTTCATCTTTGAAATTGGTCTCGCTTCTAATTCCCCTAAGCGCTTTTCTAAGTGGTTTCTAAATATCAATCCAATCACGCCCATTACTCCAGGAATTAGTTCTACATTCATGTGCGATGATTCTTTCAGATACTTTGGAAGATCCTGGTAGTTTTATATCTTTATAACAGCAATTGTAATAATAATAATAACAATTATTATTATTATTATTATTATTATTATTATTATTATTATTAGACAGACTCTTGAAAAATCGCAGTTTTTTTATTTTTATTTTCTGGTGAATTCTTTCAAATTGATTGAATATGCTCATGGCAACTTCTACGACAATAAAATATCTGTTGAAATACCTCTTTCACATCATTAAATATTTCAGCTTAACAATTTTAACAAAATATTGCATTAATAAGAAGAGCTGCCAAGGAACGCAAACTTTCGCCAAGGTAATACTGACATCATCTATTAGCAAGAGATGATTATTAAAATGGTATTAACTGTAATGAACTGCTTTTTTTTCTTTTTGCTTTTGAATGATAAATATTAAATTTATATTGTAAATAATTATATTTTCGTGGGGAAAACAGTGCGTTCAAAAAATATAAGGACGTAAAGCAATTCAAAGGAGGTAATTCCGTATTTGGTATGTGAATTGTACGAAAAATATTAATAAAAACTTGGAAAATAAACCAGAAACTTTATTCTGGACTGAATCAAACCCAATTTTGTGTCAGGTATGAGACCAATCCTCCCTGAATGTTTAATCTGAATCCATACAGCAGGTCTTTAGATATCATATCCACGGACAGACAGAATAAAACAAAAAAGCAGACAAACAGGACCAAATGCTATACCTCCGCCTTAAGGCGGTGGTAAACATAAATACTAGTGGTTAAAATTAATACTAGTGGTTAAAATAAATATTAATGCTGGTGATTAAAATAAATAATAATACTGGTGGTGAAAATAAATATTAATGCTGGTGGTTAAAATAAATATTAATACTAGTGGTTAAAATAAATATTAATACTGGTGGTTAAAATAATTATTAATACTGGTGGTTAAAATAAATATTAATACTGGTGGTTATAATAAATATTATTACTGGTGGCTAAAATAAATATTAATACTGGTGGTTAAAATAATTATTAATACCGGTGGTTAAAATGAATATTATTATTAGTGATTAAAAAAAATATTATTACTGATGGTTAAAATAAATATTATTACTGGTGGTGAAAATAAATATTAATACTGGTGGTTAAAATAAATATTAATACTGGTGGTTAAAATAAATATTAATACTGGTGGTTAAAATAATTATTAATACTAGTGGTTAAAATAAATATTAATACTGGTGGTTAAAATAAATATTATTACTGGTGGTTAAAATAAATATTAATACTAGTGGTTAAAATAAATATTAATACTGGTGGTTAAAATAAATATTAATACTGGTGGCTAAAATAAATATTAATACTGGTGGTTAAAATAATTATTAATACCGGTGGTTAAAATGAATATTATTATTAGTGATTAAAAAAAATATTATTACTGATGGTTAAAATAAATATTATTACTCGTGGTGAAAATAAATATTAATACTGGTGGTTAAAATAATTATTAATACCGGTGGTTAAAATGAATATTATTACTAGTGATTAAAAAAATATTATTACTGATGGTTAAAATAAATATTATTACTGGTGGTTAAAATAAATATTAATACTGGTGGTTAAAATAAATATTATTACTGCTGGTTAAAATAAATTTTAATACTGGTGGTTATTTTAAGAAGTATGAAGAAATAAAAACATCTGAAATTAATAGCTTTTTCCATTTTACTGAAACAGCCGTTAAATATTTCTATCTTCCCTTCTTTCTTTCATTTTCTTGCTCTTTTTCCATTTTTCCATGCAATCAAAACTGAATTGTCCATTATTTATGCGTTATTGACAGGAGACATAAAACATTTCTTTCTTGACTTCTTTTTTCTTTCTAACCAAATCCGCGGCGTCTGAAAAATGGCGCATTTTTAACACGGTCGCTACACATCTGGGTCTTTTGGCTGAGGTTATTCTGATCTCTCTCTCTCTCTCTCTCTCTCTCTCTCTCTCTATCTCTCTCTCTCTCTCTCTCTCTCTGTTCTTTTATTCATTTTCTCACTGAAACCAAGTAGCGTCTCTCATATGTGATTTGTTTTTCAGTGCAATCAAAACAGAATAGTACATTATTGATAAGATATTGGCAGCAGACGTTAAGCACATTTTCATTACGAAATGTTACGGGAAGTTACGAAATGGTATTAACCGATATATTTATTTAAATTTATCCGTTTGAACACTGTTTTTAATTTTTTCCACTAAATTAATACATTTTAATATTCTTGACTGAATTTTTATAATAGTTTTTATTTATTTATGTATTTGAGTGGATAATCTGTTTTTCTAAAACAGTAAAAAGTATATATTCACCGACCTGAATATCCGAGAAATCAATTTTGTTTCATTCTTTCTTTATTTTTTTAAATTTCTCACTGAAAGCAAAATTTTTTCACCTTTTCCACGTGATCAAAACGCGGACTAGAACATTATTTATGAGGTACTTACAGGTCTTAACGGACGTTCTAACTAACGAAGGCGAGCATAATCATAAAAGAATTATTATTATTATTATTATTATTATTATTATTATTATTATTATTAGACACTCAAACTGCGTCAGAACAGTGCAAACTATGATGGATACGAAAAGAAATATAGAAATTCGAAAAAATGATAATAGCTCTGCTTGACACCTGACAAACGCCAAGACCAAGTTCCACTAAATTAATACATTTTAACATTCTTGACTGGATTTTTATAATAGTTTTTATTTATTTATTTGCAAATGACGTCAAAATGTCGATTTTTATATCAAAACCATTAAGGCTCAAGTGCGTATCTGGTACAAAGATAGTGAATTAGTTTCTGTTTCAGGACTCATCCAAAAAAAAGTCAGTTAAGTGCCATACGTGGTATACGCTTTAGACGATCATGTCTTGAAAGAGACATGATTGACTGGGCAGAAGGTTATCCCGCAGTAGGTTGCCATTGCTTTCTATGGTACACTGGTTATCAGCCAAAGCTATAGAACCCAATCTGTCCTACTATTTAATCCATAACTGGAGGAAAGAGACAGATTAATACCTTTCCCAAGAGTATTTGTGCGTAAGTGAATGCAACAAATTCAATTGGAATTCAAAACACTACTCAAAAAGATAATTCTCACCAAATATCAATGTTGCCTATTCTCCCCAAATCCTTGGTGATTTCTAAACGCGTAAACTCAGACAGCTTCTTAGCTAGTGATCTGATTTAGCAGTTTGACACAATCCGTTCATATCTAGTTAGCTAGCTTATTTACCAGTCTTTCTCGATAATTCGTTATCTGTTAAATAAATTGAAATTAAAAGTTCATGTTTAACTTACAAACCTATTTTCGTATGAATTACTCCATTTTTCAACTGCATGATAAATCAATCTAATTTATAAACATATATCATGTCTAGAATCAAATACATTTACATAAAAATAAAATTGCATGCAGCATCAACAATATATATATATATATATATATATATATACTCATTGGAGTAGATAGACTAAACTATCGCCCGATTCACACTCCACCCATGTCTATTGAACAGGTGAAGAGGCTCATCCCTTGTTTCCTGTTTAGGATGTGGTTTCCGGTTTTCTCTTTTCCAAACTTTTCACTCTTTTCTTTTTTTTATTTTTTTCAATTGGAGTAGATAAACTAAACTATCGCCCGGTTCACACTCCACCCACGTCTATTGAACAGGTGAAGAGGCTCATCCCTGGTTTCCTGTTTTCTCTTTTCCAATCTTTTCACTCTTTTCTTTTTTTATTTTTTTTTCAATTGGAGTAGATAGACTAAACTATCGCCCGGTTCACACTCCACCCACGTCTATTGAACAGGTGAAGAGGCTCATCCCTTGTTTCCTGTTTTCTCTTTTCCAATCTTTTCACTCTTTTCTTTTTTTCTTTTTTTTCAATTGGAGTAGATAGACTAAACTATCGCCCGGTTCACACTCCACCCACGTCTATTGAACAGGTGAAGAGGCTCATCTCTTGTTTCCTGTTTAGGATGTGGTTTCCGGCTTTCTCTTTTCCATTCTTTTTATCCTTACGTAGCCCCCTGCGCATCAGTGGCAGTATTGCCTTGCTTGGGGTGATATGATTAAAATATATATATATATATATATATATATATATATATATATATATATATATATATATATCCAGGTAAAGAGGAGCCATGGTTTTACGATTTTGATTTTCTTTATTTTTTTTATAAACAATGCTCAATACAATAAATATTTTAGAGCATAATATAATCATGTAATTATGAATTAAAAGTACATTGCGACACAGAAATTTCTATGTTTCGAGATATAATCTTATCAGGCAATATAGATGTTGGTTGTGAAAACGATGGTTTTTTGTATTTAAATGTAAATCATTTTCACAACCAACATCCAACACTGCCTGATAACAAGATCTCGAAACATGGAAATTTCCGTATCGTAATGTACTTTTAATTCATAATTATATATATATATAATAACTATAGTAATTATAACAATATTAATAGTAAAAAAATAATTCTGCTAATACTAGTCATAGTAATATTATATTTAAGTTCGTCTTGAAAAACCCACCTAAAACGAACTCGGAGGGAAAAGGAGGGGAAGTAAAAAAAAGAAACAAACGAAATACATGAACAAAAGTCAAATACTCGTAGGAAAGAGCCAATTTACCCTGACGAGCCGAAGAGTGAAACCCAGGTAGGTTTGTTGGCTCTTGCTTAGATTTTCTGTATATATATGTATAATTTTTTTCTCATTTTTTAATTTAGATTTAAAATTTAATTTTTATCTACATGTAATCTTAGAATATTTAATTTTTAACACTTGTTAGCAGTAACCTAATTTTAAAAGATTCAATAGCGATGAACACCAAGTGAACGTAAATTCAAATCTATCAAATCTGTCAGTTTGAAAAATACAACTGATGATTGCATAACGCATGAAACTCCGAGTCGTCCCATCAACGCATGACAATATGTATATTCGTTAATATATACATATTAACGAATATATATATATATATATATATATATAATAGCTCTGTTCATACTACAATGTGAATTGTTTGATCAACACCTGAATAATATTACTATACTATACTTTTGCACCCTGATATGTATATACATTAATTCACGTTACTAAATATATGTGATACAGCGAAACAGGACTATATATATATATATATATATATAGTTTTTATTAAAGGTGACAAAAAAGATATTATGTTTAAGTTTTCATGTCATTTTTCAGGAGATCTTATGATTTTTTTTGTAGGCATAGATTATATAAAACTGTCAAAATGTTTTGTTTATCCGATCGCTTTAGGCTATACTTTTAGCCCTTATCGAGGATGGATTTTAATTTACGTGTAGCAGAATATTTTTAATATTATGTATATTTGTAGAGTAATGTGTATGTTTATGTATATAAAATAATTTAAATTTCAGTCTCCTGAGGAAGGTGAGAGCGTACAACGGCCGAAATATCGTAAATATGGCAATAAAGTTTAGCACTAAACCCAAAGAAGGTAAATAATATAAATAACTCAACTCAGAAATAAAGACAAATAAAAAGTTTGGTTCAAAATTCTAGTCACCCTGACGAAGGTTGGGACGTTAAACGGCCGAAACATCATGAATATGTCAATAAAGAAGAAGACAACAGTCCGAACAATGTAAATATTATAAATAACTAATTTCAGAATAGCGAAAAATTATGAATTTCAGTATGTGTGTCTGTAATCATTATTCCATTCCTATCTACCTCACCAATTGTTTATCTATCTATCTATCTATCTATCTATCTATCTATCTATCTATCTATCTATCTATCTATCTATCTATCTATCTCAGTATATTCATATCTATCTATCTATCTATCTATCTCAGTATATTCATATCTATCTATCTATCTATCTATCTATCTATCTATCTATCTATCTATCTATCTATCTGTCTCAGTCTGTTCTTATCTATCTATCTATCTATCTATCTATCTATCTATCTCAGTATGTTTATAATATATCTATCTATCTATCTATCTATCTATCTCATCTGTCTATCTATCTATCTATCTATCTATCTATCTATCTATCTATCTATCTCAGTCTATCTATCTATCTATCTATCTATCTATCTATCTATCTATCTAGTCTATCTATCTATCTATCTATCTATCTATCTATCTATCTATCTATCTGTCTCAGTCTATTCTATCTATCTATCTATCTATCTATCTATCTATCTATCTATCTCAGTATGTTTATAATCTATCTATCTATCTATCTATCTATCTATCTATCTATCTATCTATCTATCACAGTCTATCTATCTATCTATCTATCTATGTATCTATCTATCTATCTATCTATCTATCTATCTATCTCAGTATGTTTATAATCTATCTATCTATCTATCTATCTATCTATCTATCTATCTATCTATCTATCTATCTATCTACACACTTCTGTACTGCAAATAAATTAAAAAACCTACTTTTGCTTCCTTTCTTTTACCATATGATCAGTTTTAAACCCATTGGAGGGACAAGGTGTCATTCTATTTTTCCTCAGATTATGTGATTAGCCGTTATGTGCAGTAATATGAATCTATTTTCGGGGTGTATGATTGTTGTAACCTAAAAGGTTATTGCATTAGTAATAACCCAAACAGAAACTGGAAATAAATAGTAATATTTATAGTGTCATCAAATACAAGGCTCACAAGCTGTGTAAAGTAAATAACCACTCCTAGTAAAAAAACTGCAAGCAAGAGAACATCACTCTTTCAATAGATTCCAACATATTATATAAGGATTGGGACATAACTTTTACTGTTCATAGTTACGCACATAACAATGATGAAATATGTTTGGCATTGAAAAATGATGCGTCCTCCGTGAATGCATCAGATACTTATCATGACCAGACACGTCTCGACTGTCGATTAGTTGTCCTACCGCTATTGTCTGCGATGGACTTTACTCCATGGAAGCGTACGAAAATTGTATCACTACGCGAACACACCGGCAAACCTTACAGAGAGATCGCAAATATTGTCGGTGTCCGTCTTTCAACTATCATTCGTGTCATCAAGGCAAAGAAAACAACTAGATCCATCAGTACAAAATTTAAAGGAAAATGTGGTCGGAAGTTAAAAAGAAACACAAAAAAAACGACGTATACGTGATCAAGGAAAGTGTGAAAGATCCTATGAAGACATTATTCATTTTGATTCAAATAATTTACTCACATCTGTCTTGACATTTGAACACATCTATCTGTCTATCTATCTATCTATCTATCTATCTATCTATCTATCTATCTATCTATCTATCTATCTATCACAGTCTGTATCTATCTATCTATCTATCTATCTATCTATCTATCTATCTATCTATCTATCACAGTTTGTTTCTATCTATCTATCTATCTATCTATCTATCTATCTCTCTATCTATCTATCTATCACAGTCTGTTTCAATCTATCTATCTATCTATCTATCTATCTATCTATCTATCACAGTTTGTTTCTATCTATCTATCTATCTATCTATCTATCTATCTATCTATCTATCTATCTATCACAGTCTGTTTCAATCTATCTATCTATCTATCTATCTATCACAGTTTGTTTGTTTCTATCTATCTATCTATCTATCGATCTCAGTCTGTTCATATCTATCTATCTATCTATCTATCTATCTATCTATCTATCTATCTATTTATCTATCTATCTATCTATCACAGTTTGTTTCTATCTATCTATCTATCTATCTATCTATCTGTCTGTCATATCTATCTATCTATCTATCTATCTATCTATCTATCTATCTATCTATCTCAGTCTGTTCATATCTATCTATCTATCTATCTATCTATATATATATATATATATATATATATATATATATCACAGTCTGTTTCAATCTATCTATCTATCTATCTATCTATCTATCTATCTATCTTTTCTGTCTCTTTCTGTCTATTCATTATCTATCATTGCCCATATCTCGCTGAATCTGTTCATATATATATATATATATTGCAGTCTGTTAAAAAAGGTGGGGTTTTAAGGGGGGTTTTTTATGTTTGGTTATAGTGAGAAGGTTGATTTAGTCCGAGTTTGATGAAAAAATTTTTTTTTATTTTAGAAAACTGAAGATGTCTTCTAGCTTTGTATTAAAAAAAATGTTGTTAATATTTTATTTGTTGGTAATTTTTTTCTTTTAAAAATGCATATTTTTCTATGAAAGTCTATTTGTATGTATATATTTCTATAAAGTGTTTTTTTTTAATACTTTCATAGCGTTTTGACTCCAGTTTAAAGGTTTAACTATTTGCCCATTATTGGGATTTTAAGAGGTTTTACCACTCTGGGTGAGGGTATACCTGGGAACAACAGCAATTATGAGGTGGTTTTATACTCCTCACAACATCCCAATCGGAAGACTTGCTACCGGATGTAGTTTACCGTCATACCCAGGAACTGTACACAGTTGTATTAATAAGTGTTCTATGCAATTAAATTTTAAAACCTTTGAATATTTTTTCATTTGTAAAAGAGTTATTACAGGTATTACATGTAGTATGCGCCAGGACGAAAAGTTAGCTATTATATTCAGTCAGTTAATTGCCATACGTGATAAACGCTTGGGCGATCATGTTTCGAAAGAGACATGACTGACTGGGCAGAAGATTATCCCGCAGTAGGTAGCCATTGCTTTCTGCGGTAGTCTGGTTGCTAGCCAAGGCTATAGAACCTAATCTGTCCTGTTATTTGACTCATAGCTATAGGTGGAAGAGATGTACGATATTATTAAGTAGTAATTAGTGGGGGATCAGTTTTATATTGTTATGAAGTAATAAACTGATCACCCACTTTATGCCCAGTAGAAACCTTAATCATGTTTGCAACTATTATATTCAGTCAGTCAGTTAAGTGCCATATGTGATACACGCTTGGGCGATCATGTCTCGAAAGAGACATGACTGACTTGGCAGAAGATTATCCCGCTGTAGGTAGCCATTGCTTTCTTCGGTAGACTGGTGGCCAACCAAGACTATAGAACCCAATCTGTCCTGCTATTTAACCCATAACTGGAAGGAAGAGACGGATTAATACCTTTCCCAAGGATATTTGCGAGTAAGTGAATTCAAGTGGAATTCGAACTCGGCTCCCGGGTTTTCTTGTTCCGAGCCGATATCCACTGTACCACAACGCAGATAACTAGCTCAAACAAAAATGAATTACTGACTGAGAGAACAAAACTAAGTGTAACCATACCATAAAATACTTATTAGGGTCAGACAACCATAGATGAAAACCTTATAACTTCTAATTTTGAAAATTGCGCGTTCAAAAACATCCCTGTTACGTGAGCGTTCTTAAAACAACCCAGTAAAATCAGTTATTGCAAATCGCCTGAAGACACAACATTGTAGAAACCTAGGTCACGTAATAACACGTTTAAAATTTATATCTATATCTATATATATATATATATATATATATATATATTGTAATAGTTGTTACAATGGTTTATAAATTCATAGTATCACTACACAAAAATAGTGATACTATGAATTTATAAACCATTGTAACAACTATTACAATATAACGCTCTACATTTGTATCGAGCACTCTTTATAAAACTAAATGCATGAACAGCAGCTTAAAAAACCTACCAGTTCCACAACTTTGTTACAATATATATATATATATATATATATATATATATATATATATATATATAATTTTACGAAATCGGATAGAAATGGTTTAACTCTGCCATTTTTAATTTATTTGTTTAAATAACTTATTTATTTGTTTATCATTTAAAATAATGTTTAAATATATAAATTTATATATATATATATATATATTTATATATATATATATATATATTCTTTATTTATCTCTATTCATATATATATATATATATATATATATATATATATATATTTTCTTTATCTATCTCTATTCATTTCTATCTTGGTATCGAAACACATCCCTCTCTCTCTCTCTCTCTATATATATATATATATATATATATACAGTCATTATAGGGCTATTCATTATCTACCTAAGTATGAGTTTTCATATCTAACGCTGTTCATATTCATCTAGTTAACTAAACACATCTATTTATCTATCTATATATCTATCCATCTATATCGACATATCTATCTCAGCGATACGCTTGGCTTTGTTTCTTTTTCAAACAATATCGACATGTTCCTTCAAAGTTCGTTAGGACACGTCAAAATCGAAGCCGTGTGCAGTGTTCAATGAATAACAACTTGAATAAATAATGCCAATTACGAGTCTAAGACTTGTTACGGCATGATTCTGCCTTTTCAGCAAACATGTTATGATCGGAATATTAGCGCTGACAATGTGTAACTGGAGCGCACATTTGCACACGAAAATAATAAGTAGCCAATTGGAAAACAGTTCGCACTGAACTCTGGGAAAAATGGCAACAGCAAATACGTCTCTCTCGATAGAAATCTATTCCGTTCAAATAAACCATCACTTCAAATACCATTATTAATTTTCGACTGTTTTTATATCTTTTTATTTGTTTTTTTCATTCATTACATAGCGTCTTTATCAAAACATTTTAGGCCGATTATACTCCAACCATTAAAATCTTCTATGTGCCGTATGCCTTTAAGTCTTGGGTCTCCACATCTTCCTATCCCTCGCATTTCTAAGCAAAGTTTCACCCATTTTTTTCCATTTTTTTCCTCGCGCCACCATTTTTTCCCACATGCTCATCAAGTAGGTAGAGCGTTGCGTGTCTCTTGCTGTGAATATACCCTGTGATGTTTTAGTTGTCCAAGCACTTCTTCCTCATTTTGTGTCCAAGACATTTCGGTTGTTACCAACATTTCCTCAATGCTTATTAGTTTGTCCATGGAATTCTCAGTATCCTTCTGTATACCAATATTTCTCTTAGCTCCAGTTTTTCTCTTCAGCTGTGATGAGATTGTCCAACATCGTTTGATGATTGATATCACATAGCAACTCAGCACTCTTTTCTTTGTTTCTAACGAAATTTTCTAGTGGTTGTGTTACACATTCTATTAAATAGAAACATTTGTTTATTATAATTACATTTACTAATATGTATGTATGTATGTATGTATGTATGTATTATTATTATTATTATTATTATTAATTGATAGATAGATAGATAGATAGATAGATAGATAGATAGATAGATAGATAGATTATAAACAGACTGAGATAGATAGATAGATAGATAGATAGATAGATAGATAGATAGATAGATTATAAACAGACTGAGATAGATAGATAGATAGATAGATTATAAACAGACGAGATGAGATAGATAGATAGATAGATAGATAGATAGATAGATAGATAGATAGATAGATTATAAACAGACTGAGATAGATAGATAGATTATAAACAGACTGAGATAGATAGATAGATTATAAACAGACTGAGATAGATAGATAGATAGATAGATAGATAGATAGATATGAATTGACTAAGATAGGAAGAGTCTAATATATATATATATATATATATATATATATATATATATATATATAGTATTTTAAATCCAATAAGGATGAGCAAATAGGTAAAATCCCCAAACCCGACCGTATTAATATTAATTTTCTTAATATTAAAATTGATCAAGATGGAGGACTTGATGTAATAGTATTATTTATTTACAGAGCCAAATCTAAAGTAATTCAAAAATAAATTTTGTAACATATTTGAATTAATAAAGTTCTTGTTTTTGACCGTTGCTAATGAAGCGAGAATTTTCTCGCTGAAATGGCCATCCAACGAAATTAAATTTCGAATTTTTTTAATTATTTTACAGATAGATAGATAAATCCTTTAACCATCATAGAGAAACTTTCTTGCTCACCATCAGGATGGTTAGTGTTCGTCTCCAGAAAAGCAACAAACTGCGCCTTTTTGGCCTCACTTTTTCAACCACCATGAAGTGAAACGAATATATCGAATTTATAGCTGTATCAACTGCTATGACGTTTGGGTCTCTGTGTCGGGCCACAAAGTTTTTCTCGTCAGACAACATCTTGCGCATTTATAAATCTATCACTCGTCAGTGCATTGAATACTGTTGCCATATCTGGTCGGGTGCTTCTATTATTCACTTTGAGGTGCCAACAAAATTGCGGACACGGAAATGAAACTGCAAGATCTCATACAGAAAGTAGCAGTGGAGAGTGACAAGAAGGGACTACAAATAAACTTTAAGAAAACTGAGTGCATGGTCATCAGCAAAAGATACAACCCAAAATGCCAAATACAGGTGGGGGATAACAGAATCAAACAAGTCCAAGAATTTAAGTACCTAGGAAGTGTTTTAACAGGAGATGGAAAGTGCGACACGGAGATCCGAAGGCGAATTGGCATGGCAAAGGACGCGTTCCAGAAGATGAGCAAAATACTAACACACAGGAAGATCTCAATAGAAACGAAGAAAAGAGTGCTAGACTGCTACGTGATGTCAGTTCTTCAATACGGCTGTGAATGCTGGACAATATCATCGAAAATGAGGACAAAACTGGAAGCGGCCGAAATGTGGTTCTACAGAAGGATGCTATGGATATCGTGGACTGAGCATACAAGCAACGACGAAGTGTTAGAAAGAATGGCAACAAAAAGGAAATTGATGCTGAGCATCAGGAAGAGACAACTGAAGTTCCTGGGACATGCAATGAGGAAGGAGAGCCTGGAGAACCTGATACTGACTGGACAGATAGAAGGAAGGAGAGACAGAGGAAGGCAGCGGATAACATATTTGCAGGTTCTGATCAGGTGGATGACGGAACGGGGGTTGCCAGGAGCAACAGGAACAAACATACTAAGAACCACAAGGGATAGGGAGACGTGGAGATCCATGATCACCTACGTCCTGAAGGGACAGGGCACATAGAAGAAGAAGAAGAATTCATCTTCACTTAACTTTTCGATTTTAGTCACTTTCTCACCGACGTTGTGGTACTTTCCGCTGTTTTATCTTTCTTGTTTGTCTTTCATGTTCAATGTTATTTAAGTCCCTTTGGATACACCAGCAATAGTCAACCATCATTCGTTTGTCTTACCGTCCCTGGTAGCGCCCTTCCATTCTTTTGATATCCTCATGGAAACGTTCCCCTTGCACATCATTCACATAATTACAATTTTACGAAATTTATCTAAATGGCTATGTAAAAAATGAACATTATTTTTTTTAATCACATCACCCCAAGCAAGGCGATAAGGCAACTGGTGTGCAGGGGGCTACGAAAGAGTGAATAGATTGGAAAAGAGAAAGCCGGAAACCACATCCTAAACAGGGAACAAGGGATGAGCCGCTACACCTGTTCAATAGACGTGGGTGGAGTGTGAACCGGGCGATAGTTTAGTCTATCTACTCCAATTGAAAAAAAATAAACAAAAAGAAAAGTGAAAAGATTGGAAAAGAGAAAGCCGGAAACCACATCCTAAACAGGGAACAAGGGATGAGCCTCTACACCTGTTCAATAGACATTAATGCTCATGTTAACAGGCTACTGATAAAGTGTATAACTGATAATGTTTATCAGTTAATCTGAATTTTGACGATAAATTGAACAAAAAAAAATCAGTACATATATTTTAAAAATTTTGACTCAAAATCGCTTTTTTTCTTACCAGCAAATTCTCTTGTTTTGATGTGGTATTTTTAAAATTTTAATAAAACCCGAACACATAAAGCAAGATTTATGTTTTCCTTTTTTTCCCCTAGAATTGAATAATATTAATCACTAGTTATTCACAATATTATGAAATATGCAAACCAACTACAATATATATATATATATATATATATATATATATGTGTGTGTGTGTGTGTGTGTGTGTGTGTGTGTGTGTATACAATACGTATTACATTGCTCAACACGATTTTTGGTGCCAAATAACAAAACTTGTTTGATTGAATGGTGCTGATTCCGAAAATGACCTGAGATTTTTTATGCTACCCTACCGTTTTCTCTATATTGAAATTGCGCATTTTTGGAAAAAAATTACTATTTACGATCTTGGCTTTAGTTAATAAAGTTCGTAAAAACTCATCAATTTTCAGGTAGGCTGATTAATTTATGTCAGCCACCTGAAATAAACTCTTTTGTTAAAAAAAAAAAAGGTGGTACAACAAAAATGTATATACAATATTTACAATCTCTTGCAGTAGTAGGTGTAACTTCTCGAAGTCCGTGATAATGACAACCCTCGTGCTAAGCGCACATTTTTTTTATACATCCAGGAGACCGGATATCAGATCTTACAAGCTACGACACAAAAGTCTCAAAAATCTGTTGTTAAATGGGGCAAGAAATGACGGGTTTATTTTAGCGCCTCCAAAACGAATCTGCTCTCTTTAAATCGACTGAGAGCTTCTTTTTTTTTTTTTTTTTTTTTTGCCTTTTTTTGCAGAATGACTATTGCTAAACCCCAGGAGAATCTCGTCTTTCTCGCGTGAACGCTTTCAACTTGGGTAACACCGCCGAGAAACACAACTTTAAACAGAGTAACGAAACAAGGATTCAAAATAGGCAACATAATAGCAGGTGATTGGATAACGAAAATCAACGAGGAAGTCTTCGTTCCAAACCTTCTACCATATTTCGAGCTGTACGTCGACAAATGTAATTACATAGGATACGGCAACCTGTAGGGAATAACAAGCGTACCGAACAAAACTTTCACACAGATACAACCCATGAGAGGTACAGACACAGAACTGCCGAAATATTTGTACGGTTGCCCTGTACACTGACTGAATACCATTGAAAACACGAGCAAACAGATCAACGCAAACAACCGATCTACCAATGAGAGATCTACACGACTGGAGAGAAATGAACAACATATTAAAACTTAAACAAGGAGACACATACACACATATATGGAAGGTTTACGGCCATATCACGTTGAATACGCCGGTTCTAGCTGCATCACCGAAGTTAAGCAACGTTGAGCCTGGTCAGTACTTAGATGGGTGACCGCTTGAGAATACCAGGTGCTGTAAGCGTTTAGTGACGGCTGTGCGTGCTTACAGCCATATCACGTTGAATACACCGGTTCTCGCTGGATCACCGAAGTTAAGCAACGTTGAGCCTGGTCAGTACTTAGATGGGTGACCGCTTGGGAATACCAGGTGCTGTAAGCGTTTAGTGACGGATGTGCGTTGTGGTGCAGTGGATATCGGCTCGGAAAGAGAAATCGGTGAGCCGAGTTCGAATTCCAGTTGAATATCCTGCATTCACTTAAACACTGGTACCCTTGGGAAAGGTATTAGTCCGTCTCTTTTCTCCAGTTATGGGTTAAATAACAGGGTAGGACTTGGGGACACTGCCCTTAAAAAAAACATATTCCAATCAATCTTGATACTCGAAAAGAAAAAAGTATTACTAGACACAAAACTAATATAAAAACAACAATAAATTGTTGAAAGAAAAAGGTATTACCAGCAATAAATAAATAAAATTTAGTTGGCAGTAGATGACCCGCCGAGGTTGATTTTTTTTTTTTAATCATTTCACCCCGAGCAAGGCAGAAACGCCACTGATGTGCAGGGGGTTACATAAATGTAGAAGGATTAATTAGAAAAGAGTGAGGAGTACAAACTAGTTAGAAAGGAACAATAGAAAGCTGAGAAAGCAGGTGCAATGACAGATACATGGGCGGAGAGAACGTGAAGATTATACAGGGGAGGGGAGAGAGCTAGAGTCCAGTGGTTAGTAGGTGAGTATTAACTTTGCTTTTAAATTTCTGGAGGTCGTAGCCGTCAGGAAAGCAAGAATACGGGAGTGAGTTCCACAGGCGGGAAGTGCGAGAGAGGAAGCTGCAGGAGTAGAATTGTCGTCTGCGTTTGGCTAACCTGACTGTGAATGGGTGGGACCCAGTTGCCAGTCTGGTTGCACGGGTAAACACCTGTTGAGGAGGCATCAGTGACTTAAGCTCATCCGAGCAGAAGCCATGATATGCCATAAAATAAACCAACATATATGGAATAATCCTAGCCTATTAAGAAGATAATAACAGGAAGTGGAAAGATTACAATGACTCATTTTCATGCCTGTTGCTAAGAAATTTGCTTCATTTTTTCGTGCTGCACAATCTTTTTCGCTATAATCTGTCTTACATTTCTGAGTATTTTTCTTATCTACGTGCCGTATCCCTTCAGGACGTAGACGATCATGGTCCTCCATATATCCCTCTCCTTTCTAGCTTTTCTCTTGTTATCCTGCTCAACCCCCGCTTCGCCATCCACCTACTCAAGTCCATCATGTATGTCATGCATTACATTCCCTTATTTTTCCTCCTCCCCCCCCATCCGTCCCGTGAAAATCAGATTCTCCAAGCTCTCTTTTCTCATTAAATGTCCCAGAAACTTCAGCTGTCTTTTCCTGATGTTAAGCATCAGTTTCCTTTTCGTACGCATCCTCCGAAACCCCGTCGTTAATCACATGTTCTCTCTATGGTATCCTCAACATCCTTCTGTAGAACTACATTTTTATTGAAGTTTTAACTTCATTTACCATTTCTTGAATATTGCTGTCACATCTGGTCAAGTGTTTCTGCTGTGCATCTCGAGCTTCTTGATAAAATGCATAGGTGAATCTGCAATGTTATTGGTCATGACCTAGAATCTGGACTTCAGTCACTTTCACACCGTCGTAACGATTCTACCCTGTGACGTCTCTATAAATATTTTCATGGCAATTGTTTCGATGAGCTATCCTCCTTGGCACCTCGACCGCGTGAAATGATTTGTGCTACCAGAGTAACAGTTAAGTTTCATTGGGTTGAACTAACCACATGCAACCGTAAGATCAGATCTGATAGTTTTTTCTCGTAGTTCTCGTCGGCTTGCTTTTATGGATTCTCTTACATCTTTTTCATAGGATGTGCGTTGTGGTGAAGTGGATATCGACTCGGAGCGACAAATCAGGGTGCAGAGTTCGAATTCCAGTTGAATTCCTTGCATTCACCTTACATACAAATAACGTTAATAAAGGTATTAATCAGACTCTTCCCTCCAGTTATGGGTTAAATAATAGGACAGATTGGGTTCTATAGTCTTTGTTGGCAACCAGTCTACCGCAGAAAGCAATGACAACCTAGTGCGGGATCATCTTCTACCCAGTCAGTCATGTGTCTTTCGAGACATGATCGCCTAAAGCGTGTCTCACGTATGGCACTTACTGACATCTACTTACTGACATCTACAATTTTCACTGTAACGCCAGTCAACATTTTCTGTCTTCTTCAATCTTTTATAGAATTTTTTAATCATATAACCTCAAGCAAGTCAGTTTACTGCCACTGGTGCGCAAAGGGTAGAAGGAAAGTTATGAGAAAGAGTGACTGGTTATAGAGGGTGTCAGGAAGTGGGTAAGAGAAAGATGAGAATACTGATGAGAGTGGTGTGGACGAAGAAGGGAGCATAAGAAACAGGATGCAAGTCAGTGAGATAGGAAATGACTATTGACTTTGCATTTAAATTGTTGTAGATTGTAGCTGTCGGGGAAGCAAGTAAACGGAAGAAAAATCCACAGGCGGTAAGTGCGAGAAAAGAAGCTGTTGGAATAGAATTTGCGTTTATATTTTATTGATGTCATGGTATATATATATATATATATATATATATATATATAAAACAAAATTTCGAATGTTTAAATCCGTTGAATAGCCATATCTACGGGGAATTTCCCGTTTCCTCAGCAATGGCGAAACGAAATATTTATTCAAATTCAAATGACAAAAGATTTTATATCGGTAGAAGTCCCAAAAATTGTTTTTCAACCACAGGAAAATAAATTGTGGTGGGATTCAACGGATTTAAC
Source organism: Ascarosepion bandense (assembly GCA_037127315.1). Taxonomy (NCBI): domain Eukaryota; kingdom Metazoa; phylum Mollusca; class Cephalopoda; order Sepiida; family Sepiidae; genus Ascarosepion; species Ascarosepion bandense. Next base: position 2,347,327 of record JBBBDQ010000953.1, read on the forward strand.
CATCGAAATTTTGTTTTATTTTTATATTTGGCTCTGTAATTAGAATATAATATTTGCATCGAGCCCTTCACCTTAATCAATTTTAATATTAATGAAATTAATATTAATTAGAATCGGGGTTTTTTGTATTTACCTACCTGATTATCCTTTTGGATTAAAAATATAAAAAAAGGATAAATACATATATATATATATTTGACAATTATATATATGTATATATACAACACTATATATATATATATATATATATATATATATAGAGAGAGAGAGAGAGAGAGAGAGAGAGAGAGCTTGGAATAAACTGTCGTCTAAATCTCTACAGGGTGCGATGTATATATTTCTATATATACAGGATGGATAAATTGTCGCCATTTTATATATATATATATATATATATATATATATATATATATATATATTATGTTTTAGAACATGTACATAATTTTTTCTACATATGTCCTCTCCTCTACAATCATATGTTTGTTTCAACGTTGGGTGTCCAACATTTCGTCAGGAGGAATAAGCAAGAGCTGGAATCATCCGCTGTTTATATTTGGTTCGTTGTTGTTGTGGGGTTGGTTGGGGTTATTGATAATGAAGGGAATGTGTCTTCCGTTTTGACCGTTAGACTTTTGAAGAACTTGGTGTGTAAGTGCTAAATTGTTGATTAATGGCATTATCTGTTGGAATGTACGTTTTTATCGGTCGGGTATATCTTTTGGTTAGAATTTCGAAGAAAGTGGTGTGTGGGGGGTTGATTACTTGGTCAGTTTTGTGTGTTTGTGTGTGGGGTTTTTTTGTGTGATTAGGGAACTTATCTTGTTTGTTGACCTTAAGAATTTGTAGAACGGCTTCATGGTTGGCTAGTGTTTGATTAATTGATGTCTGTTGTTACTAGGCCTATTTTATGTCTTCTCTTTCATCTTGTGGCGAGGCTTTCTCCTCAGGGTTCCTTAGATAGACGTGATAGGGGTGGGGTGTTTTTTCTTTTTAATTTATATATATATATATATATATATATATATATATAACTGTAAATGTATCTTTAAACACGTCTCGAAAAACCGTCCGAGTATAAACGCGGAGGGGGAAAAATGGCAACAAAAAAGAAACGAACTAAGCACTTGAACATTAGTCAAAATACCAGGCGAAAGAAACAAAACCCGAGATGAGGAATCTAACACGAAAAGCGCTTGATACAATAGCAGAGCAAATAAATAAGTAAGTAGCTAACCTAGAGACAAAGGACCTACCAAGGTTTCACCTAATGGATAATCAGGGCAAGTTGCCTGATGATCCATTAGGTGAAACCTAGGTAGGTCCGTTGGCTCTAAGTTAGCTACTTATATATATATATATACATTGTCTAATACGTAGTTTTGGGTCATAATAGGGTTAGACCAGTACACATTTGTTTTAAAAAGTGTTCGATGCAATTATATTGTATAACTTTTGAATATTATCCATTTTTAAACGAGTTATTTCGCTACCCAGGTTTCTACCATGAGTGGTGTCTTCAGGCGATTTTTAATAACTGATTTTACCGTTTACCGTTTTTCTTTTTAAGAACGCTCTTGTAACGATGTTTTATTTGAACGTTCACGTGGCAGGGGATTTATGAACGCGCTATTTTTAAATTAAAACGGATTATGGCGTTTTCATCCATGGTTATATGAACCTAAGAGTATTTCTCAGTGTGGATGCATTTCGTCATAATTTCCGTTCTTTCATTTATTTGGGAATATCATAATTTCTTATTTTTCTTCTTGGCACAGTCTGCATATTTTTTCCACGTTCTGTCGTCCACCTGCTCATGCCTGTCAAGTACGTTACACGCTGTTTTCCCATGTCTCTCCTTCCTTTTATCTGGCCTGTTAGTATCAGATTCTCCAAGCCCTCCTTCCTCATTACATGTCCCATGAACTTTAGCTGTCTGTTCCTGGTGCTTAGTATTAGTTTCCGTTTCGTTTCTATAATTTTTAAAACCTCACCATCGCTCTCATGCGCGGTCCATGGTATCCTCAGTATCCTTCTGTAGAACCTCATTTCCGTTGCTTAAAGTCTATCCTTCATCTTTGATGAGGTTGTCTAGCATTCACTGCCATATTGAAGAACAGACATCACATAGCAATCCAGAATTTTCTTAGCGAAATTTTCCTGCTTCTTAATACTTTGCTCGGTTTCTATAATGCATCTTTGGCCATGCCAATTCTCCTTCGGGTCTCAGTCTCCCACTTTCCGTCTTCTGTTAGAATACTTTCCAGGTATTTAAACTTCTGTGCCTGCTTCATTTTAGTATCCCCCACCAGTAATTGGCATTTTGATCTCTTCATTTGACTGATGACCATGCATTCGGTTTTCTTGTAATTTATTTGTAGTCCTTTCGTTCCGCTTTCTTCTGTAGGAGGTTTTGTACTTTCCTTTCTGTGTTTGCTATCACCACATTGCGCCTCTGTAATTACCAATCCTAATGGCTTGTATAAATCACACTTGTGATTCAAGGCAGAATAGTGCAATGACTTTCTTGTTTCTTTTTCACCGGGGATGTTAAGTTTACCCCGTCCCTCATCTCAGAAGTTTAATTCGCATGACCTACACGGCAACAGGTAGTTTGAATTCAGGGTTTTCATTATCCTAGACTAGCGATTGTATATGGAGGCCGTACACTGCCCAGACTATATGTCCCACCCTTCTTAACTGTACCAACAAGAGAAAAAATACAGGCCTTTACATTTGCCTGAAAGAGGTGCCAGAAAGCTGTCGGCTTCGGGGGTCTACTCTGGGTTTTCTGTCCGGATCTACTGCCATAGCCTTTTCCGTGTTTTGGATTTTTTTTTTTAATCATTTCACCCCGAGCAAGGCAGAAATGGCACTGATGAGCGGGGGGGGTCTACATAACTGTAAAAAGATTAATTAGAAAAGAGTGAGGAGTACAAACTAGTTAGAAAGGAGCAATAGAAAGCTAAGAATGCAGGTGCGATGACAGATACATAGATGGAGAGAAAGGGAAGGTTATACGGGGGTGGGAAGAGAGCTAGCGTCTAGTGGTTAATAGATGAGTATTGACTTTGCATTTAAATTTCTGGAGGTTGTAGCCGTCAGGAAAGCAAGAATACGAGAGCGAGTTCCACAGGCGGGAAATGCGAGAGAATAAGCTGCAGGAGTAGAATTGTCGTCTGCATTTGGCTAACCTGACTGTGAATGTGTGGGACCCAGTTGCCAGTCTGGTTGCACGAGTAAACACCTGTTGAGGAGGCACCGGTGACTTAAGCTCGTCCGAGCAGAAGCCATGAAAGTATTTATAGAACAGACAAAGGGAGGCCACATTTCGACGGTGGAGAAGTGGCTGCAGTCGAGCCGCCAGATCAGTACCTATCACATTACAGACTCTCCTTTGGAGCCTGTCAAGAACACTGAGGTGAACGGCAGGGGCGCCTGACTATAAATGGCAGCAGTACTCCATGCACGGACGGATGATTGACTTGTATATATGCAGGATGGATTCAGGCGGAAAAAACATCCTGGATCGACATAGTGACCCAACCTTCTTAGCAGTAGATTTTGCTATGGATTCAATATAGTGGTTCTATTTGAGGCCTGAGAAGAGGGTAAGGCCTCAGCGGAGTTTTTCTTCTCCTAAATGGATTGCCTTCGTAGGTTGTTGATCTATATCTACCCGATAGCTGCTTATGAGGCGCCAGTTTTCCGCCTTCACCCATTCACTGGCTTGGAGTTTCTTAGTTATCGGGAGTTATTCGAGACGTATGTCACGGAAGCATTTTATAGACTGTCGGGGCTTGTCCATATATTACTCCAGTTTTGCTTACCTAGAATTAAATTTTCCAACTTTGAATTTTCTACTCTCGTTCTTTTTTTTATCAATTGATAGTTCATGTGTTAGTACTGTTGTGCAATGGATATCGGCTCGGGACGAAAAATCAGGGAGCCGAGTTCGAATTCAAGTTGAATTCTTCGCATTCACTTACGCGCAAATACTCTTGGGAATACCTTCCAATTATGGGTTAAATAACAAGGCAGGTTGGCTTTTATAGCCTTGGTTGGCAGCCAGTCTACCGTAGAAAGTAATGGCAACCTACTGCGGGAAAATGTTCTGCCCAGTCAGTCATGTTTTTTTTTTCTAAACATGATTGCTCAAGCGTGTATCACGTATGTCACTTAACTGACTGTTAAAAAGACAGTATAAATGATTTTATTGCATGTTAAATAATGTCTTCATAATCTAAGTATCTTAGGCTTAAATATCGATATATATATATATATATATATATATATATATATATATATATATATATATATATATATTCTGCTATCGTTTTTCTAAAATTAACAAACTTTTCAATATTTGCCTTTGTTTATATCAGTAAGCCGAATTATAGTTAAATTCGTTGCATTCACCTGACCCACAAACACCCCTGTGAACGATATTAATCCGTCGCTTCACTCTCTAGCTATGGGTTAAATAGCAAAACAGATGGCAAACTTCTGCAGGAATATCTTCTGCCTAATCAGTCATGGCTAAAAAGTGATATGATCGCCTAAGCTTGTATCATGTATGCCACATAAGTGACGTATCTGAATGTATATGTTTATATATATATACATTATTTTCGAAAGGTTTTATGAGAAGAAATATTTAGAAAAAAATATTTTCTTTTATTTGACATCTGACATTCTTGTTTTTTCATATCCCTTCTCATGATAAAATGTTTTGTTCATTATAAGACACTTTTTGCTTACAAGCAAGATATAAGAATTCTTTTGGACGAGTTTCTAAATCGGAAGTTTTTTTTTCCCCCTTTCTGCGTAGAGAGCGGAAGGATATTTTTCTTTCATTAACGGCCGGAAGTTTTTACAATTTGATCGGAAATATTTTACTTTAATATGTCAAATGCACAGTTCTATGCAGGGTTCAATTTTCCAATGCTTTCTTATTTGTATCGTTCACGTCCTCACTTTTTGTATGTTTCTTCATTCTGTAGGGCTAATGATAGTTATGATCTGCCTTTACTGATTGTAGTAGACATATTTGGCTCATTTGCATTTATATCTATCTTCCAACATACATATTCATAAATGCTCAGATCAAAAAGCATCGGTACTGGTGCAAAAAAAGGTAAACTATAACATATATCAATTTGCTATTTAATCTCCTTCAAAGTAGTCACCTTATGAAGCCACACACTTTATTCTGTGTTGTTTCCATTGATAGAAATCTTACGTTGTATTCTTTTGAAATTCCTCGATTTTAAAAGTGTTTGAAACACATATAGTCTCGTCCTGCTCATGCATTCCTCGTTACACTTTCTGCAACTTTGTGTTGGTCTCTGTTCACCTATTACCAATCTTAGGTAACATTTAATGACGGTAAACTGCATCTGGCTGTAATGCCACCGATTGGAAGGTTGTAAGGATCATGAAACCACTTCTTAATTGCTGTAGTTCCCAGGTCCACCCTGACCCGGAGTGGTAGCACCTGTTAAGGTTCCAGCCATGGGCAAATAGACAGCATCGTATGGCCGCCAAGTTCAACTGAACTAGCACCAATGAATTTCTTTTGTTTGGTGGGGTGTGTTTTTTTTTTTTTTAATCATTTCACCCGAAGCAAGGCGGTACCGCCACTGGTGCGCAAGGGACTACATAAGAGAGTAAAAGTTTAAGCAGGAGAAAAGCGAAGAAAAAGACGACCCAGTTACAGGGGGTGACAGAGAAAGGGCAAGAGAAGGATGGGAAGACCAGTGTGAAGACAGTTGTGAGCCTAGAGTGAGAAAAAGAACACGATACACGAGGTGATGAGGAAAAGACAAGAGAAAGACTGGCGTCTAGTGAACAAGAGATGGCAATTAACATTGCATTTAAATTCTTGGAGATTGTAGCCGTCCGGGAAGCAAGTATACTGAAAATAGATAGATAGATAGATAGATAGATAGATAGATAGATAGATAGATAGATAGATAGATATGTACAGGCTGAGATAGATAGATAGATAGATAGATAGATAGATAGATAGATAGATAGGAATTGACATTGCATTTAAATTCCTGGAGGTTGTAGCCGCTAGGAAAGCAAGTATATGGGAGGGAGTTCTACAAGCGGGAAGTGCAAGAAAAGAAGTTGCTGGTGAAGAATTGTCGCCTGCATTTGGTTGATTTAACTGTAAAAGAGTGGAACTGTGCTGCCAGTTGGATTGCACAAGTAAATTCTTGTGGAGGTGACAACAGTGACCTAAGTTCGTCAGAGCAGTAGACATGAAAATATTTGTAGAAGAGACAGAGGGAAGCCACAGCCCGCCGGTGATAAAGTGGCTGGAGTCGAGCTGCTAGGTTAGGACCTATGACATTACAGATTCTTCCTTGGAGCCTGCAGAGAACAGTGAGACGAACAGTAGGGGCGTCTGACCAGATATTATAACAGTATTCTATACACGGTCGGATGGTTGATTTGTATATGTGCAAGATGGATTCAGTGACCCAACCTTCGAACAAGGTTTATGAAAGAAACCTCACACAGTGGGCGAATTCAACTTGCACATCTCGGGATTTGTATCGTGCTGAGTGTCATAGTGTTCTGGAGAGGTTCGAGTAATTTCACAATGTTTGAGGAGAACATTTTGAGCATTTTAAGAGATTCAGTCAGACAGTTAAGTGAGACGCGATCATATCTCGAAAGAGACATGACTGACTGGGCAGAAGATTTTCCTGTAGCACGTTGCCATTACATACAGTCAACCAAGCCTATAGAACCTAATCTGTCCTGTTATTTAATCCATAGCTGGAGAGAAAAGAGATGGATTAATACCTTTGCGAAGGATATTTGTGCATAACTGAATGCAACGAATTCAAACGGAATTCGAAATCAGCTCTCCGATTTCTCGTTCCGAACCGATATCCACTGCACCATAATGCACAGCTAAAATATGTAAGTAAAGTGTTAAACACATGTACATGAAAAGTTCTGAATGAATAGGTTTTTAACAAATAAATATGAATGTAATCATTTTTTAAAAAAAATATAAAATGCAAACCTACAAAGTGTACGCCTACTTTCGATCTATCCTATATATATATATATTAGATTATGACATGATAGGTGGAATGTAAGGCGTCTATGCAGAGTAGTGGTAGTATGGCAAATATAGGTAATTGATTTATGGCAAGAAACACAATTTTGTACGTCGTTTATGTAAATCTCCGGTTTGTTGGTTGTTTTAAACACTTTGTTTTCGATATAGGAAATGCAATATAATAGTTCAATAAAAAAAATCATTTAACCCATAACATACAAGGACCCTTAAGAAAGACTTGTTGAAAATACAAAAATACTATTTAAATCTCATTATCAAAGCCACCTCGTTATAAGAGAGGCACTATATATCAAACAATTTTCTCCTACCATAAACCTTACACTATTTAACAGTGGAAATGGAGTTTTGAAAGTTTTTTTAAAAAATAGACAAACGCTCATACGATGCCTGGCTGCGTGCATCACGTGATAGTTTTAAAGAACTCTCCTTTTCAAAGAAAACACAAAAAGTTACAATACAGTCAAACATGAGGACATAATAATAGCACCGAATGTCGGAAATTATTGAACATTTTTACATATCTTATCTCCAACAAAAAGGAAACATGTTAAAATTAAATCAAAAGTTAATAAAATCTTCCCTGTCATCGTTTTGAATGAAACATGTTTATATATATATATATATATATATATATATATATTGTGTATTTGGGCAACAATCTCTCTTTTATACAGGTTTCCTTGAAAATGACAGACAAGGTATTATCATTAAGTTTTTTTATATAATTTTTCAAGTGTTTGTATATTTTTTTTCTTTTCGGAACTCAAATTATAGAAGAATTGTTCAAAGTTTTTGTACTTTCGAGCGCTTTCGACTATACATTTAAGCATTATCAAGAATTAATTTATTCTTATAAAATTGATTAATAACAAAATTAATTCTTAATTTATCTTTAATATAAAAATACCTTGTCTCCTATTTTTAATGAAACTTATATATATATATATATATATATATATATATATATATATATATATATAAAATGATTGGTTTGAATATTATTTTTGATCGTATTTAAGTATATATTCTGTTTATAATCAACCACTATTATATATTTATTTCTACCGAAGTGGTTATTTACGATAATTTTTTGTGTCGAGAGGTCTAAGACGCGCCAGATCAATTGGTGTCTTCCCCTATGTGGTTAGGGGTCACAGGTTCGAATCTTGCCGAATGATAATTCAAAAGAATTGAAAAAAAAAAGGAAAATGCATCAGACAAATTACAATGAAGATATTAAAAAATATAGTGCCAGGTGAGGGCCGATAAAAGCGCAGATTGTTCTTTAGATTTTCTCAAAAATCTCTACATACATAGCAGAAACACAGACCATCCGCCATAGCAATATTCAATGCATGTACGAATGGTAGACATACGTTTTAAAGGTATATTTATATGACAAAGAATTCTTATGATAAAAACATTTCTAGCATGATATATGAGCGTGTTTTTGTGTACGAGAGAGAGAGAGAGAGAGTGTGTGTGTGTGTGTGTGTGTGTGTGTGTGTTTCAGGACTAGAAAAGCCATTGTTGTCATCTGCCTTAAATGGCATTAGAGTGTTCAAAAGTGTTTGAACATGGTCATGCGTGAATTTAAAACACATTTTATTAATAGTGAATTGCTTGTCTTTGATGTGAAAGCATTCTAAAAGTTTTAATCTTTTTTTTTTTTTTCAGTTGAGGTGCCAGAATAATGTATTTATTACAATGTCACTTAAGACTTAAATCTATCCTGCCTTTATTGCTCGTTAACGCACGCTGGACAGTTATATATATATATATATATATATATATATTAAAAACAAAAATAGGGGTTGTTTCCAACAAGGGAAATTGGTATAGAAGAAAAAGTGCAAGAAACCGTGAAAGTTTTGTTTAAAGTCAAGATTTATTGTTGCTATTATTATAACTATTACTTGCTTTTTGTACGATATATTAAGTGACCATAATGGTATTTGTGTCGCTATACGTGTTTCGAGTCTAAAGTTGACGCTCTTCAGGCGAATAAACTTGTGACTTCACATGTCGAAATCTATTTGCTTTTCTAATGGCCAAGGTATCGTGTAAAAATAGATAAGTGGTAAGTATGTCAGAAAGTTCATATGCGTACGTACGTGCGTGTTTTTTCGCCTTTGTTGATCGTAAAGTTTTTTTCACTGACTTGCGAAATTTTATTTCGTTTTTATATTTCAAAATTGTTTTCAGCGATTTTGATTCAACTCTACTGCACAGGTCATTTAGTTCTTTCTATTGTTTTTGGGATACTATTTGAATTTAGCGTATGAGTGTGAGTGTTTTTTTTAAAAATGAAGAATATATATATATTTACTCAGACAGATCTGTTTCACTGTATCACAGCTCATCAGTACGGTTAGACTCCAATTGCTTTTAACCCAGGATTGAAACCCAACCGAACTGGCGTCAGTCGGTGATTCTACCTCTGGGCTATAGGCGCTCGGTAGAAGAAGGCAGACTTTTTAGCGTGTATATTATCATTATACACGCCCAATATTCTTCATTTGTAAACGAGTTATTACGTGACCTAGGTTTCTACCATGTGACGTCTTCAGGCGATTTGCAATAACTGATTTCGCCGTTTTTTTTAAGGACGCTTACGTAACGGCGATTTTTTTTTAAAACTCTAACGGATATTTTTTGAACGCGCAATTTTCAAAATTAGAAGAAATTATAACGTTTTCATCCGTAGTTGTATGAACTTAATAGGTATTTTATGGTATGGTTACATTTTGTCATAATTTCTGTTCTTTCATTCAATAATTCATTTTTGCTTGGAAATTTTCTTCTTGGTATTGTTTGTTTATTTCTTTTTTTCTTTCTTTCATTGTTAATTTTCTTTCTTTTTTCTTTCTCTGTTTTTCCTTTTCTGCCTCTTTTTAGTTTCTATTTGTAAAATTCTTTTCACGCAATTCTTTCTTTCTTTCTTTCTTTCTTTCTTTTGTTCTTTTTTCTTTCTATACAAATTTATTTTTCTTCTTTCTGCCACTGTTGTAACACTTGGCTGTTTTCACTATACTCCACGCTATGTCTGGGTCTTTTCCATATTTTAATTTCAGTTTCCACGCGTGGATAGCTAATTTTGTACAATTTCTTAAGTTTTTATTTTAAATGTAGACCTGTGATTGAACTATTTGGTCTTAAACGTATCTTTGGTTGACCCTAAATATGTTTTGTTTTGACCCTTTAAGTCATATACTTTTGCTTTGTAAATGACTTCTTTTGTATGACAAAATCCTTGAAGTGGGCATTTATTTTTGTCCCTACAGTTATATTCCTTATTAATGATCTTGATTTGTACGATGTTATTTAAATTTCTGATGTTTTGTATCTTTACAAAATTTTCTAAATTACTAGTACAGCTATAACTCAGTTTGATTGTATTCCTAGTGACATTTTTGTTTAGTTCTGAGCTTTTTGTAAAGTATATATATATATATATATATATATATATATATATATAAACTTTCCAAAAAGCTCAGAACTAAACAAATATATATATATGAAATTATTTGTTTGGACATTATTTTGGATCGATACTTGTATTTAAGTATGTCTACCGGCTTGATTATTTACGATAAATTTTTGTTACGAAAATGTGTGTCATTCGGCAGGATTCGAACCTGCGACCACTATCCACATAGGGGAAGCTACCAATTGATTGAGTATCGATCAAAAATAATGTTCAAACAAATAATTTCAAATTGTCAGTTTTGTTCACAGCCATTTCGTTGATCTTCGTTAATTTCCGTAATATATATATATATATATATATATATATATATATATATATATATATATATAATTTAGATTTACGGTATTCCATTTTCGTTATCATATCATATCTTGACGATTTTCTATGCCTAAATGTATTCCGTTGCAGAAAAGATGGGTAAACTGCATTCAAAGATTGGGAGACTGACAAAAGTAAAGGCATAAATAAATTTTGTAACTCCATGGCAGGAAGGTCAACATAGGAACTATGAACAGATTCAATAGAATCGAGGAAATAAAAGCAAAAAACTGAAAATAAAGGCAACGCCAGGCTCGGTAGATTTCAGTCAAAATCATCATGTCCCTAACACGCAATCAATTCTAATCATCATCATCTGTCTTCTTGAATTCCAGTCATTTTGTCTCCTCTTCAATCGGCCCTATTCTCAGTCTTTTATTTTCACCCCCTGTAACCCACTGCGTACTAGTGGCATTCCGGCCTTGCTTGGGGTGAAATGATTAACAAAATTTAAATGCAACATCAACCGCCATCTCTATTTTCTTGAATCTCGTTCATCTTTTGTCCTTTCCTAAATCCTCCCTACCTCAGTCTTTTTCTCTCACCTTCACACTCCACAACCCACTGCGTACCAGCGGCATTCCGGCCTTGCTTGGGGTGAAATGATTAACAAATTTAAATGCAACGTCAACCGCCATCTTCTATTTTCTTGAATCTCGTTCATCTTTTGTCCTTTCCTAAATCCTCCTTATCAGTCTTTTCTCTCACCTTCACACTCCACAAATCTACTGCGTACTAGTGGCATTTCGGCCTTGCTTGGGGTGAAATGATTAACAAAATTTTAAATGCAACGTCAACCGCCATCTTCTATTTTCTTGAATCTGTTCATCTTTTATCCTTCTTGCAACCCTCCTATCCTCAGTTCTTTCTCTCACCTTCACACTCCACAACTCCATTGCGTACTAGTGCATTTTGGCTCTGTTTAAAAGGCTACGCTTGAAATGATTAACAAAATTTAACGCAACGTCAACCGCCATCTTCTATTTTCTTTGAATCTCGTTTATCTTTTGTCCTTCCTCAAATCCTCCCTATCCTCAGTCTTTTCTCTCACCTTCACACTCCACAACCTACTGCGTACTAGTGGCATTCCGGCCTTGCTTGGGTGAAATGATTAACAAAATTTAAATGCAACGTCAACCGCCATCTTCTATTTTCTTGAATCTCGTTCATTCTTTGTCCTTTCCTAAATCCTCCCTATCCTCAGTCTTCTTTCTCTCACCTTCACACTCCACAACCTACTGCGTGCACTAGTGGCATTTCGGCCTTGTTTAAAAGAAATGATTAACAAAATTTAAATGCAACGTCAACCGCCATCTTCTATTTTCTTGAATCTCGTTTATCTTTTGTCCTTTCCTAAATCCTCCCTATCCTCAGTCTTTTCCTCACCTTCACACTCCACAACCTACTGCGTACTAGTGGCATTCCGGCCTTGCTTGGGGTGAAATGATTAACAAAATTTAAATGCAACGTCAACCGCCATCTTCATTTTCTTGAATCTCGTTCATCTTTTGTCCTTTCCTAAATCCTCCCTATCCTCAGTCTTCTTTTTCTCACCTTCACACTCCACAACTCGTCGCGTACTAGTGGCATTTCGGCCTTGCTTGGGGTGAAATGATTAACAAAATTTAAATGCAACGTCAACCGCCATCTTCTATTTTCTTGAATCTCGTTCATCTTTTGTCCTTTCCCTAAATCTCCCTACCCTCAGTCTTTTTCTCACCTTCGCACTCCACAACCTACTGTGTACCAGTGGCATTCCGGCCTTGCTTGGGGTGAAATGATTAACAAAATTTAAATGCAACGTCAACCGCCATCTTCATTTTCTGAATCTCGTTCATCTGTTGTCCTTTCCTAAATCCTCCTATCCTCAGTCTTTTCTCACCTTCGTACCCACAACCTACTGTGTACTAGTGGCATTCCGGCCTTGCTTGGGGTGAAATGATTAACAAAATTTAAATGCAACGTCAACCGCCATCTTCTATTTTCTTGAATCTCGTTCATCTTTGTCCTTTCCTAAATCCTCCCTACCCTCAGTCTTTCTCTCACCTTCACACTCCACAACCTACTGCGTACTAGTGGCATCTGGCCTTGCTTGGGGTGAAATGATTAACAAAATTTAAATGTGCAACGTCAACTGCCATCTTATGTCTTCTTGAATCTCGTTCATCTTTTGTCCTTTCCTAAATCCTCCATACCCTCAGTCTTTTCTCTCACCTTCACACTCCACAACCTACTGCGTACTAGTGGCATTCCGGCCTTGCTTGGGGTGAAATGATTAACAAAATTTAAATGCAACGTCAACCGCCATCTTCTATTTTCTTGAATCTCGTTCATCTTTTGTCCTTTCCTAAATCCTCCCTACCCTCAGTCTTTTCTCTCACCTTCACACTCCACAACCTACTGCGTACTAGTGGCATTCCGGCCTTGCTTGGGGTGAAATGATTAACAAAATTTAAATGCAACGTCAACCGCCATCTTCTATTTTCTTGAATCTCGTTCATCTTTTATCCTTTCCTAAATCCTCCCTACCCTCAGTCTTTTCTCTCACCTTCACACTCCACAACCTACTGCGTACTAGTGGCATTCCGGCCTTGCTTGGGGTGAAATGATTAACAAAATTTAAATGCAACGTCAACCGCCATCTTCTATTTTCTTGAATCTCGTTCATCTTTTGTCCTTTCCTAAATCCTCCCTATCCTCAGTCTTTTCTCTCACCTCCACACTCCACAACCTACTGCGTACTAGTGGCATTCCGGCCTTGCTTGGGGTGAAATGATTAACAAAATTTAAATGCAACGTCAACCGCCATCTTCTATTTTCTTGAATCTCGTTTATCTTTTGTCCTTTCCTAAATCCTCCCTATCCTCAGTCTTTTTTCTCACCTTCGCACTCCACAACCTACTGCGTACTAGTGGCATTCCGGCCTTGCTTGGGGTGAAATGATTAACAAAATTTAAATGCAACGTCAACCGCCATCTTCTATTTTCTTCAATCTCGTTCATCTTTTGTCCTTTCCTAAATCCTCCCTATCCTCAGTCTTTTCTCTCACCTTCACACTCCACAACCTACTGCGTACTAGTGGCATTCCGGCCTTGCTTGGGGTGAAATGATTAACAAAATTTAAATACAACGTCAACCGCCATCTTCTATTTTCTTGAATCTCGTTCATCTTTTGTCCTTTCCTAAATCCTCCCTATCCTCAGTCTTTTCTCTCACCTTCACACTCCACAACCTACTGCGTACTAGTGGCATTCCGGCCTTGCTTGGGGTGAAATGATTAACAAAATTTAAATGCAACGTCAACCGCCATCTTATGTCTTCTTGAATCTCGTTCATCTTTTGTCCTTTCCTAAATCCTCCCTACCCTCAGTCTTTTCTCTCACCTTCACACTCCACAACCTACTGCGTACTAGTGGCATTCCGGCCTTGCTTGGGGTGAAATGATTAACAAAATTTACATGCAACCTCAACCGCCATCTTCTATTTTCTTGAATCTCGTTCATCTTTTGTCCTTTTCCCCAATCCTCCCTATACTCAGTCTTTTCTCTCACCTTCACACTCCACAACCTACTGCGTACTAGTGGCATTCCGGCCTTGCTTGGGGTGAAATGATTAACAAAATTTACATGCAACCTCAACCGCCATCTTCTATTTTCTTGAATCTCGTTCATCTTTTGTCCTTTTCCCCAATCCTCCCTATACTCAGTCTTTTCTCTCACCTTCACACTCCACAACCTACTGCGTACTAGTGGCATTCCGGCCTTGCTTGGGGTGAAATGATTAACAAAATTTACATGCAACCTCAACCGCCATCTTCTATTTTCTTGAATCTCGTTCATCTTTTGTCCTTTTCCCCAATCCTCCCTATCCTCAGTCTTTTCTCTCACCTTCACACTCCACAACCTACTGCGTACTAGTGGCATTCCGGCCTTGCTTGGGGTGAAATGATTAACAAAATTTACATGCAACCTCAACCGCCATCTTCTATTTTCTTGAATCTCGTTCATCTTTTGTCCTTTTCCCCAATCCTCCCTATACTCAGTCTTTTCTCTCACTTTCACTCTCTGTAACCCCCTGCGTATTAGTGGCATTCCCGCCTTTCTTTGGGTGAAATGATTAACAACCTTCACATGCAACGTCAATCGCCATCTTATATTTTCTTGAATCCCATTCATGTTTTGTCATTTCCTCAATCCTCCCTATCCTAAGCCTTTTCACTCACTTTCACTCCATACAAGGCCTTGCGCACTAGTGGCATTCACGCCTTTCCAACTAAAAGAAATTAAATGCTACGTCAATCGCCATCTTCTTTATTCTGTAAAAAATGATTTCATAATTATATCTGTATTACTTATGTCTCCTGTATCATTGGCATATGAATTCCTTGCTTAAAGGTAGAATTGAAAGATTATGTCACACAAAATTTCTTTTGAAGACGCAATTTTTGTAACATTATTTGAATTCCAAATAGACTTCATTTTAATAGCGACACACAAGGGGGAAAAATTATCTTCACTATAAGTATTAAGTCAGATCGATAACATCAAGTTTTATTCGATGGGAGCAGGTCAGTCCGTCGGTGTTGGAGAACTGAAATGTCGAGGTGGAATTCATTATGTTACTAGAAAGCCGAAATTCAATGGACCTCGTATCCAAGGATACAGGATGCTTCGAAAAAAATGACAGGATTGTAAAAAGAAAATAGGATTAAAATTTAGAATAAAATAAAATAAAAGTAAAAAGGGAAAAAATTGAGAAATAAAATAAAAGAAATAAATTTTTAAAATAAATAAACAAAGAAGAAAAATAAATTTGTATAGAAAGAAAAAAGAACAAAAGAAAGAAAGAAAGAAAGAATTGCGTGAAAAGAATTTTACAAATAGAAACTAAAAAGAGGCAGAAAAGGAAAAACAGAGAAAGAAAAAAGAAAGAAAATTAACAATGAAAGAAAGAAAAAAAGAAATAAACAAACAATACAAAGAAAGAAAGAAAGAAAGAAAGAAAAAAGAAAGAAAGAAACTATATGGAGAAAGGAAAAGCGATAGAAAGAAAATGAAAAACAAACAAAAAATAAAGGCTAGAAAAAAGAACAAACAAACGAGACTAAGAAAGAAAAAAGAGAGAAAAAAAGAAAGAAAGAAACAAGCGATAATCAGAAAAGAAAAGAGACGGAAAGAAAAAAAACAATGAAGTCAATAAAAAGGAACAAACAATATAAAGAAAAAAGAAAGAAAGAATCCAACAAAAACTAGAACGAAAGAAAGAAAGAAAAGAAATATCAGTAGAAAGAAAAATGAAAAAAAAAAGAAAATAAAAAAGCAAACAATGAAGGCATGAAAAAAGAAACAACCAAATGATAGAAAGAAAGAAAGAAAGAAAGAAAGAAAGAAACGATATGGAGAAAGGAAAAGAGACAAAAAGAAAATGAAAAACAAACAAAAATAAAAACTAGAAAAAAACAAACAAAAATAAAAACTAGAAAAAAACAAACAAGAATAAGAAAGTAAGAAGGAAAAAAGAAAGAAAGAAAGAAACGATAATCAGAAAGGAAAAAAGAAAAAAGAAAAAGAAAGAAACAATGAAAGAAATAAAATGGAACAAGCAATATACAGAAAAACAGAAAGAAATAATCCAACCAAAACTAGAACGAAAGAAAGAAAGAAAATATTAGTAGAAAGAAAAAAGGAAAAAAGAAATTAAAAAAGCAAACAATGAAGGTATGAAAAAAGAAACAAATAAATGATAACAAAAAATGAAAAAAGAAAGACGTTAAAAGAATCCAACAAAAACTAGAATAAAAGAAAGAAAGAGAGAAACAAAGAAAATATAAGCAGAAACGAAAAAAGAAAAAATAAGAAAATTAAAAAAGCAAACAAAAAATGAAAGCAAGAAAAAAGTAACAAACAACAGATAATAAAACTGAAAGAAAGACGTTGAAAGAATCCAACGAAAGCTAAAAAAAAAACGAAACAAAAAAAAGAAGTGGAAATGAAGAAAGAAGCGACAAGCAGAAAGTAAAGAAGACAGAAAGGAAATTAACACAAAGAAAAATGAATTAAAGGAAAGAAAGAAAGAAAGAAAGAAAGAAAGAAAGAAACGATGATCGCAAAAAAGAAACAAACAACGGAAGTAAGAAGTGATAAAAATCCAACAAAAGGTAGAAAAAAGAAACAAAAAATCGATACGCAGAAACGGTAAAAAGACTGAAAGAAAAAACCACGAACAATGAAAAAATAAAAACAAACAAGCACAAAAAACAATACACAGAAAGAAAAAAAAGAAACAAATAAGAAGAAGGCGAGAATAAAGAAACAATCAACAGAAAGGAAAAGAAGGCACAAAATAAAAAAAAAATAAACAATGAAACTAAGAAAGAAAGAAAAACCAACAATAAGCAGGAGTAAGAAAGAAAGAAAAAAGAAAGAAAGAAAGAAAGAAGAAAGAAAGAAAGAAAGAAACAAACAAACAAACAAACAAACAAACAAAAAAGAAAGAAAGAAAAAAGAAAGAAAGAAAGAAAGAAAGAATGTACAGGGAATCAATTTTTTTTTTTAGGATTTCTCGATATAAATGCAAATATGTGGCAATTTTATATTCCATACTCGGATAGTTATCGCTGAAGATTGAAGAGATGCTAAAATAAAAAAAATAAAAAAAATACACATGACAACTAATATTCCACCAAAGAAATCCCGCTCAATCTGATCGAATTCGAAAAAAATCATCCCTAAAACCTTATCATCAAAACATTTTACTCCAAGTGAAGAAATTCATTTTTCTCGCTTGAATATCGAAAAGACCTTTGCTTCTTTAAAACATGTTCTCTTTTTAAGTTTCGTCCACATTTCTAATATATTAATATATATTAATATATAATCTAAACTTATTTATAAATGGAACTTTGTCTGTGTGTGTGTGTGTGTGTGTGTGTGTGTGTGTGTGTGTGTGTGTCCGTCCGTTACCCATAGATTACGAAATGGCTGAACCGATTTTCTTGAAAATTTACACAGTTGTATTATAAGTGTCTGCGGGTGTTCTTAGCTAGGTTTTGTGTCGAGGTACCCCCAATAAATATTGAAAATCGATAATCGAAAAAATCGGGTTATAGAAGGAGTGGTCCGATTTTAATCAAATTTGATACACTCATAGACAAAGACATAAGAAACGATATTCAGAAGTTTCAAGGTTGCAGTCCTTACAATAGTGGAGAAAATCGATGATATATGTATATAAAAGGCAAGATGTTTGTGTGTGTGTGTCTGTTTATCTGCCTGTATGTCTGTATTTTTTCAACCCTTTTATTTTAGTTTTTGCTCCGGGTTTGGCTCTAAGTAGATATAATTGTAGGTTTTAGCCTCAGCCATGATACCATTTACTCAGAGGACTTATTTAGTCTTCAAAATTAAGTTTACGACGAAAAAACTTATTTGATATCGATACCAGGAAATCAAAATTTGACTTATATCCATTCATTTTTCTTTCAGTCTACGGTTTCGCTTTAACTGGAAACAACTATTGCTTTTAGTCTTTCGTGCCAACATCCAAAGAATCTGAGCTCCAGGACCATGGATTAGTTTTAAAGCTTTCATTACACCCGTGCAACACAGGGCTATACTGCTAGTATATAATATTCGGTGAAATTTCATCTCGAATGAATTGTGGCACCCGATTAATACTGTGTTCGTCACCTCAGATTACGGAAATGGATAAGTCCCCTGTACAAAAAGCTTAGGTTGTGACAATTATTCTCTCTATTAAATAAAAAGACCATTATATATATATATATATATATATATTATAAGAAAGTGAAAGAACACATAAATGAAAACTCACTGTTCAAGTATTTGCTTTTATAAAAAGTTCTCGATGCAGTGTAAAGGTAATATTGTCATTTTGTTATTACAATGGTTTATAAAAAATTATAACACGACACAAAAATTTTCATGTTTCAGAACAATGCTGTTCTTCTTCAGGTGATATGTTAAAAAAATGATGAAAATTACATCATTTAAAAATATAAGTTGAATTCATGGTTTTTTAGAAAATTAGGGAATGGTAGTTGAGGAAAATGCTTTACATCTGTCAGTATTGTTCAATCAAATATGAGAATTAGGTAACTATGGAGTTTCAAGGTCGGGGTCACGAAAGAATGCAGGATGGCCTGGTGTCTAGACATGTCATTTTAATTTTGTCGGGATAAGATACATAGTGGAACCATAGATTTTGAAATGGGTAGACAATAACTTTTAACACTAGGTTTGATTTTAGTTAGTTTTTTGTTTTCGTTTTTTTTTTAATTTTTTACGATCTCATGAGTAAAGGGGCTTAGAATTAAGATTAAATAATGATAGTATATACTATACTATACTAAAATATATATACTATACTAAAAAAAATTAAGTATTAAGTGAGTCATATATTTTAGTAAAACAATTTTTATTTTTAAGTTATATTGGAGCATAAGTTATAAGTGAAACATTGCAATTAAATAAAGTTTAAAGAATGTTTTTTTCTTTTGTAGTACTTTGTAAGTAAAAGTGCTGGAATGTTTAGGTTTGAATTAGAATTAAATAATTATAGTATACTAAGATATATTGTAGTTAAGAAAACCAACCAATATTTTGTGGGCCTATTTAGTAAAATAAATGTTTGCAATAAATATGTCGTCAAGTAATGAAGAATATATATATATATATATATATATATATATATATATATGGTTATGTCAATTTTACATTGCTACATGGAAATTTCTATGTTTCGAGATTAATTCTCATCATCAGGGAATGTTGGTGTGGTTGTGCAGACGATTTCTGCACGACCACACCAACATTGCCTTATGATGAGAATTACAATACCTCATCTCAGATGTACTTGTATGTCTGTATTTTTTTCAGCCCTTTTATTTTAGTTTTTGCTTCGGGTTTGGCTCTAAGTAGGTATAATTGTAGTTCTTAGTATCAGCCATGACACCATTTACTCAGAGGACTTATTTAGCCTTCAAAATTCAGTTTACGACAAAAAATTTAATCAAATTTGATGCACTCATAGACAAAGACATAAGAAACGATATTCAGAAGTTTCAAGGTTGCAGTTCTTACAATACTGCAGAAAATGTGATAGCGATTCCAGGAAATCAAAATTTGACTTACATCCATTCATTTTTCTTTCAGTCTACGGTTTCGCTTTAACTGGAGACAACTATTGCTTTTTAGTCTTTCGTGCCAACGTCCAAAGTGTCTGAGCTCCAGGACCATGGATCAGTTTTAAAGCTTTCATTACACCCGAGCAACGCCGGGCTATACTGCTAGTTGTTAATATATTCTTAATGTTTGCTTAAGTTTGAGTCGACGTCATTTGGACAGCAAGTGTCGAATTGGAAAAAAAACTGATATATCTATCGATGGTCTGAAATGTCTATTGTAATGAGCAATACTAAAACAGATCTTATGATAGATTTTCCGGTTGATTCCTGGATCCAATCACTTCTTGTTCCATATTTGTTTAAAAGTAGATTTTAGTAAAAAGTAAATGCGACAGCTCGTTTGCTGTTTCACTTTTGTAGTTATTTAAATCAAGACTGAATTCAATCTTAACAGCTAATCAAAAACGATGTTATTCAAACGGTCTGGCTTTTGCTATCATCTTTTAAAGACTTAGGCACAAAAGATTAAAGAATAGAAACGATTTTTTATATATAAAAGAAGAGAAATGAAATTCACCTGTATCAATATGGTTGATACAAAAGTTCGTATCGGCATATTTTGTCCAGTATTAGGGAAATCTTAAAATTGCATCTATTCCAGATTGTCTGGCGAGGAGCCAATATGAAAACATTTCAAACCTCAGCAAGAGTCAGTCTGCCTGTTAAGAGCCTGTATCGGGTTAGAAAGGTTGTGTTTCTGTTTCGGGTTAGGAATTTTGTGTCTCTGTGTCGGGCGAGAAATGTTGTGTCTCTGTATCGGGCGAGAAATGTTGTGTCTCTGTGTCGGGCGAGAAATGTTGTGTCTCTGTGTCGGGCTAGAAAAGAAGTGTCTCTGTGTCGGGCTAAGAAGGTTGTGTCTCTGTGTCGGGCAAGAAAGGTTTTGTCTCTGTGTCGAGCTAGGAAGTTTGTGTCTCTATGTCGGCCTAGAAAGGTGGTGTTTCCATATCGGGCTATAAAGGTTGTGTCTCTATGTCGGGCTAGAAAGGTTGTGTCTCTCTGTCGGGCTTGGATTGTTGTGTCTTTGTGTCTGACTAGATAGGTTGTGTCTCCGTGTCGGGCTAGAAATTGTATGTGTCTGTGTCGGGCTAGAAAAGTTGTGTCTCTGTGTCGGGCCAGAACGTTTTTTCTCGTCATAATCCACAATAATAAATCTACCATTCGTCAGTACATTGAATAGTGTTACCATCTTGCTATTTATATCGATGTTCTCGACAAAATCCATATTAGGATCTGCAATGTTATCGGTCCTGACGTGGCATCTTGACTGCAGTCACATTTTCACTGATGTAACCGCAACTTCTACTCTAACAGTTTCTTTCCTCGCACTTCCCGACTGTGGAATTCTCTTCCACACGATTGCTTCCCCGACGGATACAATCTCCAGAAGTTTAAATGTAAGGTCAATAGACACCTCCTAACACACTAACCTGCTCCCATTCCTCCTGACATTCCCTATGTCTAACATTCATTCCTCCTGACATTCCCTATGTCTATCCACTCCTTCTCTTTACCTTCCCCTATGAAGCCCCATGCGCAATAGTGGCAGTGGAATGCCTTGCTTGGGGTGAGATGATTAAAAAAAGATGTAACAAGACAAATTCCAGTTAAATTCCTTGCATTCACTTAAGCACTAATACCTTTTAGGAAATGTATTAATCCATCTCTTCCTTCCAGTTATGGGTTTAAAAAACAGGACAGGTTCTATAGCCTTGGTTGGCAGCCAGTCCACTGCAGAAAGTAATGGCTACCTACTGCGGGATAATCATCTGCCCAGTTAGTCATGTTTCTTTCTAGACATGATTGCCCGAGCGTGCATGACACTTAACTGACTGACTGACGGAACGTCCCTTCCTCTTTTCTACAAATATTTCCATGGAAACTGCTCTGATAACCTTTATTTCCTGATACTCCATCTACCCTACCCCTAACCGCTACACGAACAGTTTTTCTCGCACTTCCCGCCTATGGAACTCCTATTGTGCTCTCTGCTCGGAAGCAGAGAGCGCCCTCTGCCCGAAAGCAGAGAGCTGACAGTGAGAAATGCCGCCGCAGCGAGCAAACGCTTTGGCGAACACTTCCTATTATTCTTTCTGTTTATCTAATTCCCTGATAGTTACAATATCTTTAAAAAAATTAAATACAACGTCAATTGCCGCCTACAACTTCTTATTAATCTTTTATCCTTTGTCCAATACCCTCTGTGGCCAGTGTTTTGTCTCACTGTAGCCCCCTGCGCATTAGTGAGTCCCGCTTTGCTTGGAGTGAAAATAATTAAAATAAGGATCCAAGAAAAGTGACACAGGATAAACCTGGAATGGGAATGAAACAGGTGATGGCACCGACTCTGAATCCATCATAAAAATTCCGGAGATCGATTTAGCAAATACTGAATACTTCAGATAACTCGGAGTAGGGATATCAGTCACGTGAAACACGCCTGGGCGATCATGTCTCGAAAGAGACATGACTGACTGGGCAGAACATTATCCCGCAGTAGTTTTCCATTGCTTTCTGCGGTAGACTGGTTGCCTGCCAAGGCTATAGAACCCAAAATGTCCTATTATTTAACCCATAACTGGAAGAAAGAGAGGGATTAGTACCTTTCCCAAGGGTATTTGTGCGTAAGTGAATGCAATGAATTCAACTGGAATTCGAACTCGGCTCCCCGATTTCTCGTTCCGAGCCGATATCAGTTGCACCACAACGCACATCCTAGTCAGTCAGTTAAGTGCCATACGTGATACACGCTTGGGCGATCATATCTCGAAAGAGACATGACTGATTGGGCAGAAGATTATCCCGCAGTAGTTTGCCATTGCTTTCTGCGGTAGACTGGTTGCCGACCAAGGCTACAGAACCCAATCTCTCCTATTATATAACTCATAACTGGAGGGAAGAGACGGATTAATACATTTCCCAAGGGTATTTGCGCGTAAGTTAATGCAAGGAATACGTAGGGATATGTTATAACAAATTACCGTATTTTCTGGCTTATAAGACGTTGCGGCTTTGAAGACGCACTCTAAAATTGGAAAGAAAATTCTAAAAAAAAAGATAAATTCTTATAGAACAACATATTCACCATGCTTCCCTCACACACAGACGCCACGTATTGTTTACATTAATCAGTCGTCTGATTCTGTTTTTATGGCAATGACACAGTTGTTGGTGGTTAGTAAATATATTATACATCTTTCATTGTCCAAGGATGGTTTTATTTTCTGTTATGGTTCCCTTCAACGAGGAATGGACTCTTCCTCTTGTTATAGGTAATTACCTGCGTGAGTTCCAAAATGGCAGTCGATAGAAGCTGTTCAAGAGTAGCTAGTACAGCAATTAACGACGGCAGTTGACAGTTTTTAGTCAGGCTATAAGCAGCGTAAGACTTATTTATTTCTATATTACTTATTATTAACACTTCCTTTGAATATGCTAATACGCTGTTTGGAACCTACCTTCTGGTTCCGTATCTTACTTCCGGCACACACCTTTGAAACGAAGTTTCGCCAAAACTTCTCAACAAATTGGCGACGAAGATCCACAACATTTTCATAAAACTGAATTGAAATTTAAAAAAAATATTGCATCTAAAAAATAAAACTATCAAATAAATTTTATTCATACTCAAATCACAAACAACTCATAACTGCTCGATTCATGTAAAAGCTCTAAATTATCATCTGTGCAGTCATCACTACTGTCAGCCATATAAGTCAGGGGGGTGCAATTAATTTGACCCGGGGGTGGGGGGCACTTTGAGTAGGCTGCATTTAGCGCAAGGCTGTACCTTCTAAAATTGATCATAGTCATTAGTTTACATAAATACTTCTTTTAATGCGAAATATAAATGTAAATTACATACGTAATACACGTAATCTAAACTTATTTATAAATGGAACTTTGTTTGTGTATGTGTGTGTGTCTGTGTGTGTGTCCCCGTTACCTATAGACTCTGAAACGGCTGAACAGATTTTCTTGAAAATTTACACAGTTGTACTATAAGCGTCTGCGAGTGTTCTTAGCTAGGTTTTGTGTCGAGGTACCCCCGATAAATATCGATAATCGAAAAAATCGGATTATAGAAGGAGTGGTCCGATTTTAATCAAATTTGATACACTCATAGACAAAGCCATAAGAAACGATATTCAGAAGTTTCAAGGTTGCAGTTCTTACAATACTGCAGAAAATCGACGATATATATATATGAAAGGTAATATGTTTGTGTGTGTGTCTGTTTATCTGTCTGTATATCCTGTATACAAATTTATAATTTTTATCTGATTCTCACCAAACTTCACACAAATGTTCTTTAGGGTGAATCTGAGCTTCAGGACCATGGGTTAGTTTAGCAGACAGTCGTACCTTCTAAAACTGATTATATTCTTTAGTTTACATAAATATTTAATTTAATTCGACGTGTAAATGTAAATTATATATGTAATAAATGAAATAAATAAAAACAAATTCAATAATGGTAGAGAGAAAATGTTTTAAATTTAATAAAACTGTTCACGTACAAATACACAAATATGCCTATGTGAATGCAATGGATCCAATTGTGTCAAAATAAATGCAATGAACTCAACTGTACCTAAGTGAATGTCATGGATCCAATTGCGTCTAAGTGAACGCAATAAACACAATAAGCGCCTAAGTCAGGGGTGTGCAATTAATTTTACCCGGGGGACCACTTTGAGTAGGCCGCATTTATCGCAGGACCGTACCTTCTAAAACTGATCATATTCATTAGTTTACATTAATATTTCATTTAATGTGAAGTATAAATGGAAATTATATACGTAATACATGTAATAAATAAATAAAGCAAAATCAATAATAGTAGACAGAAAATGTTTAAATAAAATTGTTCACGTACAAATGCATATCATTCAGTGCATGAAATTCAATGTGACAAATTAACCTCTCATAGTTTTTCAATAAGTCTTTTGAGGTCAGGAGTCAGGTTGCTTGTTGAAACCTTCATCACTGCCTGCAAGTTCGTCAGTCAGAGAAGATCTCTTTTTACCTTTGTTGATGTTCATACAACGGAAAATTTGTTCACAGATGTAGATCCAAAAATAGAAAAAGATTTTCCCAGCAAAACTCTTCAAAAATGGAAATTTGTCAGCACTAACATTTATCGTGATAAGTTTCAAAAAATATTAGATTTCAAGATTTTTTATAAATGCTTTCGCGTGTCACTAAAAACTCTGTAAATTAACCACCCCTGGCCTAAGTGAATGCAATGACCCAAACGCGCCTCAGTGAATTCTAGAAACACAATTGCGTCTCAATGAATGCAATGAACCCAATTGAACTAAGTGATTGCAATGAATACAATTACGCCAAGTGAACCGATCTTGTGGAAAGCAGAAGAGAAAATTCCAAGTGTCTTGGGCACAAGGATAAACTATATTAAAGTTCTATTTTAGATTAGAATTTGAACTCTGCCTCCTAATTTCTCATTCCAAACCGAAATTATAATCACGAAATATCTCTACCTGAACCTCTTCTTGGAGTGAGAACAATGGTCCACATGTAAATGATGTTCCTGCAGTCAGGTAGGAAATTATTTTTTAAGAAAACACAGAACCCAACTCAACCTCACATTTTCTCTCGTTATCCTCATTAGGAAAAATCCTTTCTACTCAAATTGATTAAGAACGCATTATATCCCATCATGCTACATTCAGCCGCTGGGAGTTGTCCGAAACGTGGGGGAGATGCATTTTCTCTGCGTCAAAATATAACTTGATTATGCCTTACTCTCCAGAAATAATACAACAATACACACACGCGCGCATATATATATATATATATATATATGCTGCCTTAATTAGTCATCATTGTAACAAAAGTAAGAAATGGATTCTTCTCTTCTCGAACTGAAAGATGTAGATAAATCAGCACTGACGATTTCATCTGTGTTTAGATCAGTCAGTTAAGTGCCACACGAGATACACGCTTGGGCGATCATGTCTCGAAAGAGACATGACTGACTGAGCAGAAGATTATCCTGCAGTAGGTTGCCATTGCTTCCTGAGGTAGACTGGTTGCCAACTAAGGCTACAGAACCAAATCTGTCCTGTTATTTAACCCATAACACGAGGGAAAGAACGCATTAATACCTTTCCCAATGGTATTTGCGCGGAAGTGAATGCAAGGAATTCAACTGGAGTTCGAACTTGGTTCCCCGATTTCTCGTTCCGAGCCGATATCCACCGCACCACAATCCACACAATATTTACAAAACCTTAAACTTTCTTAATCGAGAAGAACGGACTATTAAAATGGCGTTTTTATTCATTTGAAACCGCTATTAATTTAAACTACTTCTATTCTACGCATTTCAATACTAACCACTCAGTATAAAACTCGACTAACAGTTGAGCTTACCTTAGTAAACATTGTTTTAATGTTCTTAATCGGTAGGAAAGTTAATATGAATATAAAAAAGAGAGACAAAAGGAAAACAGTACTTCATCTCTACCGACAGGATTCATCCGCCTGGTAACATTTTTAGTTTACATGCATATCAGCCAATCAATGGAAACCTGATAATGACCAGGGCGTACTTGATTGAAACGTTGTATTTATAATAACATCTATATCAACCAAGATGAAAACAATAGTTCAAAATAACAAAGAAATATTGATGAAGAACTGTTTACTTAAAAAGCAACAGGATTTTGTTCCGAAACGCATCGGCAAAGACAAATTAGTTTTGTCTCATTTTTATTCATATCATGCAGGGTCATCAGCAAAAAGTCATTTAAGTACCATACGGGATACACGCTTAGGCGATCATGTCTCGAAAGTGACATGACTGACTTGAGAGAAGATTTTACCGCAGAAAGTTGCTATTATTTTCTGTGGTAGACTGGTTGCCAACCAAGGTTATAGAACCCAATCTGTCGTGTTATTTAACCCAAAACTTGAGAGAAGAGACGGATCCATACTTTTCCCAAAAGTATTTGCGCGCACGTGAATGCAACCAATTCAACTGGATAGTAAGACAGCCTTTGAACTCGGCTCCCCCATTTCTCGATATCCACTGCACCACAACGCACATCCCCTCAGTAATTAGAGGACCCAAAAATGCTAACAACAAAATGGGGATACTAAAATCAAGCAGCTACAGAATTTTAAATACCTGGGAAGTGTTCTTACAGAGGCTGGAATCTGAAATCGAATTGGCATGGCCAAGGATGAATTCCAGAAGTTGAGTAGAGAGACAGGAAAATTTCACTGGAAACAAAAAAAGATAATACTGAATTATTATGTGGTGTCTATTTTTCAATGAATACTGAAGAATTTCCTTAAAGATGAAGGAGAGGTTTGAAGCAACAGAAATGTGGTTCTACAGAAGGATGCTGAGGATACCATGGACCGAACATTTGAGCAACGATGACGTTTTTGAGAGGATGGAAACGAAAAGGAAACTTATACTTAGCATCAGGAAAAAGACAGCTGAAGTATCTGAGACATGTAATGAGGAAGGAGGGCTAGAAAAATCTGATACTCACGAGTCAAATCGAGGAAAAGAAAGATTGGAGAAAGACGGGCGTAAAAGACTTGATGGGGTTGAGCAAATGGATGTCAGAGCAGGATTTGGAAGCGATAACAAGAGAAAGTGTGTTAAGAGCTACTAGGGATAGGAAGATGTGGAAGGCCATGATCGCCTACTTCCTGAAGAGGTACAACACCTAGAAGTGAAAGAGTTATAAATAACTAATCAGTCTTCAGTAGAGGGGAATTCATACCTAATCAGAATTTGTTAAACAAATAAGAAATTATGGTGTGAATATAAAGTGGGGGATAAATTCTGTATTATGACCAATATATAAATCGATCCCTCATTTTGTGTCCATGTTAGTTTCTATACATTTATAGTCTAGATTTATGGGCTTCAGCAAATGGATGGCAAAGCAGGGTTTGGAAGGAATAACAATTAAAGAGGGTTAAGATCTACTTGAGATAGGGAGATGAGAAAGGCCATGATCGCCTACATCCTGAAGGGATACGGTACATAGAAGAAAAAAGATGCTACAATTGCTATTCGACGTCATCGATTCATTACACTACTTTAACTCGTCAGCAATGTTCATTGTTTGAAAAGGCGTTTATTAAAACAGAAATAAAATCAAAACATACAATAAAAGTGAATTTATCCATATTCTTTTTTTTCTAGGGAATTTACAACAAAAATATTAAACACCATCTATTTCTTAGCTTGTTTACAAAAATAGTTTACATCAGCCAACACAATGGATACCTGATGATGACCAGCGCGTAATTGGTCGAAACGCTGTGTTTATAATAACATGTATATCAACCAAGGTAAGAACAATAGTTCAAGATAACAAAGATATTGACGAAGGACTGTTTACTTAAAGAGCAACAGGATTCCTAGCCGGTACCCGGCTTCTCTTTTGTTATGATCCAAGTCGAGATTCCCAACCCCCTCCCCCAGTTTGTTTTGGCCTCCTTTTATCTCGGCTCGTTCAGCCTTTTAGTGTCCTATTCCATTATTTTTTACCTCCCCTCCCCACTCCCTTAGCGAGTGTGCTTCTTGATTTCGCCGTTTGGGGGAATACAGCGGCCACTCTTTTTTTCTGGGATGGATGGGTTTTATTAACATTGTTTATTATTTTAGTTTAAAAATTTGTTGTATTTTCAGTTTGTTTTTTGGGTTCATCCCCCTCTCATCATTTCATTTTTCATTAAATGTTATATTGTACATATTATTGTACATATTATATTATATTGTACATATTATTGTACATATTATATTATATTGTACATATATTTTATGTTATATATAAATACATTTCTTATTGTCAAGTGTTATTTCCCCACTTTTTTAGGTGTCCCTTGTAAGTTTGTGACATTCTGGTGTTTGGAAGATTGGGAGTCGATGGATGGGTTCTTGCGGTGATTGTGCAAATTGTAACGAGTGAATGGGTCGTCAAAGTGTTTAGTTAGGTATAGGATAGTTCAGTGAGTACCAACCTCTTCCCCTCCCCTTTTCGGCTTTGTGCCACAATTTTTGTATTTTTACAAGAATAAATATCGTTATTAAAAATCGCCTGAAGACACCACTCATGGTTGAAACCAAGGTAGCGAAATAACTCGTTTAAAAATGAATATATATATATATATATATATATATATATATATATATATATATATATATATATAATTGACAGACACGGTATAATCATTATGTTTTTTATATACTTTTTAATGTGTTCGTATCATTTTTTCTATTCTGAACTCAAATTATAAAAGAATTGACCAAAGCTTTTGTACTTTCGAGAGCTTTCGGCTATACTTTTAACCATTATCAAGAATTAATTTTGTTTTACTTGTAAATAAACATGTGGAAAGTTTATGCATATATAGTCTTGTGTATATTAAGTCCCAAACACATTGTTACCGTGCTCATAGTCAATTTTAGTAAGTGTAGGATTTCGTCTTTTTAATGAGTAATACCTCTATTATTTTTAATCTTTTGAATGTGGATGATGTTATTATATATGTATTATCAACGGGGATATCACGGGTAGGTCCTGGAAGATCTCGATGTGTGTTTAAATGAGATCGGATGGAACTGTTGTGGGAAAGATGTAAGGTCAATTTTCTCGTCAAATTAGTGGTGGCCTAGCCAATGTAATTTGAATAGTAGAGGAACCCAGTTCTTCGAAGAACATATAAATTCTTAAACGACACTGATCATCTGTAGTTTAGATTTTGCAGGGGGAATTATCGTTATTAATAATGAGGGTGGCAGTTTTGAATTTTTTATTATAGATAATTTAATTTTCTTGTTTGAATTGGTCGGTATTACATAATCTCGGATGATATTGCGAAGTGAGGATTTGTTCTATCTGTAGTTATTGTACATTTGATTTTTGTAAAAAATATTTATGTTGTTGTTTTTGTCCGTGTTTGAGGTTGATATTGGTTACGTTACGAAGAAAAAGTTTGATATGGTAATCAAGTAAATAATTTGGAAAATATTGTTCCTACACTTAAAAACGTCAATTATCAAAATGGTAACAATGTGCTTACCGTGTTCAAAACTTAACATACGCAAGACTCTATATGCAT
Source organism: Ascarosepion bandense (assembly GCA_037127315.1). NCBI lineage: Eukaryota > Metazoa > Mollusca > Cephalopoda > Sepiida > Sepiidae > Ascarosepion > Ascarosepion bandense. The sequence continues at coordinate 2,377,555 of JBBBDQ010000953.1, forward strand.
AAACTTTCCACATGTTTGTTTATAAGAAAAACAAAATTAATTCTTGATAATGGCTAAAAGTATAGCCGAAAGCGCTCGAAAGTAGAAAACTTTTGGACAATTCTTATATAATTTGAGTTCCGAAAAGAAATAATTTATACAAACACATGAAAAACTATATAAAAAACTTAATGATAATAACTTGTCTGTCTATCTATCTATCTAGCTAATTAATGAAACCTGTATAAAGTAGAGATTGTTGCCCAAATACACAATATATATATATATATATATATATATATATATATATATATATATTGTGTATTTGGGCTTCAGAACATGTACAGACTACAATCTACTACAAAAGTGTACATGTTGTTTCGACATTGAGAGAACAATGTCTCATCAGGTACTTAGTAATAATGGCAATAAACGTTATTTTTAAAAGAAAAATTATGAAAATTCACTTCCTTTTATGGACAAATTTTTTGTACGAGGTAAAGATGTAATATATATATATATATATATATATATATATATATATATATATATATATATAGTCATCCGGAGACGGATCTGTTTCGCTGTATCAAGCTCGCCAGTACGGTTAGACATCTGATTGTATTTAACCCAGGATTGAAACCCGACCGAATTGGCGTCAGCTATGGGCTCTCGGTAGAAGGAGGCAGACTTTTAGCGTATGATGTATCATACGCCACTAGTTAGAGTGTTCTAATTCATTACTGAATGAGCGATGCGTAGATGCTAGAGTAGCTACTGTTTCAAAGTCTACCATTCTCTCAGAATGCTCAATCAGGGTGTGAGTGTGTAAATAGTCAACCGCAGACAGATCTGTTTCGCTGTATCACAGCTCATCAGTACGGTTAGCCATATGATTGCTTCTATATGTTTGTGTGTGTGTGTGTGTGTGTGCGAGAGAGAGAGAGAGAGAGAGTGAGTGCCACCCACTGCGCACCAGTGGCGGTCCTACATTAATTGGGGTGAAACGATTATGAAAATAAAAACAAAACTCATATATTTCAGTTTCACTTGGTTTTTGTCCTAATTTTTTCGCAGAAATCCGTGAAATTTTGTATATATATATATATATATTGATGAAATTATTTCTTTAGCGTGAACATGAACGATCAATTTAGTGCTTTCAATATTCCCTATTGTAGTCGAAACATAAATTGCTTCTGGCAAATGATTTATGATCCTCATTGTTTTGCTTCCTGAATTATTAATTCACTTCTATCGAATCAAATATGGCCAGTTTCATATTCCGCTGGGACGAATTATTCCAATGAACAGAGTAAGATATCAATTTGAAAATATCCATGTTGACGGAGTGCATTCAAGAAATTGTCTTGTCAAATATAGACTCGCATATGGATATCATACATAGCGTCTAATTCGTCGAGAAATGTCTGACCTATCAGCTGTATAGAACCTATTTTTCAAACCAATGATTAAAAATGTCTCCTAGCGGATGAACCCTGTTGGTGTTGAAGTAAACAATCCTTGATCAATATCTCTGTATTATTTTAAATTATTTTTCTCGTCTTGTTTGATGTAGATGTTATTATAAACACAACGTTTCAACCAATTATCCTCTAGTCATCATCAGGTGTCCATTGATTAGCTGATATGCATTATCTGTTGATTTTTGTTTTGTATATTCTTTGATATCAGGTATAATACAAGGATATTGACACTGAAATATATATTGAGGAATGAAATACTAAATTTTAAAAGTGGCACGAACCCACTATCATAACCGGTTGTCAAAACAATCTGACACTCAATATAAAAGCTCCAAAAATACACCACTAATTTCGTTTGAAACGGTGGCATATAGGAGTTGGTAATATATGTGACAATTATCTAGTGGTCATGAGTTCAATTCTTGAATCTGGTTGTTACAAACCAAACCAGCAGGAACGAACTATTACTAATATTAAAAGATATCAATAAATAATCCATATCAGTCAATCAATGGACACCTGATGATGACCAGAGCATACTTTGTCAAAACGTTGTGTCTATAATAACATCTATATGAACAATGAAGAGAACAATAGTTCAAAATAATCTAAACTTATTTATAAATGGAACCTTGTATGTGTGTGTATCTGTGTGTGTGTGTGTGTGTGTGTCCGTTACCTATAGACTCCGAAACGGCTGAACCGATTTTCTTGAAAATTTGCACAGTTGTACTATAAGCGTCTGCGAATGTTGTTAGCTAGGTTTTGTGTCAAGGTACCCCGGATAAATATCGAAAATTGATAATCGAAAAAATCGGGTTATAGAAGGAGTGGTCCGATTTTAATCAAATTTGATACACTCATAGACAAAGACATAAGTAACGATATTCAGAAGTTTCAAGGTTGCAGGTCTTACAATAGTGCAGAAAATTTGATATCGATATCAGGAAATCAACATTTGACTTACATCCATTCATTTTTCTTTCAGTCTACGGTTTCGCTTTAACTGGAAACAACTATTGCTTTTTAGTCTCTCGTGCAAACGTCCAAAGAGTCTGAGCTCCAGGATCATGGATTAGTTTTAAAGCTTTCATTACACCCGAGCAACGCCGGTTTATACTGCTAGTACAAAGATAAAGACAATTACTTATCTTAGAAATGAAATACTAAATCTTTCATCAGATCTTACAGCAGGGGTTCGCAAACATTTTGGGGGGTAGCATTTCATTTAACATTTCATTTTCATCTCCACCACTCACATGTACAGTAAACATTCAAAAGCTTACGAAAATTCTTCGCTTTAAGTTTGATAACTTTATGAGTCATTGCAAAACACTGGGATGTGTTTTAACAAAGGATTGAAAGTGCGACACTGAGATCCAAAGGCGTATTGATATCGCCAAGACGTATCCCAAAAGCAAAGCAGAGTCTTCAGAGACAGGAAATTTCTTTAGAAACAAAAAAATAGCACTTGTCTGTTTTGTAATGTCTGTCCTTCTATAAAGTAGCGAATGCTGGACAATCTCCTCAAAGATGAAGGAAATATTTGAAGCAGCCGAAATGTAGTTCTACAGAAGGATGCTGTGGATACCATGGACAGAACACGTTGGCAACGACGAGGTTTTGGAGAGGATGGGAACGAAAAGAAAACTTATACTTAATATTAGGAAAAGACAGCTGAAATTTCTGAGACATGTAATGAGGAAAGAGGGCTTAAAAATCTGATACTCACAGGGTCGATAGAGAAAAAGAGAAACAGCAGAAATCAGTGTATGATATATTTAATCGGTTTGAACAAATAGATGGCAGAACAGAGCTTGAGAAGGGCGTCAAGAGCTACAAGGGTCAGGCAGATGCGGAAGGCCAAGATTGCTTATGTCCTGAATTGACACGGCACATAGAAGAAGAGTTATACATAACTAATCAATATTGAGGAGAGGTGGATTCATACCTAATCAGAATTTGATAAACAAATAAGAAATTATGTTGTGCATATAAAGTGGGGGGTCAATTCTATATTATAATCAATATATAAACTGACCCCTCATTTTGTGGCCATGCTAGTTTCTAGATTTATGGGGTTGTGCAAAACGTAGGGTTTGGGATGGGTAACAAGAGAAAGGGTGTTAAGAGCAACAAGGCATAGGAAGATGTGGAAGGTTATCATAGCCTACGTCTTGAAGGGACACGGCATATAGAAGAAGAGTTATAAATAACTAATCAGTATTGAGCAGAGGTTGATTCATAACTAATCAGAATTTGATAACTAATCATAACTATCATATTCATAACTAATCAGAATTTGATATTACAATGTTGATATAAAGTAGGGGATCGGTTTTACATGATAATCAATACATAAAGTGATCCCCAACTTTTTGGCCATGCTAGTTTCTATACATTTATATTCTAGATTAATGGGCTTGAGTAAATGGATGACAGAGCAGGGTTTTGGAGAAATAACAAGAAAAAGGATGTTAAACCGCGCCTCCCTCCCATTAGCATGGAACAGGCTTGCCTCCCAGAGAGTAAAACACTAGGCCTGCTTGGCCTGACACTCTCAGCGGACCTCAAGTAGAATGACTACGTCGAATCCATTGCTAAATCCGCTGCTATGAAAGTCGGCTCTCTGTGCAGGGCCCGGAAATTCTTTCCGCCTGAATCTATCCTGAACTTATATAAATCTACCATCCGCCCCTGTATTGAGTACTGCAGCCACATCTGGTCGGGTGCCCCTGCTATTCTCCTCGGGGTTCTTGACAAAAAAAAAAAACGAAGAATCTTTAATGTGATTGATACCGACTTGGCTGACCGCGTGCAGTCGCTCTCTCACCGGCGTGACGTGGCTTCCCTGTGCCTCTTCTATGAATACTTTCATGGCTTCTGCTCTGACGAACTTAAATCACTGGTGCCCCCTAGATGTGAATATGCACGAGATACTAGATTGGCAACTAGGTCCCACCCTTTTACAGTGAAACCGATAAAATGTAACCGTAATTTCTACTCCAACAGCTTCTTTCCTCGCACTTCCAGCCTGTGGAATTCCCTACCGCATGCTTGCTTCCGCGACGGCTACAACCTCCAAGAGTTTAAATGTTGGGTCAATAGACACTTCCTAACGCACAAACTCACACCCACTCTCTCTCCAACTCTCTCCCTATGTACACCCTAACTCGTCTATCACCCTCCTTCTGACATTTCCTATACCCAATCGCTCTATGTAACCCCCTGCGTTATAGTGGCAATGGAATGCCTTGCTTGGGGTGACACGATAAAAAAAAGTGCTACAAGGGATTGGGAGAGGTGAAAGTACATGATCGCCTACGTCCTGAAGAAACACGGTACATAGAAGTAGAAGTAAAACATGCCAAAATCGGGTAACAAATAACGCTGCTTTAAGCAACGGTTATTGCTGCTCCGGTCACATTCAAGGGCAAACGAAAGCAAGCTTAACGTTTGAAAATTATATGTCATGGTAAGGATAGCGAGGATGAGGTTAGGGTAGATGGGAAGAGTGTTTGAAAGAATGGGAGCGGGTTAGTGTGTTAGGAGGTGTCTATTGACCTTAAATTTAAACACCTGGAGATTGTAGCCGTCAGGGAAGCAATCATGTGGAAGGGAATTCCACAGTCGGGAAGTGCGAGAGAATATATATATATTAAACAAGTTGTTTTAAACGATAGAGACAACATAGTTTTAAATATTTACTTTTGAATTTTTTCATTTTTTCTGATTAGACTTTTTATTTCTGGATTATATTTGTATAAAGATTGTCCAAGAGTTGTCCAGCTTAGTTTTAGCGTTAACGTTGAAAGTCTTAGCAAACAATTAAACGATTTTTGTTCATATTTTTTTTATAATATCTTTACTCCAAGCAAAGCAGTACTACCACTGGTGCGCGGGGGTTACAATGAGAGGAAACGGAGGAAAGAATAGAAAACAGTATAGGTGATGTTGTAGAAAGAGTTGGGAGTCACGGAGATAAAAGATGGGAATTGACTTTTCAATTACAATTTTAGAGATTGTAAGGTCATCAGCATAAAGATCAGCCCCAAATGCCAAATACAGGTGGGGGATACTAAAATCAAGCAGGTACAGAAGTTTAAATATCTCGGAATTATTCTAACAGAAGACGGAAAGTGCGACACAGAGCTTCCGAAGGCGAATTGGCATGGCAAAGACGCGTTCTAGAAGCTGAATAAAGTATCGTAAGACAGAAGATTTTCGCTAGAAACAAAGGAAAGAGTACTGGATTGCAATGTGACATCAGTTCTTCAATATGGTAGCGGATGTTGAATAATATCATCAAAGATGGAGGCAAAACTTGAAACAACTGAGATGTGGTTCTACAGAAGGATGCTGCGGATATCATGGATCGAACACGTGAGCAATGATGAGATTTTGGAAAGGATGGAAATTAAAAGGAAATTCATCCTGAGCATCAGAAAAAGACAACTAAAGTTCCTGGGACATGCAACGAGGAATGAGGGCCTGGAGAACCTGATACTAACAGGTCAAATAGAGGAAAAAAGAGACAGAGGAAAGGAGCGGATAACATATTTGAAGAGTCTGAGCAGGTGGATGATAGAACGGGGTTTGTGTGGTGTAACAGGAGACAGCGTGCTAAGAGCCACCAGGGATAGGGAGATGTGGAAAGCCATGGCCGCCTACGTCCTGAAAAAACATGACACATAGAAGAAAAAAGCTATCAGGGAAGCAAGCAAACGGTAGTGAGTTACACAAATTGGATGTGCAAGAAAAATAGCTGTGAGAATAAAAGAGGTTACATTTAACTATTTTGACGATAAAAAGGTGAGACCTTGATGACAACCTAGTCAGTCAGTTAAGTGCCATACGTGATACACGCTTGGGCGATCATGTCTCGAAGGTGATATGACTGACTGGGCAGAAGATTATCCCGCAGTAGGTTGCCATTGCTTTCTGCGGTAGACTTGTTGACGACCAAGGCTATAGAACCCAATCTGTCCTGTTATTTGACTCATAGCTAGAGGAAGAAGAGATGCATTATATTATTAAGTAGTAATTATTGGGGGATCAGTTTTATATTGTTATGAAGTAATAAACTGATCCCCCACTTTATGCCCAGTAGAAACCTTAATCATGTTTGCAACTATTATATTCAGTCAGTCAGTTAAGTGCCATACGTGATACATGCTTGGGCGATCATGTCTCGAAAGAGACATGACGGACTGGGCAGAAGATTATCCCGCAGTAGGTTGCCATTGCTTTCTGCGGTAGACTGGTTGCTGACCAAGGCTATAGAACCCAATCTGTCCTACTATTTAGCCCATAACTGGAAGGAAGAGACGGATTAATACCTTTCCCAATGGTATTTGCGCGTAAGTGAATCCAATGGATTCAACTGGAATTCGATCTCGGCTCCCCGGTTTCTCGTTCCGAGCCGATATCCACTGTACCACAACGCACATACCTAGTAACATGGGTAAATAAATGTCGCGGGGAAACAGGGAGGAAAAGCTCGTCAGAGCAGTTGCCATGAAAATAATTATAGAAAAGACAGAGGGAAGCCACATTCCGTCAATGAGAAAGTGGCTGAAGGCGAGCAGCTAATCAGGACTAAATACATTACAGATCTTCCTTTGGGTTTTGCCGAGAACTCCAAAATGAATAGCAGGTGTACTTGACCGGATATGGCTACAGTATCCAATGCATGGACGGACAGATTTATAAATGTACAAGATGGATTCTGACTAGTGAGAGATTGAGGCCGAGGAGGCGCAATGTATTGCTTTCGGGGAGACTATTGTGATCCATATTAAAGAAAGGTAGGAAAGCTTCCCTATGGTGATTAAAAGAGAGTGGCTTCGTTTTGGAAACATTAAAATTTACAAGTCATTTCCTACCCCAGTCTATCACAGACTGGGTGTCCTTTTCGAGAGCAGAGGCTAGATCAACTTTGTCAGCCCAGGTAGGTTTCTTATTGAGATGCTGATGTCATCTACGTAGATGCCAACTTGGGCATTGACTACATCAGGAGGATCATTGATAAATATCAGAAAGAGCGTAAAACCTAGGAAAGAGCCTTAAGAATATTGACTACTAGCAACTAATCAAAATTCAGCGAATATTTTTTCTTTTTCTTGGTATTCTCTTGTTTGATTTATATCCAAAAAAAATAGTTTCGTAAGCAGAAATATTTAATATTTGTCTGTACATCTGAGATGAGGTGAAAGTATTTACATTACTTTTGTGGATACAAGCGTTGGTTAGATCAAGTGAATTGACACAGTTGTGAGTTCAATACCTGGCTACAGCAGTGGTGAACAAATAACTTAGTTGAGTTAAAGAAAGATAACTACATGACATCCAGAAGTGGCATCACACATAGAATAAGAATGATATACCCGAGTGATCGAAATAAAGGGTTCGGTTGGAAATTCCTAACACCTGAAGAAGGCCGGAGTGTACAACGGCTGAAACGAAATTAACATGGCAATAAAAATTAGGTCAACAGTCCGAACAATGTAAATAACAGAGATATTTAACTGTTAACAAAACGTTTGAAAACTATACAAAATATCAAAATATCCGATGTTCCCCGGGTTATTTATACCTTTTCTAGGAATGTGACCCTGTCGTTCTCATTTGTGTCCCTGTCTTTCGAGGGTTTTTTAAATGAGTTATTTGGACATCTCCTTTTAATATTTTTCTCATAAATTTCTAAGCGCCAGTCAGTTACTGTTCAGTTGCTCATCAACCAACAAACATTGGAAATCGGCTACCTGTGGGCGATATCGCCCAGGTTAAGAAACTATGTCTTATAGAATACAAGCAGTATAGCCCGGCGTTGCTCGGGTGTAATGAAAATTTTAAAACTAATCCATGGTCCTGGATCTCAGACTCTTTGGACGTTGGCACGAAAGACTAAAAAGCAATAGTTGTTTCCAGTTAAAGTGAAACCGTAGACTGAAAAAAAAGTGAATGGATGTAAGTCAAATTTTGACTTCCTGGTATCGATTTCTAATAAGTTTTTTTCGTCTTAAACTGAATTTTGAAGACTAAATAAGTCGTCTGAGTAAATGGTATCATAGCTGAGACTAAGAACTACAATTATACCTACTTAGAGCCAAACCCGAAGCAAAAACTAAAATGAAAGAGCTGAAAAATAAATACAGACATACTGGCAGATAAACAGACACACACACAAACATCTTGCCTTATATATATTATCGATTTTCTGCACTATTATAAAAAATGCAACCTTGAAACTTCTGAATATCGTTTCTTATGTCTTTGTCTATAAGTGTATCAAATTTGATTAGAATCGGACCACTCCTTCGATTCCCCGATTTTGTCCAGTTTTCGATATTTATCGGGGGTACCTCGACACAAAACCTAGCTAAGAACACTAGCAGACGCTTATAGTACAACTATGTAAATTTTCAAGAAAATCGTTTCAGCCGTTTCGGAGTCTATATGTAACGGACACACACATACACAGAGACACGCACACACGCACACACACAAAGTTCCATTTATAAATAAGTTTAGATCTCCTTTAATACAATCTGGTGTGTTTGTGATGAAGCGTTTTGTTGAATGGTTTTGTCGATGCTGTATACTTATCCAGGATTTGTGTTGTGGTGCAATGGATATCGGCTCGGAACGAGAAATCTGGGAGCCGAGTTCGAATTCTAGTTGAATCCATTGCATTCACTTACGCGCAAATACCCTTGAGAAAGATTTTAATGCCTCTCTTCCTTCCAGTTATGGGTTAAATAACAGGACAGATTGGGTTCTATAGCCTTGGCTGGCAACCAGTCTACCGCAGAAAGTAATGGCAACCTACTGCAGGATAATCTTCTTTCCGGTCAGTCATGTCTTTTTCGAGACATGATCGCCCAAGCGTGTATCACGTATGGCATTTAACTGACTGAATGAAGATAATAGTTGGAAACATAATTAAAGCTTCTACTGGGCAAAAAGTGGGGGATCAGTTTTCAATTGTTATTAAGTAATAAACTGATCCCCCACTAATTACTACCTATTAACACAATCCGTCTCTTCTCCCTTCAGCTATAGTTTGAGGAGCAGGATAGAAAATCTTCTGCCCAGTCAGTCATGTCTTTTTCGAGACATGATCGCCCAAGCGTGTATCACGTATGGCGCTTAAATGACTGACTGATAATTATCCATTTCTGTGTCACGCCGCTACGTGGAAATATCGATTACATGTCTTAACGGGTTTGAAATTCTCTTCCTACTTGCATGAGTTTATTTTTTGTTTTGTGTGTGTGTGTGTGTGTGTGTGTGTGTGTGTGTGTGTGTGTGTGTGTGTGTGTGTGTGCGTGCGTGTGTGTGTGTCTGTGGACTTGTCCAGTTATTTTTTAAACCTTTCACCTCAAGCAAGGTAACAAATTCAATGAAGGACAATAAAATAAGGGCATTCAATGAAACAGAAGATGACGATTGACATCGCATTTAAATTTTTACAGAAAGATCAAAGTTGAATGGCAAGCAAGAAGTCGGATAAAAATTCCACAAGCGAGAGAAGAAACTGTTAGCATAGGACTTACAATAATATGAGAAGAAAACATAATTCAGGAGAGAGAACAATAAAAGAACAGGAATTAAGAAGACAGAGGATAACGATTGACATTGCATTTCAATTTTTGAAGATCAATGTTAAGTGGAAAGCAAGAAGCTGAGAGGGAATTTCACAAGCGAGAGAAGAAACTGTTAGCATAGGACTTATAATAATATGAGAAGAAGAAAACATAATTAAGGAGAGAGAACAATAAAAGAACAGGAATTAAGAAGACAGAGGATAACGATTGACATTGCATTTAAATTTTTGAAGATCAAAGTTGAGTGGGAAGCAAGAAGCCGGAAGAGAGTTCCACAAACGAGAAAAGAAGAAACTGTTAGCATAGGACTTATAATAATATGAGAAGAAGAAAACATAATTAAGGAGAGAGAACAATAAAAGAATAGGAATTAAGAAGACAGAGGATAACAATTGACATTGCATTTCAATTTTTGAAGATCAAAGTTGAGTGGAAAGCAAGAAGTCGGAAGAGAGTTCCACAAACGAGAGAAGAAACTGTTAGCATAGGACTTGTAATAATATGAGAAGAAGAAAATATAATTAAGGAGAGAGAACAATAAAAGAATAGGAATTAAGAAGACAGAGGATAACGATTGACATTGCATTTAAATTTTTGAAGATCAAAGTTGAGTGGAAAGCAAGAAGCCGGAAGAGAGTTCCACAAACGAGAGAAGAAACTGTTAGCATAGGACTTGTAATAATATGAGAAGAAGAAAATATAATTAAGGAGAGAGAACAATAAAAGAATAGGAATTAAGAAGACAGAGGATAACGATTGACATTGCATTTCAATTTTTGAAGATCAAAGTTGAGTGGAAAGCAAGAAGTCGGAAGAGAGTTCCACAAACGAGAGAAGAAACTGTTAGCATAGGACTTATAATAATATGAGAAGAAGAAAACATAATTAAGGAGAGAGAACAATAAAAGAACAAGAATTAAGAAGACAGAGGATAACGATTGACATCGCATTTAAATTTTTGAAGTTCAAAGTTTAGAGCAAAGTAAGACACCAAAATAAAGTTTTACAAGTGTGAAGTGCAGGAGAAGATATTTATGGCTATATTTAGAAATTTCAACAGCATATTTTAAGACAAAATGAAAAAAATACTCGTGACGCATTTCATCCGTCAGAATTTTATCAGACTTTGTTCGTTGCCGTTGTTATGATTACACATTCTCATGCACGAGATGCTAGTAGATTTAACATTTCGTAAGAATTATTTGAAATAGTTTTTTGCTTGTCGACATTATGATATTAAATAACGATACATAATTCTACATACACATCAAGAGACAGAACTGAGTATATTTTAAGAGAAAATGAAAAATGTTTACAGCATCAAGAAACCATGTCCGATAATATCCTAACGAATGAAACATGTCACGAATAAACTTTTCCATTTTGTCTTAAAATGTGTCCAAAACTATTTCTTAATATATATATATATATATATATATATATATATATATATATATATAAAGGCAAATTCAGTAGAGCAGTTGCTGTATGTATGACTTAACTATTAATGTTGCAGTTAAGAAGGACCACTTATGACTAGCAGTATAGCCCGGCGTTGCACGGGTGTAATGAAAACTTTAAAACTAATCCATGGTCCTGGAGCTCAGACTCTTTGGACGTTGGCACGAAAGATTAAAAGCAATAGTTGTTTCCAGTTAAAGCGAAACCGTAGACTGAAAAAAAAATAAATGGATGTAAGTCAAATTTTGATTTCCTGGAATCACTATCAAATTTTCTGCAAACTTGAAACTTCTGAATATCGTTTCTTATGTCTTTGTCTATGAGTGTATCAAATTTTATTAAAATCGGCGCACTCTTTCTATAACCCGACTTTTTCGATTATTGATTTTCGATATTTATCGGGGGTACCTTGACATAAAACCTAGCTGAGGACACTCACAGACGCTCATAGTACAATTTTCAAGAAAATCGTTTCAGCCGTTTCGGAGTCTATAGGTAACGGATACACACACACACACACACACATACACACACACAAAGATTCATTTATAAATAAGTTTAGATTAGATTTATTTTGCATAACTTCAGAAGTGACTCTGCAATGTATTATTTTTGTTAATTGGAAGTTTTGTTTGAAATTTTTGACAAATAAAAAAATTCAAAAGATAGAAGAACGAGAAATTAACTTAAAAACTTTAATCATTTAATTAATTCATTAAAAAATTTGCTATACTTTTTGCCAACGACAGGTTCTTGTGCTATATATATATATATATATATATATATATGCTATTAAATATAAGAGACAATGAATGTCTATTATGTTTAATCATGAGCCGTTCTAAACGTCGTATTTTTGCTTTAATTTCAGTTGAAAATAAAGACAAAAATTCTCCAACATTTGGATAATTATTTATTGGTTTTCTTCTAAGCTTTCGGCTCACATGAGCCATCTTCAGAGAGGTAGTTTAAACTGAAATATTATAAAATCGACCATCACCGACGATTTTATTTTGTGTTGACATAAAACTCCGCTTGTTTATTTTGATGTAAACCATTATTATTAATATTATCATTATTGTTAGAGCTATTGTTAAGTTTGTTGAGATACATTTTAATTTGTTGATCAATAACGGAGTTAGGAAATCCATTATTGACTAGTGTTTGCTTAATGTTGTGTAAAACTTAAGAACTGCGTTTATTATTTTTGGTAACTATTGCCGTTGCCAAGCGGAGTTTTATGTCAACACAAAATAAAATCGTCGGTGATGGTCGATTTTATAATATTTCAGTTTAAACTACCTCTCTGAAGATGGCTCATGTGAGCCGAAAGCTTAGAAGAAAACCAATAAATAATTATCCAAATGTTGGAGAATTTTTGTCTTTATTTTCAACTGAAATTAAAGCAAAAATACGACGTTTAGAACGGCTCATGATTAAACATAATAGACATTCATTGTCTCTTATATTTAATAGCATATGTTTAGAAAATTACTTGCTGCCTCGATATACTAAATATATATATATATATATATATATATATATTAAACAAGTTGTGTTAAACGATAGAGACAACGTAGTCTTAAATATTTTCTTTTGAATTTTTTCATATTTTCTGATTAGACTTTTTATTTCCGAATTATATTTGTATAAAAATTGGCCAAATGTTGTCTTAGTACTTACGAACATCATCGTTCATCATCAGGGACTATATTACAGTTTAAAAATCAAATATTGCCTTGTAGCAGGAAAAGTGTTACAACATTTTAAAAGAAAATAAATAAACGTTATGAAGAATTTTTAAACTCAAAGGCAGTAATAATGTAAGCAAATCTTGGGGGGGGGGCTACAAGAGGATTTTGCTTTTCCATAATTCTCACTGTTCTTTAGAAAGTTGCAAATCACAGTTTTACTGCGATTTACCTTAGCTGTGATCGTCCGCTGTGACTAAATAAAATGTTTGGAATGTAGCTTTTTGTTTCCATAACATTTTAGATTGTAGTATTGGTAACCTTAAGTGATTTTTGAAGAGTTTTAAGTGGTTTTAAGTGGTTTATATATATATATATATATAAAGTGATATTACATTATAAGTGTTTATAATAAAAGTATATTTTACTGTAAAACAAGAGCTACCGTGTTCCGGTACTACTTGTTAGTTCTTCATCAGAGAGCGAAATAATTTTCTGTTATTTGACTGTTTATAGCAACAACTGTGTTGTTTCATTTTTTAAAAATTTCTATATATATTAATTCCTAACAGAAAACTATTTCACTGCCAGATGATGTAGTTAAACATAGTACCGAAACACGATAGCTATGTTGCAGTAAAATATGTTTTTATTATGAAAAATTATAATAAAAAGATTACTTAATTAATATTGCTTTACAAGGTATCGAGCACTCTTCAAAAAGTAAATTATCAATTTCTTTGTACTACTTCTATATATATATATATAAATTTTCATGCCTGTTCAGTGATTGTATCTCTGGTACTAATAATAAACCCACTACGTATATTGGTTTTACTACAACCACGCTCTCCCGTAGACTTACCTGTCACCTTTCTGATCAGAGTACAATTAAACAACATTTCTTAGAAAAACATAACCATGTAAGTAATATCAGACACATTGCAATAATCCTCACTCTTACACACAGTAAAAAGAACCTTCAGATATTGGAAGCCATCTACATTAAATCCAAACAACACACACTTAATAAAATCCCGTTTAAATCTGGTCATAACACATTAGATTGCATTTAAATATATGATTCCAGCTCTCACGCAGCGTGACGTCATAGAACCGCATTACAAAGTTACGAACTGCGTTTGATATTTTTGGTAACTGTTATCGTTGCTTAGCAAAGTTTTCTGTCAACAGAAGATAAAATCGTCGCTGATGGTGGATGTTTTTTATGTTAACGTTCTTGTAACCTCTCTGAAGATGGCTCATGTGAGCCGATAGCTTAGAACAAACTTAATAAAATATTATCCAAATGTTGGAGAATTTTTGTCTTATTTTCACCTGAAATTAAAGCCAAAATACGATGTTTAGAACGGCTGATGATTAAACATAATAGATATTCATTGTCTCTTATATGTATATGTTTAGAAAGTTATCTGCTGCCTCGATACATTATATATATATATATATATATATATATATATATATATATATATATATATATATATTCAGTTAGATTGGTGTGATTGTCTGACGATCGCAAAAACATGAAATCCAGGGTCACAAACTCACACCACTCTAACTGAATATGTTAGCTCTATCACTGATATTGAGCGCTTTCAAATAAGTATCGCACATATATAATATATAAATAATATAATATATATAACAAATTGCTGATATATATATATATATATATATATATATATATATATATATATATATACATTTCTCATACATATAGATAGATAGATAGATAGATAGATAGATAGATGCATACATACATACATACATACATACATACATACATACATACATACATACATGAGTTGAATATATGGATTGAAATCCGACAAGATGATAAAATAATTTAAAAAACAGTTAGAAAATGTGTTTTTATCTAACATGTTTCACTTTTTAAGCTTATACCGAGATCTGTTAAGAAGACAATGATTCTAAAAAAATTTCAAATGTAAAAAAATTATTTCTAAAGCCAAAGAAACAGATTGTTGATTGAGGTTTCATTTCATTGCTCAGAAACGTATCACGTGTAATGAAGAAAAGATGATCATTTTTTTAATGTGGGGAAACAATGCCTGTTTATATGTGTGTGTGTGTGTCCCTCGTGTAATAACAGTAATATGTTTTTTAATGTAATTGTGTATAATTGCCTCTTTAAATATGTTTATATGTATACGAAAGTAAAGCATGTATTTAAACTACAGATATTTTTTAAATTATGTGTATGAGAAGAATCTTGCATACTTTATTGTATAAAAGTGTGTTTATACTGAATTAAACTGATCCAAGTAAACATGTAAATATTCAATAAAAAGACTTTTTTTTTTATTTTAGAACCGTTATTTTTACTAAGTGTTTTTAATTTCATTACACACAGATGAATTATGTCAAAACTTGAAAAACAATAAAATATATTATTTATTATTTTACTTTAAATATTATTATTTTCGGCTTATCACAACACGATATTGTTGTAAAATGTAACGATTTAGGAACTGCGACTCACCAATGAAAGGAAAACAATCTAAAAATCAATGGTTGAAATATTTTATTTAAGAATTCAGACAACTTAAGACCAATAAAATTTCGATTAAAACCAACATCCTAATAGCATTTTAATTGAACAGAAAACAAAGTAGTAATAAAATGTTTACAGTCATAAAATCCATGATTTTAATTTTCCTGTACACTTTTTCATTTATAATTGAATAAATAAATGTAAATCATATCAATATCAAGTTATGAACGCATTTGCATAGCAATAAATGATTATCAAATAACCCAACCAGACAATTACGGCCATTTTCTTTACATTATTTCTTTTCAAATGCTCCAAAATACATGTGATTTGAATGTTGTTTTTCTTTGAGTATTTTTTTATTCATCGTGAATTATTTTTAAAAGTAAATTGACTTTGATTCAATGCGGAACACTACGAACATTTTTTGCGAGAATATTGCCATTTGAAATATCAATTGATTCTTAAATTAGAATTTTTACAGAATATTAATTTTTGTTGGGAGATTTAATGTTGAAACTTTTTTCTATATTTGTGTCTAACGATAACAATCTGTTGGCTTTATACTATGTGGTGGTACCGACCGAGCAAAAGCGAGGGATCGGATGTTTGCACTTTTACGAACAGAAAGCAAATGACCAAAAGTCGTTCTTGCGCAGCCGAATCCGCGCAGATGTTCCGGTTGAAAACTAAAAAATTAATTAAATATTAAATTTCCAATTGGCGAGCCGACGCGAATTTTATTTATGAGACAATGGGAAGCCCGGAGCCAAATACAAGTGTGAAATCCGAAATGAGCTTCTGTGATCCAAAAAGAAGATATAAAAGCATCGCCAGGCAGAGCGACTCGAGGAGAAGAGAGTAATTAATATCCCCTTGACCTAAGTCAAGCGGCTACTACGCTCGCCTCCCTTACCTCTTTCCTTTTTCCCTGCCTCAAAAACTATTTACTGACCTAAGGAGCGAATACATCAAAGACATTCCTTACTTACACGCTCCCAAATTCCTAAGCATTAATTCTCTTTCAGCATTTTATTGCGATGAATATTTTAACCTCCGTTGGACCTATACTTTATGTATTACTTCAGTTGTAAAAGCATTAATTGATATGTGTATATATAAAATGTTATCTTTCAACTCAATTTGCTTTTCTTGGTTTATAACCTTTCTTTATGACTTATAGTGGGCTATCTACAACAAGGCCAAATTCCGTTAACCTGCAACAGTATACAACTACTCTTCACTAGAACGGACTCTCCACTATTAACATAAAAGAATAGATAAGCAATCCACTATAACTAAAATGTATCGATAAACATCCGTCAGGTTTACACTTGAGTTTACAAGAAAATGTTCGTCGTTTTTATACTTGAGATTGAAAATGAGCATTGGTCGAGTCAATCAGCAAACATTGATCGGGATTATGATTCTCTAGTTCAGTCAGTTAAGTTCCACGCTTGGGTGATCATGTCTCGAAATAGACATGACTGACTGGGCAGAAGATTATCCCGCAGTAGGTTGCCATTGCTTTCTGCGGTAGAATGGACGAGAGACAAGGCGATAGAACTCAATCTGTCCTGTTATTTAACCCATAACTAGAGGGAAGAGACGGATTAATACCTTTCCCAAGGTTATTTGCGCGTAAGTGAATGCAAGGAATTTAACTGGAATTTGAACTCGGCTCCCCGATTTCTCGTTCCGAGCCGATATCCACTGCATCAAAACGCACATTGGTCCCGAAACGGTGCGTCATGTCTCATAAGTGCGGCGGAAGAGACCAGCAGGTAAGGCGAAATGATTTAGAAACAGTTTCAAAAAATGCATATGCCAAACTTAAATATTATTTAAAAATTAAAATATTATTATGAGTAACTGAAAATGAATGCATGAGTCCCAGTATAAAAAGTTATAAATAATTATTTAACGATTTTGTTACTGTAATATCTTTGCATCATATCACCTATTAAAAATATAGCAACTGCGGTCTGCAAATTGGAATGGAGAGAGTTATCAATGATAATGATGTTTTCAAATCAGCAGTTATCTCCCTTTAACCCCCACTCTCTGTTTTTATTTTTGTTTTATTATTAAATATACTTTTGATCACATAAAATTTGGTGAGTCGCGAGCAAATTTTAATTTCGAAAATTCGGCAAGGAACCTTTACTCTTTGTTCATATTTTAAATATATACACTACAGGCCATAATTATTAGGCCACCCAAGCTTTATAAAAAAAATTATGTATTTCATATTATTTTTAGTGTTTATTGCCAAATGGATAATTCTAAATGAAAATAGAATGTTTTTTTTTTAATACTGCACAATAACATGTGCATCAAATGAACAGTTTTGGTGTCCGGTCTTTGGGCTCTCTTCCCCATGCTAGTCTCTTATTATTATTGACAAGCCGAAGCAAGTCTTCCTGGCTGGCTTGTAAAATTTTGCAAAGTAATAATAATAAAAGAACCATTCTATTTTCATTTAGAATTATCCACTTGGCAATAAATATTAAAAATATTATGAAATATATCACGATGACGCCTGGATAAGTTGCGGAGAAGTCTTTATATACAAAAAACAGCAAACAGAAATAGAATATAACAGTTGTCGAATTCCTATTCTTACGGAACGAAAGCTTTAGTTTAAAATTAATGTTTTTTCACTCCAATCGGAGATTTAAAGTTTTCTTTTTTTCAAGTTTTTGACGGTTCAAAGAGTCTTATCAGGGCTTTTCACCGAAGCTTTACGGAAACAGCCAAAGATTGGTCTTTGTGACGACGGCGGTAAATTCGCCTTGTCTGCCTTAGCCCGGTGCGGCAACAACAAATTCTCTTGGGGGGATGCATGACGGACACGGAGTGCCCATGCAAATAAAATCTTTAACCAATGAAATCACTCCCAGCTCGCATCATGAGGCGGAGTGATTTTCTCCCTTTAACCAATGAAATAGCAATATTTCTGTTGACGTCATTTCTTTTCGTTTTCTTCTTCTGATTCAACTGACTACGTCAACAATCCAACTTTTATGTTAGAAATTTTAATTCAACTCATCTCCCACAGTCAGAATTTAACCTTTTCGCACTTATCAAAAAAATTGTGATAATCTCTTTTCAATAATCTAAAAACCCATATGGATTAATAAAATTCTCTGTGTGCGGAAAACATAGGTTGAACCCTTTTTGCCATGTTATTTCCGCTTGTCAAATAATGGCTGCCAATGATGACCTCGTCTGACCCCGGCTGGTCAACTTCTGTATAAACAATGCATCTGCACACAGGCAAATGTTTTAATTCATATTTATTCTCGGCTTTGTCGGAAAATAATTTGCACAATTAATAATTCAACTACTAATAATTTCTTTTGCGCCGTCGTACTAACATAGTATCATGTTTTCCCATGCAATATCATACATAGTATTATATATATTTTTTTCCACTTGCAATATTATAGTATTATATACCAAAAATAGTGTTATAGCTGAGCATCTCCATCAGTTCCTTGTGGCGTATTCTGTTGAACGCCTTCGCATAATCGATTAAACATAGGTACAAATCCTTCTTCATTTGTATTGCCCTTTCGGAGAGTATCATAATAATAAATATGGCGTTCCTTGGTCCAGTGTCTTTGACAAACCCGCACTTTTCTTGTCCTATCTCTGACCTGATTCTGCTTATCAGGATTCGGACGATCACTTTTGTAATATGACTCATTAAGTTGATAGTTCGCTGTAGTTCGCACTAATTTGCACCTGGCTTCTTATGCAGTGCTATGAAAATAGACTTGCATAGGTATTATAACACTATTATAAATTTCATTTATTATTTCTGTAATTTTCTCTATGCCGAATTCTCAGGGCTATCAGTAAACCTATTACATTGCTGTCTGGACAAGCTGCTTTGTTTCTATTCTGTTTGGTCATTGCAGCTTCCACTTCGGACTTTAATATTTCCGGTCTGTCCTCAACTTTGTGTTTTATCGGTTGCTCTGTCTTGCGCTTCAATTCAAAGAGTCTAGGTACCATAGTGAAGAGCTCATTTGAACAATTACCATCAAAATATTTATAAAAAAGACAATGAGAGGAAATCTTACAGTGGTGCGTAAGTGACTGAATTCAAATTCCAGTTGAATTCCTTGCATTCACTTACGCACAAACAACCTTTGTATTAATCCGTCTCTTCCCTCCAGTTATGGGTTAAATAACAGAACAGATTGGGTTCTATAGCCTTGGCTGGCAACCAGTCTATTGCAGAAAGTCTACTGCAGGATAATCTTCTGCCCAGTCAGTCGTGTCTCTTTCGAGACATGATCGCCCAAGCGTGTATCAGGTATGTCACTTAACTGACTGACTGACTTCTTTAGATATTTTTAGATAGGCCGCAATAATATTCTAAGCATGAAAGAATAGCAGACTTATAAATATGTAGGATATATTCTGGAGAGAAAAACTGTTTCGTCTGACAGAGTGAAACAACTTTCTTAGTAGCTGACCTAGCAATGGATTCAATACAGTTGTTCCACTTCATGTCAGCTGAGAACGTTATCTCTAGAAGACGCAACGAGTAACTTTCCTGGTCGATATAAGATGCCAATGATTCCAGTTGCTGTTAATCCTGTTTCAATTCAATATATACAGTGCAACTTTCACAGTTCTTGTTACACGATCTTCCGCTGTTGTTAATTACTGTCTTTGTCCACCACGACTGATCGGTTCCTCGATTCTTGCTAGGCATCGCCGATTTTCTGAAAACAAAATCGAAAAAAGAAACCTTGTCGAGATTCTTGAGTTATCTCTGGACTGTGTCAATGTGACGAATTCAATTACAGTCATTAATTGGTGCTTCAACAGACGTCGGAAAATGGGACACAGAAATGGAATTAAAAAGACGCTTTCCGAAAGATAAACAAAGTATTAAGAATGAGGAAAATTTCGTTAGAAACAAAAAAACAGAATTTTATATATATATATATATATATATATATATATATACGTGAAAAAAATCACGTGTGTTTTTTTCACGTGTTTTTTTCACGTGTTTTTTTCACGTGTGTTTTTGCTCTACGTTACTTCCTCTTTGTTAATTCGATTTGGTTAGTTTGTATCGAGCACTTTTCTTTCTTTGTGGTTGGTTCCGTTTGAGGGTTTTTTTTCTTTGCTGCGAGGTACTGTATGTATTGTCGGTACTCCGCGGTTTTCTTTTTTTTCCCCCTCTTGTCCAACGCTTTATAGCGACGGACAGTAACGGACTTAGATTCTGCCGGTTATTTGTGGTCCTCAAGGTTTGCTTTTGTAAAATTTTAGGATCTAGATACATACAGAGTCAGGTTTATTATTATATATATATATATATATATATATATATATATATATATATATATATAATCATTTGACTCCAAGTAAGGCAGGATTACCATTCGTGTGCAGCGGGTAGCAGTGAGAGAAAAACAGCGTACAGGGAATGTTGAAGAAAAAATAAGAGATGAATGGGAATCATGGAGATGGAAGATAGCAATTGATGTTGCATTTAAACTTTTGCAGATTGTAGCCATCAGGGAAGCAAGTAAACGATACGGTGTTCTACAGGCGGGAAGTGCGTGAAAAGAAACTGTTAAAAGAGACAGTTACATTCAACTATTTCGACAGTAAAAGGGTGGGACCTAGATTCCAATCTAGTAGCACGAATAAATACCTGTAACCGGGGAACCAGGGAAAAATACGTCACAGCAGTTGCCATTAAAATACTTGTAGAAAAGACAGAGGGAATTCACATTAGTCGGTAAGAAAGTGAATGAAGTTGAACTGCTAATTCCGGATCGATTACATCACAGAGCTTTCTTTGGATTTTGTCGAGAACCTCGCGATGAATAGCAGGAGCACCCGACCAGATATTTTTTTTAATCGTGTCACCCCAAGCAAGGCATTCTACTGCCACTATAGCGCAGGGGGTTACATAGAGGGATTGGGTATAGGAAATGTCAGAAGGAGGGTGATAGACGACTTAGGATGTACATTGGGAGAGAGTTGGAGAGAGTGGGTGTGAGTTAGTCTGTTATGAGGTGTCTATTGACCTTACATTTAAACTCCTGGAGGTTGTAGCCGTCGGGGAAGCAAGCATGCGGTAGGGAATTCCACAGGCGGGAAGTGCGAGGAAAGAAGCTGTTGGAGTAGAAATTGCGGTTACATTTCATCGGTTTCACTGTAAAAGGGTGGGACCTAGTTGCCAATCTAGTATCTCGTGCAAATTCACATCTAGAGGGCACCAGTGACTTAAGTTCGTCAGAGCAGAAACCATGAAAGTATTTATAGAAGAGGCACAGTGAAGCCACGTCACGCCGGTGAGAGAGACACTGCAAGCGAACAGCCAAGTCGTTATCAATCACATTACAGATTCTTCGCTGTATTTTGTCAAGAACCCCGAGGAGAATAGAAGGGGCACCCGACCAGATGTGGCAACAGTACTCAATACACGGGCGGATGGTGGATTTATATAATTGCAGGATAGATTCAGGCGGAAAGAATTTCCGGGCACTGCACAGACAGCCAACTTTCATAGCTGCGGATTTAGCAATGGTTTCGACGTAGTCATTCCACTTGAGGTCAGCTGAGAGTGTCAGGCCAAGCAGGTGTAGTGATTTACTCTCTTGGAGGCAAGCCTGTTCCATGCTAATGGGGGGGAGGTGCGGTTGTCTGTGGTGGTTAATTGACCGCAGCTTCGTTTTGGAAGAATTGAATTTTACGAGCCATTTCTTACCCCAATCCACCATGGATTGGAAGTCCTTCTCAAGCTCGGCAGCGAGGTTCGCCTTGTCACCAACACCAGATTTTTGATCGAGGCGAGAGTATGGCAACAATATTTTACTATATTACATCTTTCCTCCTATATGGAGTGAATGTTTGACAATTTCCTCGCAGATGAAGAGGAGACTTGAGACTACAAACATGTTCTACAGTAGAATGCTTAGAATGCTATAAATGGGTGATGTAAGAAACGAGGCGGTTTTCACTGCATTTTGACTTTATACGGACAGAAGTTCATTAATTATGACTGGCTGAAAATATAAACTATAGGAAATAATATGCTGTGTAAAAAAAGGTTTATCTTACCGATCGACACGTGTGTTACGTAGACCATGGTCACGGCTATCCCGTCCAGTACGAGAAAAACCGCTGGATCGGAGCCAAGATTCACGTGCTCGCTCTAACGATCGGCAGTGCCGCGCTGTCGCCGTGCGATAACGGCAGAAAGCCTCTAAGCGACTGGTGCCGTTACGAAAGGCGTCTTTTGTTACAAAACACGTTTCTAGGTTGTTGTTTTTTATACCTATTTTAAAATATTCTCTCTGTCTTTTTCTCTATTCCTCTCTGGTCTTATCTATCTACCATCTCCAGGAATTTAAATGCAAGGTCAATATTCATCTCTCAACTACTTGACCCTAGTTCTTTCCACACCGCCCTGTATATCCTTTCCTTTCTCTCCAACTTTGCAACTGTCATCACACCTGTATTCCCATTTTTCTCTTGCTCCTTTGTAACTGGTTCGTCCTTCTCTTCAGTCTCCTCTATTCTTTTTACTCTTATGTAGCCCCCTGCACATCAGTGGTGTTACCACCTTGCTCGGGGTGATATGATTTTTTAAAAATCTATCTATCTATCTATCTATCTATCTATCTATCTATCTATCTATCTCAGTCTGTTCACATCTATCTATCTATCTATCTATCTATCTATCTATCTATCTATCTCAGTCTGTCATATCTATCTATCTATCTATCTATCTATCTATCTCAGTCTGTTCATATCTATCTATCTATCTATCTATCTATCTATCTATCTATCTCAGCCTGTTCATATCTATCTATCTATCTATCTATCTATCTATCTATCTATCTCAGTCTGTTCATATCTATCTATCTATCTATCTATCTATCTATCTATCTATCTATCTATCTCAGTCTGTTCATATCTATCTATCTATTTAATTTATTTGTTTGAACATTATTTTTAATAGATACTCCTATTTGAGTAAATATTCTGTTTTTAATCAAATAATATATTCATATATTTATTTTTACCGGCCTGATTATTTAGTAAATAATTTATTAAATAATCCGCAGGTAAAGAAAATATATAAATATACTGCTTAATAAATCTTTGGGACTTTCCGTAATATTCTATCTGTCTGTTTGTCTGTCTCTCTGTCTGTCTGTCTGTCTGTCTGTCTGTCTCAGTCGGTTTATATCTATTCGAACTATTTCTATCTATCTATCTATCTATCTATCTATCTATCTATCTATCTATCTATCTATCTATCTAAATATACTGCTTAATAAATCTTCGGGGCATTCCGTAATATTCTATCTGTCTGTCTGTCTGTCTGTCTGTCTGTCTGTCTGTCTGTCTGTCTCAGTCGGTTTATATCTATTCGAACTATTTCTTTCTATCTATCTATCTATCTATCTATCTATCTATCTATCTATCTATCTATCTATCTCAAACTATTCGTATCTCTATCTATCTATCTATCTATCTATCTATCTATCTATCTATCTATCTATCTATCTATCTAAATATACTGCTTAATAAATCTTCGGGGCTTTTCGTAATATTCTATCTGTCTGTCTGTCTGTCTCAGTCGGTTTATATCTATTCGAACTATTTCTATCTATCTATCTATCTATCTATCTATCTATCTATCTATCTATCTATCTATCTATCTCAGTCTGTTCATATCTGTTTATCAATCTATGTATTGAAATATAGTCTTTTATATAGTTTTTTTCTTCTTCTTCTTAACCGTATAATTAAATTATATTAAATATTAGCATCCTTTCCTTAAATCTATATTCATTTGATTTTTATCGTTATTATTGTTAACTTAATTATGTCTAACCACTTGGTTATGTTATTAATACCGTCTTGGATTTAAATTTAATTACTTAATAATTCATCTAAAATTAAAATTCCTTAGAATACTTGTTTCTTTTTCTTATTAACCATATAATTGAATTATATAATAACTTCCCGTTCTTAAATCTATTTTCACCCTCTTTTTAAATTTTTCACATAAGTTACGTTTAAACAGTTTATTTTAATATTAACATTATTCGTGATTCTTTAACAATGGACTTGCAAAGCCATTATTTCGTCTGACCTATTTATTCGTTATATTTATTTTTAATTTATTTTATTTATCTCTGTTCGCTTCTGTCATCAAAGTGGTGGACCTATCCGTTCCGGTAGCATAGATCTGCATCTGCACCGTTTTCTTCTTTTTTTTTTTTTTGTTTTCTTTTTTCCTACCCTTATTTCCGTATTTTTTTTTTTTAATTTTTTACACACACAAACAAGTAAATTTATTTTCTCAAACTTTTTATATGAAATAAATATTGGCTCTGTAAATACAATTAATTACATTGACTGGATCAGTGTTTCAATTTAATATTCATAGAATCCTTTGAGATTTACTTTCAAGCCGTTTTTTTTTTTCATATTTATGATCAATATATATATATATATATATAAACTTATTTATAAATGGAAATTTGTCTGTGTGTGTGTGTCTGTGGGTCCGTTACCTATAGACTCCGAAACGGCTGAACCGATTTTCTTGAAAATTGACACAGTAGTACTATAAGCGTCTGCGAGTGTTCTTAGCTAGGTTTTGTGTCGTGGTACCCCCAATAAATATCGAAAATCGATAATCGAATAAATCGGTTTATAGGAGGAATGGTCCGATTTTAATCAAATTTAATACACTCATAGACAAAAACATAAGAAACGATATTCAGAAGTTTCAAGGTTGCAGTTCTTACAATAATGCCGAAAATCTATAGTATATATATAATAAAGGCAAGAAGTTTGTGTGTGTGTGTTTATCTGCCTGTATGTCTGTGTTTTTGTTTTGTTTTTGATTTTTTTCTGCCCTTTTATTTTAGCT
Organism: Ascarosepion bandense; assembly: GCA_037127315.1. NCBI lineage: Eukaryota > Metazoa > Mollusca > Cephalopoda > Sepiida > Sepiidae > Ascarosepion > Ascarosepion bandense. Next base: position 2,403,255 of record JBBBDQ010000953.1, read on the forward strand.
TTTATTCTTCGGGTTTGGCTCTAAGTAGGTGTAATTGTAGTTCTTCGTCTCGGCCATGATACCATTTACTCAGAGGACTTATTTAGCCTTCAAAATTCAGTTTACGACGAAAAAAACTTATTTGATATCGATAGCAGGAAATCAAAATTTGACTTACATCCATTCATTTTTCTTTCAGTCTATGGTTTCACTTTTAACTGGAAACAGCTATTGCTTTTTAGTCTTTCGTGCCAACGTCCAAAGAGTCTGAGTTCCAGGACCATGGGTTAGTTTTAAAGCTTCCATTACACCCTAGCAACACCGGGCTATACTGCTAGTATATATATGAATTTAATATCTGGATCAGAATCCTACAAGATGAATAAAATAAGTAAAGAACAAGTAGGAAAAAAGTGTTTAATCTAATGTTTCACTTTTAACAAGTTTCTTCAGAGATTCATTAAAGACGAATGATTTAAAAATCCAAGAAACAGTCTTTTGATTGAGGTATACTTTTATTGGTCAGATACGTGTCACGTCTGATAAAGCAATGGATGAATATTAAATGTAGAAAAAATACTTGTGTCTGTTCAAGTGTGTTTGCCAACGCGTAATAAAAACATAAGATGTTTATTATGAATGCAAGTATTTGTAAGCGAAAATAATGTGAGATAAGCGCATCCAAACCACAGTGTGTGCATATGTTGATAAAATTAGTGTGTGTGAATGACAGGGGGGATGTGCGTTGTGGTGCAGTGGATATCGGCTCGGAACGAGAAATCGGGGAGCCGAGTTCGAATTCCAGTTGAATTCATTGCATTCACTTACGCGCAAATACCCCTGGGAAAGGTATTAATCCGTCTCTTCCTTCCAGTTATGGGTTAAATAACAGGACAGATTGGGTTCTATAGCCTTGGCTGGCAACCAGTTTACCGCAAAAAGCAATGGCAACCTACTGCGGGATTATCTTCTGCCCAGTCTGTCATATCTCGAAAGAGACATGATCGCCCAAGCGTGTTTAACGTATGGCACTTAACTGACTGAATGACAGAGACGGGGCACCATTAGCACTAAACGTATCAGAGACTCAGGCGACTTACACCATAAAATTGGAAATATTAACATGACTAACTTATCTCTGACAAGTTTGGATATGAAATCACTCTAACATACCCGTTAAAATGTCTAAACATTCTAAAAATCCAAAATCAAGCTCCCCCTACCTATCCAAAAAATCATAAAAATATGTACATTAATCCCTAATCATTGTTATTTCTTTCTTGACAACACGTTTTATAAACAAACATTTGGTTTCTATGGGGGTCTTCTATTAGTGATGTTCTCGCCTATCTGTTTCTAGAGTTCTTAGAATCCAGTTCTTTCATATTACATATATAATAACAATATATTTTCCATTTTAAACGAGTTATTACGCCGCCTAGCTTTCTACCATGAGCGGTGTCTTCAGGCGATTTTTAATAACAGATTTTACCGTTTACCGTTTTTCTTCTTAAGAACAATCGTGTAACAGTGTTTTATTTGAACACTCACGTGGCAGGGAATTTTTGAACGCGCAATTTTTATATTAAAACGAATTATGGCGTTTTTTTTATCTATGGTTGTATGAACCTAAGAGGTATTTCTTAGCTTGGATGCCCTTAGTCATAATTTCCGTTCCTTCATTCAACAGCTCGTTTTTGTTTAGGAATAGCATAATCTCTAACTTTTTTTTCTTGGCACAGTCTATATATTTTGCCACCGTTGTAAAGCCTAACTGTTTTTACAATGCTCCACTTTGTATCTGGGTCTTTTCCATATTTTGATTTTAATTTCCACACGTGATTAGCCAATTTTCTACAGTTTTTTCATTTTTATATTTTGAATGTAGACCTGTGATTAAACCACCTGGTCTTAAAGGTATCTTTCTGGCGTTTTGTTTTTTATAAAACTATCTAAATTGCTAGTAAAATTATAGCTTAGTTTGATTGTGTTTTTGTTTAAAATTTTGTTTAGTTCAGATTCTTTTGAAAAGTGTCTATCTGTTAATTTAAAAAATATTTGTCCTATTTTGGTCTTTACCTCTAAATTAAATGGTTTGTTAAACCAGATAATGTTTCGTTTTCTATTATCGTTTTTGATTTGTCTGTTTGGTTGAGAATTATATTGTAAAATCATTTTATGGCCAGATTTTCTTAGTGCATCCTCATAGATATTTTTCTTTACATTAAATATTGATTTGTTTGACGAATTATTAGATAGTCTGTGTTCTATTCCCTTGTAAATGCGTTTAATTGTACTATTTGGATGATTGGATTTTGTATTTATGTATGATAACTTAGTGCTTGTTTTCATGTATGGCGAGACATTTCCAGTTTGTAAATTATATTCCACATCTAAATATTGGACTACTTTTCTATTTGTTTCTACTATTATATCAAAATCTAGTTCTTTGAATAATTTGAAAAGCTCTTTTCTTATTTTATCATTTCCTTTTTTGTTGTCTGGTGTTATTAATCCGCCATCTCTATATAATCCGTGGTTGTAAAAATTTATTATTTTTTCATCTTGTTTAAAATGTATATTGCCATCAATTCTGAAATTTCTGCTCCATCATACGATCCTTGTGGTACATCGAATTTCTTGATCCATGCTTTACCTTTGTGGAAACGTGTAGCTTTGCGGCAATGTAATATTATGTCAGTATATTCAGATAGTATTTTTATGTACATTTTAGCAAAATTAAATGCTTCCATCAAACCTTTTTCAGAAATTGATGAGTAAAAGTTTTTTTTATGTCATATTTGATGAACGTGTATTTACTTTGGCATTTAATTTTTGAAACCAGAAAATGCAATCCTTTGTGTTCTTCCACTGGTTTGTTTGAGTGGCTGTTCTTAGTAATTCATAATTCACACACACACACACACACACACACGCGCGCGCGCGCACACACACACACACACACACATATATATATATATGTATGTATATATATATATATTTATCAATTCATATGTATATATATTAGCAATTCACTAGCAATTCATACATATATATAGATAATGACAAAATTAATATATATATATATATATATATATATGGTGCGATAGATAAATTGTCTAAATGATGCAGAAATCAAAATAACACTGCATTTCATTTTTATACATATATTTACCAAATTGCACAAAACTATCTAGATATATTGAAGTGTAATTTTATTCAGTAAAATCGCCATTAGCTGCAACCAAGGCCACCAAGGCCACCAGACAATTTCGTAATCTCCTGTAACTCTTCCGGGTGGCCTTTTTGAATCGGTCAGTGCTGACATAATGCTTGTCGTCAGTTCATTTTTGTTGTTACAAAGAGCTTCGTTGGTCTCTCCCCCTCAACTGTGCCTCACACATAATAATCGAGGGGTTGCGGTCTTGGGCGTTAGGTGGCAAAATGTAAGGAGTAGTGTGGTTACAGAAATTGTCTGACAGCCATGACTAGTTTCTACTGTTTGTGTGACATGGTGCAGAGTCCTGTTGTCAGACATATTCTTCCAGCAGCCCTTGTCTTGACACAAAGCAGCACTACCTCTTCAAGTCACTGGAGTTAGGCCTTAGGGTTGTGTCCGACGCCCTTTGGGAAGATGAATTGAGGCATAACTTCACTATCAATAGTGATCACTCTAAACACCTTCGTAATCAGCATTAGATTCATCCAACTCTTTCTGAATCTGTCTCTAGGCTAACACCCAAACATTCTGAAATGTTTGTATGCTGCAATACAAGAAAAAATGCAAAACAGTACAGTAGGCCATCTTCAAGTTTCTGGGGAAGTGAACTGCATGATGTTGCCCTTTTAAACTTACAGGCGGTGCCTAACCGACTCTACTAGACTATGCAGGCGACAAAATCCAAAACAAACCACGCTCATGCACAAAATTATAGAGAAGGTGTAGCGCATGGAGCTGGTTAATGTTTCTTTGAGTCGGTCTTGTGTCAGATTTAACCGAACTCCCTACAGCTTATAAGTGTTATCCAGAATTATTATCATGTGATTTTCAGAAGGATTTCATCAGAACGTTTGTTGGTAGCAGGTTGGAATGCGTGGAATAGTGTAAAAATAAAATATACATTTTTTTATTTTAAAATAGAGTGTTATTAAAAGGAAAGAATAACACAAGTTGTAGAAGTTAATGTTCAATTAGAAACATTATTAAGAAGTTAAGGATATGGAATATAACAACCTGGCCCCACCCGAGGAAAGGCTGATGCAAGCGGGGGTGTTTTCCGGTCGTTGAAAGGAACGGATGTTTGTTTGACCTTATTTCCGGCAGTAGCGGAAATGGCTACAAGAGGCAGACAGAACAGGTGTCTCTGAGAATTACGTGGGCGTGCGTGGGCGAGGCAAAATCCGGAAGTCCCGGTTTGGAGATTATAAAAAGACCTCGGCGCACGGATTTCAGACAGAGAGACGGGACAGACAGACAGAGAGCCAGACCAGACCAGAGGAGCAACAGATACGACGACACTCCCCCGTCAACCCTTAGAGGCGCGCTCTCACTCTCTGTTCACTAGGCTACACGGTTCATCGTCATTAATAAAAATATAACTTATATTTTTATATATATGCGCGTTTGTTGTCTGTAAATATACAACAGATAGAGTTCGTGTTCAATAATAAAGTTATAAGTATTAAGAAATGTAGAAATTGTTCGTAGTAGTAATTGTTGAAAGAGATCAGGAGAAAGAGAACAAGATGCGACCTGACCTTATCTTCGGGTGGATTTGAAGTTGAAGTTACATTTTAGTTGTTTCGTTTCGCGGCTTCCATATGACTTTCTCTGACTGAATGACGTGGTCACCCACGTCATTCAGTCAGAGAAAGTCCTTTTATTGGAATCTAGATTTTTTCACATTTACTCGAAGTCCTTTTGGTCTTGCAAGTCGCTCCCATTGGCCAAAAATCAATTTAGCACCTACTTGCGAAATCTGGTTTCGACGTTTTTTTAAGCAGATGTTCAATCCTTTTTCACTCGTTGTTGTGAATTTTTGTAAAAGTGAAGGAAGTTGATTTTAATTCTGTTTTTTTTTTAACCCTACAAAAGCAGAGGGAGGCAAACTTATAGTGGTGACAAATTGACTGAAACCAGAATACCAAGTCAGGACCTATAAGATTGTAGATTCTTATTTAAAAATCTTTTAATTTTATTTCATCATGGTAAATGTTTTAATTATAATTCTTATAAATTCCTGCAAGAGAATGTCCTTTATCTGTGATAATCCTGACAGTGGGTAATCATAAAGAAATCCTCTTAAGTCCCATTAACATGCGAGCAATCATGACTCTTCACAATTTCTTTTGAGAATGAAATGCTGAATAAAAAAGAAATGAAATTTTCTGTGATTGAAAAGTCAAAAACAGCTGAATAATTTAATGTCTCAAATGTCAGTTTTTAATATCCTGAGCAATAATAAATCTAAACTTATTTATAAATGGAACATTGTCTGTGTGTGTGTGTGTGTGTGTGTGTGTGTGTGTGTGTGTGTGTGTGTGTGTGTGTGTGTGTCCGTTACCTATAGACTCCGAAAAGGCTGAACCGATTTTCTTTAAAATTTACACAGTTGTACTATAAGCATTTGCGAGTGTTCTTAGCTAGGTTTGTGTCGAGGTACCCGCGATAAATATCGAAAATCGATAATCAAAAAAATTGGGTTATAGAAGGAGTGGTCCGATTTTAATCAAATTTGATGCACTCATAGACAAAGACACAAAAAACGATATTCAGAAGTTTCAAGGTTGCAGTTCTTACAATAGTGCAGAAAATCGATAATATATATATATATATATATATATATATATAAGGCAAGATGTTCGTGTGTGTGTGTGTCTGTTTATCTGCCTGTATGTCTGTATTTTTTTCAGCCCTTTTATTTTAGTTTTTGCTTCGGGTTCGTTTCTAAGTAGGTATAATTGTCGTTCTTAGTCTCAGCCATGATACCATTTAATCAGTGGACTTATTTAGCCTTCAAAATTCAATTTACGACGAAAAAAATTTATTTGATATCGATAGCAGGAAATCAAATTTGATTTACATCCATTCATTTTTCTTTCAGTCTACGGTTTCGCTTTAACTAGAAACACCTATTGCTTTTTAGTCTTTCGTGCCAACGTCCAAAATGTCTGAGTTCCAGGACCATGGATTAGTTTTAAAGCTTTCATTACACCCGAGCAACGCCGGGCTATATTGCTAGTTTTGCATAAAAAATAAAGATATATGAACTATCTGACTATAATATGTAAGTTGGATGCAAATATATAAATAAATATAAGAATTCAACTCAACAGGTTTTTACCCGTGAAACCAGACTGGCAACTGGGTCACACCAATTCGCAGTCAGGTTAGCCAAATGCAGACGACAATTCTACTCCTGCAGCTTCTTCTCTCGCACTTCCCGCCTGTGGAACTCGTTCCCATATTCTTGCTTTCTTGACGGCTACAACTTCCAGAAATTTAAATGCAACGTCAATACTCATCTATTAAACACTGGACTCTAGCTCTCTCCCCACCCCCGTATATCCTCCCCTTTCTCTCCACCTATGTATCTGTCATTGCACCTGCATTCTCAGCTTTCTATTGCTCCTTTCTAACTAGTTTGTACTCCTTACTTTTTTCTAATTAATCTTTTTACAGTTATGTAGCCCCCTGCACATCAGTGGCATTTCTGCCTTACTCGGGGTGAAATGATTTAAAAAAAACTAGTTTTAATCTCTCTCTCTCTCTCTCTCTCTCTCTCTCTCTCTCTCTCTCTCTCTCTCTCTCTCTCTCTCTCTCTCTCTCTCTCTCTCTCTCTCTCTCTCTCTCTCTCTCTCTCTCTCTCTCTCTCTCTCTCTCTCTCTCTCTCTCTCTTTCCTTCTCTCTCACACACACACATCCTGAAAACACGTGTTCTCCTTCGATCGTAAATTTAAACGGCGTCGGGCCCGTCAATACTTCGAGGTGTGACACAATGTACTGTAAGCCACTTCCTACAATCCGAAATAGTTTTCGGCTTAAATGTTCATAAGCCGCGAAAAGCCAATCAATCAACTGTGTGTGTATTTGAGAGAGAGAGAGAGAGTGAGAGAGAGAGAAACTAACGCTATGATTTTCTTCATTTTTTATGTGCCGTGTCCTTTCAGGACGTAGGCGATCATGGACCTCCACTTATCCCTATCGCTTGTCGCTCTTAACACTTTTCCGCCATTCACCTGCTTAAACCCATCAAGTATGTCTCGCGTTGCTTTCCCCGTCTCTCTTTCCCTCTATCCGCCCTGTGAGTATCAGATTCTCCAATCCCTCCTTACTCATTATGTGTCCCAGAAACTTCAGATGTCTCTTCCCGTCGTTAAGTATAAGTTTCCTTTTCGTTTCCATTTTCCCAAAACTACGTAGTTCAAATGTTCTGTACATGGTATCCTCAGCATCCTTCTGTAGAACTAAATTTCTGTTGCTTCAAGATTTTCCCTGATGATAAAAATTGTTCAGCTTTCGGTGACATATAGTTGAAACTGTCAATAATTTTTGTGGATTCCGCACAAAATAATGAACAACAAAACAGATATTTGAGAAAGATAATTAAGTTATATTAAACGTAAAGATACAAACTTGCACGTCGGTTAGTAATCCAGGAATACGATTAGTAAGGAATATATATATATATATATATATATATATATATATATATATATATATATATATATATACAAGTCTTGGAAGTGAAGCTGTGCTAGAATTATTATGTCCACGTCAGAACTGACGGGTGCTTTGTAATACTATTCTGGCTGAGTGGAGCTCAGAGCTACTATGACTATAGACACGGTTTTCTCTGTGAAACTTCGGTATCGTTCGGTAACTCTCGGTATCTTACGGATTTCTACGGTAACTCGCTATGGCAGGAGCATATGTATACTCGAGTCCATTATCATAGAAAAGGGGGAGATCCCACAACAATAATATAAAGCAAAACTAAATGTTAAGGAGGCGAATTCGTTAAAATGTATTTTGGTTCCTACTCAATTAACATAAAATCCATTCAAATTATCCTTATTTTCCAAGTGTTTGACCTTTTTTCCTAGTCTCCCTGTCTTTCTTGTTTTCTCTTTACTTTTTTTTTCTTTAATCGTTTCATTACAAGCAAGGCAGTACTGCCACTGGTGCTCAAGGGGTTACTTAAGAAGAGGGTAAAGAGAAAGGAACAGGCCATAGAGGGTATCGGAGAATGGGTAATAGAAGAATGAGAACACTGGTGTGAAGAGAGCTGCTTGAGAGTAGTGCCGAAAAGAAAAAGAACAAGATAAGGGTGTCTCGGGGAAAGGGTGGGCGTCAAGGAGATACGAGATGGAAATTGACATTACATTTAAACTCTTGGAGATTGTAGCTATTGGAGAAGTAAGTATATGGAAGGGAGTTCCACAGATGGGAAATGCAGGAAAAGGAACTGATAGAGTAGAAGTTGATCATCTTATTCTCTCTCTCTCTATATATATATATATCTATATATATCTATCTATATATATATATATATATATATATATATATATGTGTGTGTGTGTGTGTGTGTGTGTGTATTTTTTTTCCTTCCTTTTTTGTTTCTATCTTTTTGTCTCTACTTCTTTTTCCTTCTCTTTCGTTTAGTTACCATCGCTTTTTATTTTATCATTTCTTCCCTTCGTTTTCTCCATTTTTTCTCTTGCTGTTTCTCTTTTCTCTCTTTCTTTATTCGATGTCTTGAACTTTTATATTTCATTCTCTCTCTCTCTCTCTCTCTCTCTCTCTCTCTCTCTCTCTCATTTGCATATTCTTTCTTTGCAACTTTCTTTCTCTTTATCCGTCTTTCGTCTTGTTTTTTTTTTCTCTCTTTCTATCTTCCTTTCATTCAATATTACTTTCACCTTGCACCTCTGTTATTTTCGTTATTTCTTTTTGTACATATATATATATATATATATATATATATATATATATATATATATATATATATATCCGCAGACAGGTATGTTTTGCTGTATCACAGCTCATCAGTACGGTTAGACATCCGATTGCTTCGGATTGAAACCCGACCGAACTGACATCAGTCAGCGATTCTACCTCTGAGCTATGGGCGGACTTTAGCGTGTCAAACGCACGCCAGTAGCCGAGAATGTAAACGCACGCCAGTAGCCGAGAGTGTTCAAATTCATTACTGAATGAACGAAACCTAGATGCGTGAGTCGCTATATATATATATAAAATAAATGATACTTTAGAAGATGTCCAAACTACAATCTACTACAAAAGTGTACATTTTATTTCGACATTGAAAGAACAATGAAAGAACAATGCCTCATCAGATAGTAAACGTTATTTTTGAAAAAGAGGAATATATATATAACGAAGATTAACGAAACTTTATAAACAACCAACGATTTGAAATGATTTATTTGAATATTATTTTTGATCGATACTCGTATTTAAATAGATATTCTGTTTAAAATCAAACAGTATTATACATTTTTTCTACCGGCCTGATTATTTACGATATTTTTTTTATTACGAAAATGTGTGTCATTCGGCAGAATTCGAACCTGAGACCTCTATCTACATAGGGGAAGCCACCATGTGATCTGGCGCGTCTGAGACCTCTCGATCACGAATGACTATCAGTCAAATTAAGCCTATAACACAAATTTCGAATTCATTGTAATAACCATCTTTGCTCTGAAATGTATCGTAATGTAAACATGTTACGGAAATTAACGAAAATCAACGAAACGATGAATTCGAAAATCGTGTTATAGGCTTAATTTAACTTTGTGTAGACTGATAGTCATTCGTGGTCGAGAGGTCTCAGATGCGCCAGATCACCTGGTGGCTTCCCCTATGTGGATAGAGGTCTCAGGTTCGAATTCTGCCGAATGACACATAGTTTCGTAATAAAAAACATATCGTAAATAATAAGGCCGGTAAAAATAAATATATAATACTGTTTGATTATAAACAGAATATCTACTTAAATACATGTATCGATCAAAAATAATGTTCTAACAAATTTCATATATATATATATATATATATATATATATATATATTACCTTAATGGAATGGTATTTTTTTTTAATTATATAACTTGAACAAAATTTGAAACAGGAAAGCAAAGTCTCAGAGATTAAATTAATAGTTGTACTGGTGTATATCATTCTCATTCTTTGTGCGAAGCCTCTTTTGGTAATCATGAGTTATCTCCCTCTAACCCGACTCTCTAAGTTACTTGTTCACCACTGCTGTAACCTGGTATTGAACTCACAACTATTTGGCTCAATTCAGTGATTGTATAAAGGGTTCGGTTCGAAATTCCTAGCACCTGAATACCGCCGGAGCATACAACGGCCGAAACGTCGTACCAATGTCAACCAAGACGAGGACAATAATCCGAATGATGTAAATAGTGTAGTTGAGTCGATCTGTATTTCTATGTTTGCATATAATCATTAATTTATTTTTTGTTTAGTAAATTACGGTTATTTAAGTGTTTTAAGGTAATAAATTTGTCTAAAAAACATAAACCGTATCTATTTCGTTTCCATTATAACATTTGGTTTTTGAGACGAGATTGCAGATAATGATTGGTTTCTTTGTTTTTGTTTTTTAATTGCTAGCAATATTTTGAGAAGAAAGTTGTTTTTAGTTTTTATTTTTTTATTTTTTTATTTTTTATTTTTTTTTTTTTGTGTATTTAATACTGGTTAAAGTCATTTGATGATTGTAATAACGGTATTCCCATTGTTTTCAGTTGAGCAGAAAAATACACATATATATTCACCGTCTTTTTTGTTCTTATTGATCTCTCTGTCTTCTCTTTGCTTATTTCTTTCTAAAAATCTCTCTCTCTCTCTCTCTCTCTCTCTCTCTCTCTCTCTCTCTCTCTCTCTCTCTTTCGTATTTCTCGTTTCTAACTCTCTTTGTTTCTATTATTCATTCTCTTTTTCTCCCGCTATTTTTCTTTTAATCTCGTTCTTTTTTTTCTATCCCTTTCTCATGTCCCTTTTGTTCCGATTTCTCTCTCTCTCTCTCTCTCTCTCTCTATCTATCTATCTATCTCTCTCTCTTCTTTCCGTATGTCTTTGTTTCTTTTATTCTCTTTCTCCTTTTACCCGTCATTTATTTTCTTTAAATCTCTTTATTTTTTTTCTTTCTATCCCTTTCTTATCTCACTTTTACCCGATTTCACTCTCTCTGTCTCCTTCTCTCTCACTTTCACCCTACATATATATATGTGTGTGTGTGTGTGTGTGTTTATATGACTTTTTTCTGTTGATTTCTATTACCGTTCCTACGCATATAAAGTTGCGTTTTTATATTCCCAAAACGTTGAGTTAGCTGATATTACTCTAAACGTTTGCCTATTTGGACTTTACATGGCTTGCCGTTGTTGAAGTGGACATTTTTGTGGCTCGTATATCATAAGCAACATATATAACTGGTTTTTAATCTTTTTTGTTTACAGACATCATTCTGTCACCTACGATATCGAATTCGATCCAGGCAGTTTGTTTGCAAACCCCAAGTCATTCTAACCTTGCTGATTGCATAAATGCCATTTTTCCGTTTTCCTTTTTATTTATTTATTTTTCTTTTTTTTCAAGTCTGCTTGCTTTCGTATTTTAGGAGGTGATTAGGAAGGAAATGTTTGAACATAGCTTTTTCTCTGTTGTCAGCAATTTTTTCTTTTTCTTTCGCTTATCGAACAGACGTGTTTCTTCACGAATAACACGCTCTGTGCTTGGTAAGTGTATGGATGTGCGTTGTGATGAAGTGGATATCGGCTCGGAACATGAAATCGAAGAACAGAGTACGAATTCCAGACGAATTCGTTGCATTCACTTTCGCGCTTAAAAAAGGTATTAATCCTTTTCTTCTACCTCCAATAAATATGAGAACAGATTGTGTTTTACAGCCTTGGTTGGCAACCAATTTACCGCAGAAAATAATGGCAACCTACCGCGGGAATCTCTTCTGCCCAGTCAGTCATGTCTCCTTCGAGACATGGTCACCCAAGAATGTATCACGTACGGCACTTAACTGACTAATACTTGGTAAATATACAAGAGCGTCAAAAAATAATCTTGATCAGTATTTGAGATGAGGTATTATTTGCACTATTTACATTATTCGGACCATTGTCTTTATCTTTATTTCTATTTGTACGACGTTTCGGCAGTTGTACACTCCGGCTTTCTTCAGGTGCTAGGAATTTCGAACCGAACCTTTTTTTACAATCACTGAGGTATATAAACTCCACTCCTTGCTTAGAGCCTCTTCTGGTAGTCATGAGTTATCTCCCTCTAACCCTGTAAGTTACTTGTTCATCACTGCTGTAGCCTGGTATTGAACTCACGATTTGGGTCAAATCACAGGAACTAACCAACGTCTATATCCACTGGACCATGTGTCCTCTTCTTCCAAAACCCACCAATAATTTCCATTTTCAGTTCATCCTTTATCTCTTCTCTGAGAGAATAAGGGAGAGAAACAAACAAGGAAGAAAGAAACAGAATTCACTCAGTTTCACAACGCCAGCTGGTCTTTGTTAAATTGTTATCATTCGATATCATTTTTGGGAATGCCTTGTGTTTCGCTTTTCTTCTATCTCCTGCCCCCCCCTCAGCCTTCTCTCTCTCTCTCTCTCTCTCTCTCTCTCTCTCTCTCTCTCTCCCTCTATCTATCTATTTATCTATCTATCTATCTATCTATCTATCTATCTATCTCCTTCTCTCTCAGCCCTTCCTAAGAAAAAATATACACACAGAGATATTCTACAAATATCTATTACAGGGTTCGGATCCGGGGTTCGTCGATATTTGGTTTCACGTGAGTACATTGCATAAGGAACACTTACAGTGTTACATTTCAAAACGATAAAAATTGCCAAGGATAGAAGATAGTTTAAATAATAGCGGCGTCAAGGGAAAACTGTCATTTTGACATTTAAGTTTTTTGCATGCAGTTTTGTATATTATCTGAGCTGATCAGTAATTTCATGAAGAAGTGTCTTTTATGAAACAGGAAAAAGTATGCAAACTAGCTAGCAAAAACAAAATATACATTGTTTTGATAAATATTTGATTGATGTCAAAGTTAAGAATTCGAGCAAAATTCCCTATGTCAGGAAAATATTTGGTTGTTTTAAAATCAGCGTAACCAAGGTTAGTTAATGTGGGCCTTGAAATGGATGCACACAATGCGTTAGAAGAGACAAATTAGTGGTCGGTCAGTCGGTCGGTCAGCAGTTGACATCAGGACCAAAACATAGAAAAAAATCGCAAACGAACACGGCCTCTGACTAGCCCGATGCTGAGACCGTTGACCCCACCTTCTATTCTCACCGAAAGAATAAAGGAAGGGTTGTATGTTGTTTATTAATATATACCTGTTGCGATGTGGGATGTGCATTGTGGTGCAGTGGATATCGGCTAGGAACAAGAAATCGGGGAACCGAGTTCGAATTCCAGCTGAATTCATTGCCTTCACTTACGCGCAAATAACCTTGGGAAAGGTATTAATCCGTCTCTTCCCTCCAGTTATGGGTTAAATAATAGGACAGATTGGGTTCTATAGCCTTGGTCGGCAACCATTCTACCGCAGAAAGCAATGGCAACCTACTGCGGGATAATCTTCGCCCAAGCGTGTATCGCGCATGGCACTTAACTGACTGACTGTTGCGATCGTCATTTTATTAAGTGAGAATATATATATTTTATCAGTGTGGAAAATGCAAGCGACTCTATAAGAGAAAAGGTAACAAGTTTTGGGACCCCGACGTTGAATTAATAATCGCCCTTAATCGAAGGGTATACACTATATATGTCGCTTTGGTTACAGTTTAATTTTCGTCATCTTGGTAAGAAGTATACATCAAAATTAGGTACCGCCACTCAAATTTTCGATACCTCAATTTAAATTGAATTTCTAAAAATAAAAATGTTTTCTTGTAGCTACAATTTTAGCTTTATTTGAAAGCCAAGAGATTAAATTTACTAATTACAGGAAGCAAAATACTCTGGTGTATTTCAAACCGAAATTATATTAATCTGAATCAAAACATTTTAGGTTTAAAAAAAAATAATTTCAAACATTCCGCCATTTTTCATCGATTGTAAACAGCAGCCAATTCTCGGTTTTAAAAAAATCTTACAAAAATAAAATACATCTCGCTGAGACATTATTTTATTCAAATTACCGAATTTAAACTCACCTGAAGTTCCCTTCAAAAAAGAATTGCTTGCTTGCTGCCTAAAATTTTTCATAAGAACGTTTCTCAATTATGGTAACAATCACAGCTGTCAACACCTTATCAGAGGCATTAAGGATGATTTACAGTAGCTGGCCGAAAGTATGGAAGACGAGTTTGGTATAAAAAGGTTTATATACGGATTTTTTTTCATGTAAGAGAAGACAACGCTTGAATCACGTGATCTTTTAATGATAAAGATCGCGTACGGCCACTCGTACAAACAAAATACGGGTAATCAACATGCAGAAAATTAAAATGTTTTAATTATTTAATAAAAAATGAGTACCCTTATATATAGAAAGATTTCAGATTTTTCGATTAGTAAATATATTTGCCACACATTAATTTAAAAAAATCTGAGAGACCTATGAGGAAGAAATTTTAAAAAATTTTTGAAACTTTTAGAAATTACTTAATAAAAAATAATAACAATGAAAACGACTCTTGTAAAAATTCATTATTAATAGAATTCTTTTTCTATACAGACTATGATATCATTTTAATTTCTGTTTATAAATACAATTAAAAGTTTATCCAAGTAGAAAATGGCATAGTTTTATTGCATTTTTGTTTTCGCAATTAGGAGTAGATTTTCTAAAAATGAGCAAGATTTGAAGAAAAAAGACAGTTGATTAGCATTCCCCAATGACTCCTGAATTTAATTAAAATTATCTATATGTTCAGACCTGTCGCATTTTTCGACATTTCTGGAAATTAATTGGTGGTGGGTAACATATGTAAAAAAAATGTTTTTACCAATATTTTCTAAAAATAATTATTTCGTAACTTATTTCAGTCAATTATGAATAAGTCCTGAAACTTTCCTCAAAATCTGACCATTGTTTGATTTTTGCAAGAATTTCCAAATTAATGTCTTTCCCAGTCAAAAAATATCTTTGCGTAAAATATTATGTTTTGAAGTAATAAACACTAGCGTCAATTCATGCCTCGTACTGACGAGAGAAAAAAAGATTTTCTACCACTAAATAAACCTGCTAGAAACAATTAAAAGAATTTGTAGAAATAATTAAAAAATACTTTGATCTATTCTCTTCATGATAGCATAAGAATTTTGCCGAGAAAACTTTGTTTTTGTTAAGTTTGGGGCCTTTTCCTTCAGATTATGTTGTTGTTTTTTTCAGCGATTTTGTTGAATATACCTAAACAAAATGGTGGTTTTGGTGTCTTCTGTCGTTATATTTCGAGACGATCGACATCCTTGGTTCCAACTTATACAGCAGCAGGAACGTCCATCTTTGTCAACATTTATTAGCTTCCACAAATATCGTATTGATTGAATCCAAACTTGGTATCGTTTTCCAAAAGATTTTTTTATGCTATTGTTCCGAAATAATTGTTTTGACATTTGGCAATAACCATGTTTACTTAGTGCATTAAAAAGGGTTTCTTTGTAAATAAGCGTTATTTTTGTTCGTAATAATAATTAAATATATTTCATCTTGGGGTCATCAAGGGTTTGTGTATTTTTGCCTAATTTAATCATTTATAATGGGCTTACGGCCATATCACGTTGAATACACCACTTCTCGCTCGATCACCGAAGTTAAGCAACGTTGAGCCTGGTCAGTACTTAGATGGGTAACCGCTTGGAAATACCAGGTGCTGTAAGTGTTTAGTGATGGATGTGCGTTGTAGTGCAGTGGATATCGGCTCGGAAAGAGAAATCGCTGAGCCGAGTTCGAATTTCAGTTGAATACACTGCATTCACTTGAGCACTGGTACCCTTGGGAAAGGGATTAATTCGTCCCTTTCCTCCAGTTATGGGTTAAATAACAGGGCAGGACTTAGAGACCCTGCCCTTAAAAACAAATCCCAGTGAATCTTGATACTCGAAAAGAAAAAAAGTATTACTAGACACAAAAACTTATATAGAAACAACAATAAATTGTTAAAAGAAAAAGGTATTACCAGCAATAAATAAAAATTTAGTTGGCAATAAATGACCCGCCGAGGTGTTGATATGCCATAAAACAAACCAACCAATCATTTATAATGAATAAGTGCTTAGATGCCTGAGGTATTTGAGAATAGATGCTTTCGAAAATAACTAAACGACTGATCTAGATAGATATTCTTCACTACTCGACGACGTAATTATAATATAAAATAAGACACTGTTTATAAGTAAACACGTGACCAGACCTTTAATAACTGGAAGTAAGAAAATCAACTGAGCCGACGCTGCCTCCTCACTGTCATGAGCATGATAAAAAGAATATATAAGAAAAGTTAGAGATTATGCTATTCCCAAACAAAAACAAACTATTGAATGAAAGAACGGAA
Source organism: Ascarosepion bandense (assembly GCA_037127315.1). Classification (NCBI taxonomy): domain Eukaryota; kingdom Metazoa; phylum Mollusca; class Cephalopoda; order Sepiida; family Sepiidae; genus Ascarosepion; species Ascarosepion bandense. The sequence continues at coordinate 2,419,838 of JBBBDQ010000953.1, forward strand.
ATAATGACTAAGTGTAGCCATACTAAGAAATACCTCTTAGGTTCATACAACCTTGAAAGAAAACGTTATAATTTCTTGTAATTTTACAAATTGCGCGTTCAAAAATTCCAAGACCCGTGAGCGTTAAAAAATCCGTTACGTGAGCGTTCTTAAAAAAAAAAAACCGTAATCGGTAAAATCAGTTATTGAAAATCGGTTAAAGACACCACTCATGGTAGAAACCTAGGTCGCGTAATAGCTCGTTTACAAGTGGAAAATATTTAAAAGGTTCTACAATATAATTGTATTGAACATTTTTTAATACAAATGTGCACTTGTCTAATCTTATTATGACCAAAACCAAAGTAATTAAACAATCAATATATATATATATATATATATACTAGCAGTATAGCCTAGCGTTGTTCGGGTGTAATGAAAGCTTTAAAACTAATCCATGGCCCTGGAGTTCAGACTCTTTGGACATTGGCACGAAAGACTAAAAAGCAATAGTTGTTTCCAGTTAAAGCGAAACCTTAGACTGAAAGAAAAATGAATGGATGTAAGTCAAATTTTGATTTCCTGGTATCGATATCAAATAAGTTTATTTCGTCGTAAACTGAATTTTGAAGGCTAAATAAGTCCTCTGAGTAAATGGTATTATGACTGAGACTAAGAACTACAATTATACCTACTTAGAAACAAACCCGAAGCAAAAACTAAAATAAAAGGGCTGAAAAAATACAGACATACAGGCAGATTAACACACACACACAAACTTCTTGCCTTTATTATATATATACTATAGATTTTCTGCATTATTGTAAGAACTGCAACCTTGAAACTTCTGAATATCGTTTCTTATGTCTTTGTCAATAAGTGCATCAAATTTGATTAAAATCGGACCACTCCTTCCGATATTTTCGATTATCGATTTTCGATATTTATCGGGGGTACCTCGACACAAAACGTAGCTAAGAACATTCGCAAACGCTTATAGTACAACTGTGTAAATTTTCAAGAAAATCGGTTCAGCCGTTTCGGAGTCTATAGGTAGCTGACACAGACACACACAGACACACACACACATAAAAGTTCCATTTATAAATAAGTTAAATACATATATATGTATATATATATATATATATATATATATATATATATATATATATATACACACACAACAGTATCTATTATAATAGTGAGGATAGAGAGAGAGAGAGAGATAGACAGACAGACAGAGAGACTTCACTAATTTTCAGGAGACTGGTGAGTAAAACAATGGTTCTTATATGTTTAGAATCAAACCACTTCCATTCCTCGATGTATAAGACGCAGGGAGATTTTTGAAAGAATTGTTTTATGAAAAGAAATGCGATTAATTTATCAGGGAATTAAGTGTGTTAAAAGTTTTCAGGAATGTACTGAGGGTAGACAGTGTATGAAACGTGTAAACAGTGATGATTCACCAACCTGAAATCAGGCTCAGAATTCTTTTACTCCACGAAGCATCATTTAAGTACTGACCACTTCACCAGAACTCTCAAGAGGAACTCAATAAAGATAATCTGCTTTTGCTTGATCTGACGGTCGACAATTGTATACGGGTTAACAAGTGTGTGGGCTTGTGAAGCACCAGTAGGTGTTAAATACATTTACTTTGGTTAGTATGATATGACAGTGAGGGAATTCTAAACACTGTTTACGTCAATATAACAATTTATGGAGAAGAAGTCATTTATCACTGCTAAATTTAATGCCAAACAGTCAGTTAAGTGCCATACGTGATACACGCTTGGGAGATCATGTCTCGGAAAAGACATGACTGGGCAGAAGATTTTCTCGCATAAGGTTGCCATTACTTTCTGCAGTAGACTGGTTGCAAATCAAGGTTATAGAACCCAATCTGTTCTGCTATTTAACCCATAGCGGGAGGGAGAAGTGACGGATTTATGCTTTTTCCAATGGTATTTGCGCTTATGTGAATGCAATGAATTCAACTGGATAGTAAGATAAAATAGACTTAGGTCCGGTTTACACAAGAGTCAAAAAGGTAGACATATATCAGTCAACTAAATGCCATACTTAAAGAGACTTGACTGACCAAGCAGATAATTTTATCGAAGTAGGTTGGCATTACATAAACTGGTTGCCAACCAAGACTACAGAACCTTATCTGTCCTGTTATTTAACCTATAGCTGAAGGAAGAAGAGATGGATTAATATCTTTCCCAAAAGTATTTGTGTGTGAGTGACTTCAACGAATTCAACTAGAATTTGATACATTTACTTACGCTGAAATACCCTTGTGAAAGCTATTAATCAATCTCTTCTCTCTTCAGTTATGGGTTAAATAACAGAATATATATCCGGTTTATACTAAAGTCAAAACGTTGACATTTGTCCAGGTTACACTACATTCAAATAGGTAGACACAGGTACGCCTTGGTTTAAGCTAGTTTACACTAGCTTAAATCAAATAAACGGTCTACTAAAAGAATATGGTAGAAATAGATCCATTTTAAACTCGTGTAAATGTAGATCAGTCAGCTGAACCCGATACACTCTTGGGCGATCATAAAGAGACATGATAGACTGGACAGAAAATTTTCTCACAGTAGGTTGCCATTTCTTTCAGCAGTAGACTGGTTGCCAACCAAAGCTATAGAACCCAATCTGTCCTCAATCGTTTTCTTCAGATCAGTCAGTTAAGTGCCACACGTGATACACGCTTTGGCGATCAGGTATCGAAAGAGACATGATTAGGTAAAAGATTTTTCTGCAATAGGTTACCATTACTCTCTGTGGTAGACTGGTTTCTAACCAAGGCTATAAGCGCTAGGTTTTCCTGCTATTCAACTATGATAACAACAATCAGTTAGTTAAGTACCACACGTGAACACGCCCGGATTATTATGTTTCTTTTGGTTCATGACTGACAAGCAGAAGATTTTTTCAGCAGTAAATTGCCATTTCTTTCTTGCGGTAGATTGGTGTCCAATGAAGGCTTTAAAACCAAATCTGTCGTGGTATTTAACCCATAGTTAGAGGGAGAAGAGATGGATTTATACCTTTCCCAAGGGTATTTGTACGTAAGTAAATGAATCGAATTCGACTGAAATTTGAACTCAGCTCTCCAATTTCTCATCCCGAAGCGATATTTATTACACTACAACTCATGGTATTACTTTGCATGGTATCCCCTTGTAATGCAGTCGGTGTATTCCAAGGACAAGTCTATTATATATTTAAGTTCAAGTATATATTTTTTAAAAGGATGTTTTTTCAGCTGCCTAACCTCAATGTGCATTGTGGTACAGTGGATATCGGCTCGGAACGAGAAATCGGAACGAGAACGAGAAATTCCAGTTGAATCCATTGTATTCACTTACGCGCAAATACCCTTGGGAAAGGTATTAATCCATCTCTTCCTTCCAGTTATGGGTTAAATAGCAGGACAGACTGGGTTCTATAGCCTTGGTCGGCAACCAGTCTACCGCAGAAAGCAATGGCAACGTACTGCGGGATAATCTTCTGCCCAGTCAGTCGTGTCTCTTTCGAGACATGATCGCCCAAGCGTGTATCACGTATGGTACTTAACTGACTGAAGCTCAAATTGTTTCTACTACTAAATAGAAATAAATCGGCTAAAAATTTAACATCGTATAAAACAATCTGCTCTGTAATTACTTAAAAAATAACTTGTAAAACTCGACATGTATTAGGATTCTGAATACAAGAAAAAACCTCTCTGCGTTTGTTTCTTTTTTTTAAGGGGGGTGTTTTTTGTTTTTTGGTTTTATTTTTAAGTTTATACCAATCATGTTCTCGTTCAATAGTTTTTCCTTTTTTTCGCATGTTCAATATTACGACCGCCCGGTATTTTCGGAATTATCGATATCATGAATAAAAAGGATCCGTGATTCTAGAAGCTACTGTTTACATCAATTTCGCAGCCATTATCGAAGTTCCGAATAAAAATCTGAAACCTGACACTGATTTAAATTTTTTTACTTTTTTATATTCTCGACTTGAATCGAAAATTTATTTTTTATTTTTTTGTGTGGAATTCTTTTATCATTGAATAAGATTTTTTTTTCTGTCAAACCGGTTAATGAAAGAATATCTTTGAAATCATCATTAGAATAAAAAGAAAATTTCTAAACTATTTTGTCTTTTTCCTTAACTCTGATGACGAGATCGAGTCTAACTGAAAAAAGCTGTCCAATTTCAAAGAGAAAAAAATGGCATCACTTGCTACGTTTCAATTATCTCCCTTTACGGTTCTACGATTTCGCAAATCTGTTTTTTTTTTTTCCTTTGTCGTTCGGCTTTATTACACCAGTCGACATTTTTTTCCGACCCAAATTTTGTGGGGAAACGGGCACATGTTTCTGAGACTTTTCTTCAGCTGAATCTGAAAATCACGTTTCCCCAGTACAGACAATTTTTATTTTGCTTAAAATAGGCCCAAATGCCTAATTCACAGAGAATTGGAGTAGATAGATCTATCTATCGCCCGGTTCACACTCCACCCACGTCTATTGAACAGGTGAAGAGGCTCATCCCTTGTTCCCTGTTTAGGATGTGGTTTCCGGCTTTCTCTTTTCCAATCTTCTCACTTTTTTTTTTCAATTGGAGTAGATAGATCTATCTATCGCCTGGTTCACACTCCACCCATGTCTATTGAACAGGTTAAGAGGCTCATCCCTTGTTCCCTGTTTAGGATGTGGTTTCCGGCTTTCTCTTTTCCAATCTTCTCACTTTTTTTTTTCAATTGGAGTAGATAGATCTATCTATCGCCCGGTTCACACTCCACCCATGTCTATTGAACAGGTTAAGAGGCTCATCCCTTGTTCCCTGTTTAGGATGTGGTTTCCGGCTTTCTCTTTTCCAATCTTCTCACTTTTTTTTTTCAATTGGAGTAGATAGATCTATCTATCGCCCGGTTCACACTCCACCCACGTCTATTGAACAGGTTAAGAGGCTCATCCCTTGTTCCCTGTTTAGGATGTGGTTTCCGGCTTTCTCTTTTCCAATCTTCTCACTTTTTTTTTTCAATTGGAGTAGATAGATCTATCTATCGCCCGGTTCACACTCCACCCACGTCTATTGAACAGGTTAAGAGGCTCATCCCTTGTTCCCTGTTTAGGATGTGGTTTCCGGCTTTCTCTTTTCCAATCTTCTCACTATTACGTAGCCCCTGCACATCAGTGGCGTTACCGCCTTGCTCGGAGTGATATGATTAAAAGAAGAAAAGGAAGATATGCCACGGCTTAAAATATGCGAGCGACATAGTTGAAATATTTCGTTAAAATGATTTATCATTCAAAAAAGTTTATTCAAATAAGTTTCAAAATGAATTCTTAGCTATTTCAGTTCAGATAAGCTTACCTGAAAATGCTTGATTTTATGAGAGATATCTCACAGTTTTTATTTTTTTATTTTTTATTTTTATTTTTTTATTTTTTATTTTTTGTGCCCTCAATGTTCTTAGTTTGTTAACACTTTCTGATTTCTGTTTCTTCTCTATTTTTCATAGAGGAAGCTCTTTAGAAGTCATTCAAGAACTGGTATTGTCATGCAGTCTCTGTATAACATGCATAGGAACATTGATAAATGAGAATTCTTAGGGTGCTTGCCAAGTGTATTTGATACTAGCAAGTTTCGAACTTTCTTTATCAGCTCTTAAAATAGCCTCCAAACATCAGATAGGCATAGCCAACTAGGCACCACTCCTCCCAACAATTACTACCAACACCACCAAAAATTTATACAGGGCGGTTGGACATCCTGATGCTTATTAAGACGACTGAAAAACGATTTCTTCGCTTTTTGGCATACCCTCATATGCTTCTGTAGTGGATATCGGCTCGGAACGACAAACCGGAAAGCCGAGTTCGAATTCCAGTTTAATTCCTTGCATTCACTTGCGCATAAATACCCTTGGGAAAGGTCTCTTCCCTCCAGTTATGGGTTAAATAATAGAACAGATTGGGTTCTATAACCTTGGGTGGCAACCAGTCTACCACAGAAAGTAATGGCAACCTACTGCGGGATAAACTTCTGCCCAATCATGTCTATTTCGAGACATGATTGCCCAAAGCGTGTATCACGTATGGCACTTAACTGATTGACTGAATATAATAGTTGAAAACATGATTAAGGCTTCTACTGGTCATAAAGTGGGGGATCAATTTTATATTGTTATGAAGTAATAAACTGATTCCCCACTAATTACTAATATTACGAGGATGCATTTATATATATATAAAAAAAAAATAATAATGTCTAAAAAGTTGTAGTAAGGGATTCTATTGAGTCCTACTTGTTATTCCAAAAAAGTTTTAATTCATGAAGTAGTCGTAAAAATAAGGAAATCAGAAATAGAACATTTGGAAGGTACTAGAATGATCGAGAAAATTCCAATAGATTCGAGAGAATTCTAAAGGTTCTAGAAATATGCAAATTAGGTGTTAGCCCCTATAAAAATAGATTTGGGGCAGAGAGCAATTAGTTGTTAACAGGATGTGCTGACATTATCAACTCCGGCTTTGATTTAAGGATTTATATCCAGTGGAAAGAATCTCTAAGAAAAGTGCCGACCAACTAAAATCTGAAAGAGAATCGCATGGAACTAAAAGGGTAACTAGATTTTTGACTTTTTCATTGACTATACTGGAAATTATTCTTTATATACACATTTAAGGATTTCCCAAAAGTATAACACCTAAACTATTTCGCTAACTTAACTGGGTAAAAGTACTGACTCTTCCTTCCCCTTCGTAACACTTCGCCTGCCAGTAGTAAACTCTACGTTTCTGTTTTGAATGCAAAAAATTGTAAATTTTGTATATATATATATATATATATATATATATATCATTTTGTGTTAATCGCAAATTAAATATTTGTATATGATTTAACTCTGAGTTTTGTTCAATCATTTTTTTCTTTGGTTACAAAACTCTATGATTGTATAAAAATATAATTCATAGTAAAATTACAAGCAATACATTTTTATATAATACAAACTTACCAGCAATACATATTTACAATAAAATTACCAAGAATAGATTTTATAGCAAATTAACAACAATATATTTTATCTGTAGTTGAAGTTGTAGTAGAATTGTTAAAGACAATTCGTATTGGCATAAATGTAAGCTTTAATTATATGAAAGCTGTAAGCATCAAACGGAGTCATAGGAGAGCGTAGCAGTCAACCGGTTCAAATGGAGAGGAGCCCTGGCCCAAGAACTTACATCAAGGGAAAAGCAACTAACACAAGTCGCCTTGGAGATGCGGATTCGCAGGAAGCAAAATAACAGCTCCGACAGACCAGAAACAAAATATAAATACAGCCTCAACAACAAAGACTGTCACTCCCGCATTTCTACGGTCACAGGCACCGATGATCTTGCCAAGCAAACAACTAGGATGCTACCCATGGTCAACCCTGACCGACGGAAGCCTACTACTGATAAACTCAGTATTTACCCGATCCTCCCCACAAAGGTGGAATGTGGTACAAGACCGATTTTACTATGCGGCATTCCGGGCTCAGAAGCTCGGGCAAAAATTCCCCGTAGACCACACGTACGCATCTACTTACCTCAGACGAGACTCTACCTTTTGGCATAGCCATGTCTATGTTCCTCTCCACCCGAAGATATTGTTTTGGCAAACTCGGTATTTACCCGAGCCTCCCAACATTGCAGGATGTGGCACAAGGCCGATTTTTAAAAGGGTCATTCTGAGTGCGTACGCTCGGGTAAAAATTCCCCGTAGACACTGCATAAGAGAGATCGAAACTTGTCTACTTTTCCCCAGACGAGACTCTACCCTTCGACAGAGCATCGACTGGGTTCCTCTCCACCCGAAGGCAATCCGACTATGAGAGAGTTTTGGTGTACTCGATATTCACCTGCCTCCCCATTGAAGGTGGATATAGCGCAAGGTCGATTTTTATTGTGGGAACTCCGAGCGCTTAAGCTGGGACAAAAATTCCCCGTAAAACCCGCATAAGTCAGGCTTATTCCCCAAACGAGCATGTACTTCGGCGGAGCCTCGTCTGGTTTCTTCTTCACCCGGAGGCAGAAAATCTGAGGAAGAGAGAGTTTTGGCAAACTGATACTCACTACCTCCCCACTCGGGCGGATGCTCGAGGAGGATGCGGCACAAGGGCAATTAAAGTGGAAATACAAGCCCTTAAGCTCAGCCAAAAAAATCCAGAAGACCTCGCTTATGGCAGGGTCGGGCTTTTGTTCACCCCAAACGAGACTCTATCCTTCGATGGATCCTCGTCTGGGTTTCTTTTCGTCTAGAGGCAGAGAGTTGATCAAAAGAGGGTTTTTGGGAACTCTGAATACGAGCAGATTTACCATGAATACATACATATATATATATATATATTAGTCATCCACATACAAACCTGTTTCGCTGTATCACAGCTCATTAGTGTGGCTAAACACATCCACTTGCTTCTAGCCGGGATCGAAACTTGACCGATTTCGTGTTAGTCAGAGTCGCTACTCCCTAAGCCATAGGCGCATGGAATCAGAGGAAGGAAATTTTAACGTGTTGTATAGAAGCAATATATATATATATATATATATATATATATATATATATATATATATATATATATATTTGTGTGTGTGTGTGTGTGTGTGTGTGTGTGTGTGTGTGTGTGTGTGTGTGTAAAATTAAATTTTATTTGTTTAATTTTTTTAAATTAATTTAATTTACATTGCCTTTCAAAAATTTCGCAATGTAAATTAAATTTATTTTAAAAAACAAATTTCATTTTAATTATATTATATTATACGATATATGCTGTATTGAACACTTTTAAAAAAATGCTGGTGAACTCGGATTTCTAAAACTGTTGATCCTCTCCACCTGGATATATATATATATATATATATATATATATATATATATATATATATATATTCTCTTCATTTGTAAAAGAGTTATTACGCTACCTAGGTTTCTACCATGTGGTGTCTTCAGACAATAACTTTGCAATAACTGATTTTACCGTTATTTTTTTCTTTTTTTAAGAACGCTCACGTAACGGGGATTTTTTGGAACGCGCAATTTTTAAAATTAGAAGAAATTATAACGTTTTCATCCATGGTTGGATGATCCTAATAGGTATTTTATGGTATAGTTATACTTAGTCATAATTTTCATTTTTGTTTGGGATAATAGTTAACTTTTCTTCCTGGCACTGTTCCATATTTTGCCTCCATTGTAAGGCTTGACTGTTTTCGCTATATTCCAATAATCAGGATAGATTCATTAATGGAGAAATGGATTAGACACAGAAAGAATACAATTGCGTTCAAGACATATTTAATTGAAGAAATACAATGGAAATAGGTAATGGATACACACACACACACATAAACACACACACAGACAAAGTTCCATTTATAAATAAGTTTAGATATGTATACAATTTCATAGTAAAAAGAAATTACATAGTATATTTCTATATTGAAAAATACATTAATAGAAATACATTTCTGTCGAAAAATATACCTCAACAGGTATATACCGATAGACTCCAAAACGGCTGAACCGATTTTCTTGAAAAATTACACAGTTGTACTATAAGCGTCTGCGAGTATTCTTAGCTAGGTTTTGTGTCGAGGTACCCCCGATAAATATCGAAAATCGATAATCCAAAAAATCGTGTTATAGAAGGAGTGGTCCGATTTTAATGAAATTTGATACACTCATAGACAAAGACATAAGAAACGATATTCAGAAGTTTCAAGGTTGCAGTTCTTACAATAGTGCAGAAAATCGATAATATATATATATATATATATATATAAAAGGCAACATGTTTGTGTGTGTGTCTGTTTATCTGTCTGTATGTCCTTTATACAAATCCATAATTTTTATCCGATTCTCACCAAACTTCACACAAATATTCTTTAGGCTGAGTCTAAGCTCCAGGACCATGGATTAGTTTTAAAGCTTTCATTGCACCCGAGCAACGCCGGGTTATACTGCTAGTATTTGAATAAAAAAGGTGATTTTCTTAGCATAGATTTGATGTCGCAAAAAACCGAAGTTATGAAGCACCCAGGGAAAATCGTACTCACTACTCAATTGTAATGATTTTAACAAGACAAGCTTACACCACGTTGACATGTCCAAAGAGTATTACACTGCAACTTAAATGTGGCACTAAGCCAATAGTATGAGACACTTCCAAATGCGCAAAGTACGATGGTAGAAATGAAATAATTAAAAATTGACAAGTTTTTCCATTTCTTTGAAGCATACGTTAAACGCATGAGAGCGTTATCGCCTTCTTTATCTTATTGTCGCGTTCTTTCATTCTTCTTGTTAATGAAGCCGTAGGGAGCGGGTTAATTTTTCCTTTTTGGCCTTGTGTCATACATAACTGAGCTCCCTACAGCTTACAAGTTTTATCCAGAATTATCATCAGAAAAATTATCAGAATTTTCATCGTTATCAGATCGTTGGTTGTCGACAGGATATGTGGAATTGTGTGGAATAGTGTAAGGATAAAATATACCTTTTTGCATTTTAAAATAGAAATAAAAATTTATTAAAAGGGAAAAATAAGAACACAAGTTGTAAAAGGTAATGTGCAATTAGAAATATTATTAAGAAGTTAAGGGTAAAGTTTGTGTTCAATGATAAAGTTATGGGGCTCAAGATTTGTAGAAAATGTTCGTAGTAGTAATTGTTGAAAGAGTATATGCTTACAAATGTATGTATGTATTCAGTAGGAATGTCTTTGGATGGAGAAGATGAAGTAGAGGAAATCAGCACTCGGGAGGATCAATGTCCGAGTTGACCTGAAGCTTCTCTAGTTACATTTTAGCGGTGTCTCTCGCTGTTCCCATCTGAGTCTGTGATTGACGCTGACCGGGGCCTTTTATAGTATTCAGATTTTTGCACTTGCTCGCGAAGTCCTCAAGTCTTGCAAGTCGCTCCCATTCGTCAAAAATCAATTTCACACCGACTTGCGAAATCTGGTTTCGACTTTTTCTTTCAGAACATGGTCAATCCTTTTTCTATAAGGGAAAAAAACAAGGTTTCATTGTGAATTTTTGTAAAATCCGCCCGTGCATTGAATACTGCTGCCATATCTGGTCGGGTGCCCCTGCTGTTCTTCTCGGGCTTCTCGATAAGGTTCAGAGGAGGGTCTGTAATGTGATAGATACCGACTTGGCAGACCGCCTGCAGTCTCTCTCCCACCGGCGAGACGTGGCTTCCCTGTGTCTCTTCTATAAATACTTTCACGGCTTCTGCTCCGATGAACTTAGATCACTGGTGCCCCCTAAATACGAATTTGCACGAGATACTAGATTAGCAACTAGATCCCACCCTTTTACAGTGAAACCGATAAAATGCAGCCGTAACTTCTACTCCAACAGTTTCTTTCCTCGCACTTCCCGACTGTGGAATTCTCTTCCAAACGATTGCTTCCCCGACGGCTACAATCTCCAGGAGTTTAAATGTAAGGTCAATACACACCTCCTAACACACTAACCTGCTCCCATTCTATCAAGCACTCTTCCCATCTGCCCGACCCTCATCCTCGCTATCCTTACTCATCTGTCACCTTCCTCCTGACATTCCCTATGTCTATCCACTCCTTCTCTTTACCTTCCCCTATGTAGCCCCATGCGCAATAGTGGCAGTGGAATGCCTTGCTTGGGGTGAGATGATTAAAAAAAAAAAAAAAAAGAAGAAAATTGAGTTCATTTCTTAATTTCTTATTTACTACAAATACGAAGGGTGCAAGAAAAAAAACATACTAAATTCACAAAATAAAAAAATATGTCAAATCCAAACTACAAACTATAAATTTTACCCTTCGAAATTATCCACCTCTAGTTTAATAAGCTTTCCCTTAATCTCCACTACGTCCCCATGTACTCCTGGATGTATTAACCCTGGATTCTTTGTAGTCCCGTCGTCACTTTTGGTGGCTTCAACGTCTCCTCGATTGACTTTGTCTAGAGTTGAACAGCACCAGCACCGGACCAGATATGACAACAGTATTCAATGCAAGGACGAATGTTAGATTTATAAATGTGTAAGATAGATTTGGAAGAGAAAATCTTTCTGGCGCGACTCAATCTTCCTAGACACAAATTTTACCCTTCGGAATTAACCCCCACCTCTTGACTGTTTTCCGCTCTTTTCCGCCAATCTCCATGCAATCCAGGAAGAAATTTGTCAGGATTTTGCGCGGTTCCGTCGATATGTGCCCGGAAAACAACCCCCCCCACCGCAAGATGGCCCCCTCCCTCAGCTTGAAAAAGGGAAAGAAATCACGGGGTCAGTTCAGGTGTGTTGCTTTAGCACGTCGATGGTCATTAAGAGCGTAGTTGTTTTATTACCGCCCAATAAAAAAATAAAAATAAAAACATTTCAAGCACCGGCCTAATGGTGTGAATGTCTGATAGGTAGCTGTAAGAACCGAACGAGTTTGACACGTAATTAAAACTTTTGTCACAGTGAAAGCCAATGCGTAAATTTTCAAGCCATTGTTACAAAGAAAATCCGACACCAGTTTTCTTGCTTCTTTCTATAGAACTGTCTTCGAAGTGTGATTTACGAAAGCGATCTTGGAGAGCCATTCAAATGGGGCAGTTTCCGGCAATATTAAAAGAAAATCTCGCTTTCTCTTCGTACGAATTGATTCGATGCAAGTGCAGACAGAATCATTGGATCCGATCTTTCAAGTGCGTGTTCTTGATCGACACTTGTAAAATTAATCTCACTAGACTGAAGTTACACCGAAAAACCCCATACACGTTTCCATTTTTACATGCAAGTGTCAATCAGCAGGCTTTGTTTTTTGTCCTGACAAACGCTTCTCCCAGTTGCATACAACATAAAAAAATCCGCCATGACAGTTTTTAGAACTCTTTGATAATATGCTCGCTACATTATCAGTATCATGTTTTATTTTCACTTCAAAAAGCTACTCAAAACATTATTTAATCACCCAATCAAACCTTAAATATTTAATTATGAAACCCTTAATTACCACCCGTTTCTAGAGAGATGTTTATACTTCAATAAAATTTAGGTAGTCGGGGTGGTTGTAGTTGGTGTTTACAAATTAGTATGACTGAGTTGGGAATTATTTTAGCGGCATATGGCTTACAGATTAACGACAGATAATTAACATAAAAGTATCTGAAATAGATAAACATCTGAAAATTCTGCAACTATTAACATCGACATAAGTTTTTGAAGATTGATATTCAACACAGTGAAATCGAGTTATGCAAAACGAAGTTATGTGGGACAAGGTACATGTTTCCAGGGCATCATTCCTACACTTATGTGGGACTTAACAAGGTACATGTTTCCAGGGCATCATTCCTACACTTATGTGGGACTTAACAAGGTACATGTTTCCAGGGCATCATTCCTACACTTATGTGGGACTTAACAAGGTACATGTTTCCAGGGCATCATTCCTACACTTATGTGGGACTTAACAAGGTACATGTTTCCAGGGCATCATTCCTACACTTATGTGGGACTTAACAAGGTACATGTTTCCAGGGCATCATTCCTACACTTATGTGGGACTTAACAAGGTACATGTTTCCAGGGCATCATTCCTACACTTACTGGCTTCCTCTGTTTTTGGCATGATAAATTTTGTCCTAGCCGAATTCAAAGCAATATACTCTGTCTCAATCTGGTATCTAGCCACCGCCCCTTGGTGCTGCTATGCTTGGATGTATGGAATAGGTAAGTTTATAATCTGACTAGCAGTATAGCCCGGCGTTGCTCGGGTGTAATGAAAGTTTTAAAACTAATCCATGGTCCTGGTCCTAAAGAAGTTTGATGAGAATTGAATAAAAATTGTAGATTTGTATAGAGGACATACAGACAGATAAACAGACACACACACAAACATCTTGTCTTTTATATATATATATATATATATATATATATATATATATATATATATATATATTCTGCACTATTGTAAGAACTGCAACCTTGAAACTTCTGAAAATCGTTTCTTATGACTTTGTCTATGAGTGTATGAAATTTGATTAAAATCGGGTCATTCCTTCTATAACAAGTTTTTTTTCGATTATCCATTTTCGATATTTATCGTTGGTACCTCGACACAAAACCTAGCTAACAACACTCGCAGACGCTTATAGTACAACTGTGTAAACTTTCAAGAAAATCTGTTCAGCCGTTTCGGAGTCTATAGGTAACGGACACACACACACACACACACACACAAAGTTCCATTAATAAATAAGTTTAGATAGATATATTTAAGACAAAAAAGGCTGTCTGTTTAACTACGAAATGAACACCACAACCAACAGCTTATTATCTTCTAACAGGGTTACACTACCCAGTGAATTTTAATATTTCCATAATACTCTGGTGGGGTCTAAATGATAGGGTACTTTAGTTTGTATGCTTAGCAATAATTTCTTCTATAACCCATATATTCTCCAATGAAATCGTCATGGACTGACTAGTTTGTGGCATTTTATTATTAATAAGACAACAATTAATAAATCCCAGACCTAACTAATAAAACAACAACCTTTAGGCAAAATTCGACTTTATTTATCAACATAGTCTCTTTCTAGGGTGATAGATTCCAGTGCTTCTCTAACGATTCGATGCCTTTTTTGTAGAAAAATTTGTCTTTGTCCTTAAAATACGCCTCAGTTTCTGATATCACTTCTTCATTGGAGCCAAATCTCTTTCCCTGGAGCATTCTTTTGAGGTCTGCAAACAGCCAGTAGTTGCTGGAGGCCATATCTGGAGAATAGGGTGGATGTAGAAGCAATTCGAAGTGCAATTCATCTACTTTTGACATCGTTGCGATCTACTTGTGACACGGTTCGTTGTCTTGGTGAAAGATCACTTTTTCCTTCTTCATTTGTGTCCATTTTTAACAATTTCTTCCTTTAAACGCACCAATAATGCTATATAATATTTGCTATTGATGGTTCTTCCTTTCTAAAGGTAATCGATTAACAATCGGGCTACATAAAAGAGCTAAAGTTTTAGGCAGGAGGAGAGTGAAGAGAAAGACGAACCAGCTAGAGTGGGTGACAAAGAAAGGGCAAGAAAAGGATGTAAACTGGAGGTTGTAGTCGTCAGGAAAGCAAGTATATGGAAGGGAGTTCCACAGGCGAGAAAAGAAACTGTGGAGTAGAATTGTCGCCTGCATTTGGTCGATTTAACTGTAAAAGGGTGGGACCTTGTTGTCAGTCTGGTTGCACGAGTAAATTCTTGTGAAGTGGGCACCAGTGACCTAAGTTCGTCGGACCAGAGCATTTGTTTCCTTCATACTCATTGTTAGTTTAATTCTTAAACTATAGGACACTATAGGACACCCCGTCGTGTAATAGTTAGCATGCTTGTCTCGCTAGAACCTATTACAACTTAATAGTGAGTTCCATTCTTTTGACATCGTTGCGATCTACTTGTGACACGGTTCGTTGTCTTGGTGAAAGATCACTTTTTTCTTCTTCATTTGTGGCCATTTTTTTTGACAATTTCTTCCTTCAAACGCACCAATAATGCTTTATAATATTTGCTATTGGTGGTTCTTTCTTTCTTAAGGTAATCGATTAACAAAATATCTTGCGCATCCCAAAATACGGAGGCCAAAAGCTTGCCTGCTGATGTTTGCGTCTTTGGTCGCTTTGGACGGCTTTTATCTGCTGCTCTCCTCTCAGCTGACTGCCGATTTGACTCCGGAGTAAAGTGGTGGATCCATGTTTCATTCATTGTCAAATATTTATGCAAAAACTTCTTGTTGCGTTAAAACAGTTGCAAACAACGCTCTTGTGCCTTGTGCCACATCTAAGCGGCGCTTAGTAAATCAACTATAGGACACTACTATTATTTCCTTCCTTTTAGTTTTTCATCTTCGACCTTTCTTTTTAATCAGGCCACGGGTTCAGACATGAGTGCGGCTTTTGTTTTAGCTCCAAAGGGTAGTGCTTTATCAGTACTACCGCTGGCCAGCCGGCAGCAGCAACAAGCCCTCTGTGAAGTGCATTCTACACGCCCACCCTCTCCAATCAATTCTAGTGTTAGTGGCCGAACTGAACAGGGTTCTCGAACGAGCCCAGTATCGTTGCGCACCGACACGGAACCCATCCATCCCTTCGTTCACAGCCCCTCTTAATCTTTTCTCTGGCTCAACCTCTAACCTTTCTTCATAACTTCTACTTTTCTCGGAGTTGTGAGAGATGCATCTCATCTTCCTCCTCCCAATCACTTGACTCATCTTTTGGCTCAGAAAGTTTCAAACCAAAACCCTGAACTTCATCACTAGAGCCCTTTGATTTTTCTCTTCATTGCCTTATTGTGGTGAGTGGTGACACCCCGTGACCGTTTACGCAATGACAGAGATGACGAATGAATGCCGCTGGCTGCAAGTTATGAACTTTGTGATGGCACCCGAATTTCCCTACCTGGATGACTATGATTAGTTTATAGTAACTATTGACATATTTCTCTATCTTCTTCCTTCCCAGAGCCCTCGTCTGTCTCCATATCTTCTGGATTTGGACTTTTTTGACTTAGTATGGCTTATTCAGCTATTTTGGTTAATTGGCAGGAGAATCTTTGTTTCTCTCACCATCTTATCACAAATGACACACGTTCCGTCTGTTCTACCATTCGATAGTATGGTTCCCACCTCTGATTCAGCTTTCCTTCTCTCAGTTGAATTTTGTAGTACACGGGAACCCCACTTTCACTTCCATTCTGTCCTTATTCATCTTCTTATTTCTCTTCTTTGGCGCTCTCTGAATTCTCCTTTTGGCCCGGACGAATAATCTATACTGCGGTTCTATTATTAACTGGTGATAGTCTTTCCCTATATACTTCCTTCGGGGCCTCAATAAAGTGTCCACCTGGAGGACCACATCTTAGCAGATCCTTCACTCTGGTCTTAAACCTTTACAGATACCACACTTTCCTCGTTTTCTGTTTCTTTCCCCTGCTTTACGCATCTCTCTTTTTTATTCAGTTTCACCCGTGCAAGACCCTTACATACACATACGTGATACACGCTTGGGCGACCAGGTCTCGTTGTGGCGCATTGGATATCGGCTCGGAACGAGAAATCGGGAAACCGAGTTCGAATTCCAGCCGAATTCCTTGCATTCACTTACGCGCAAATACCCTTGGGAAAAGTATTGATCCGTCTCTTCCCTCCAGATATGGGTTAAATAATAGGACAGATTGGATTCTATAGCCTTGATCGGCAACCAGTCTACCGCAGAAAGCAATGGCAACCTACTGCGGGATAATCTTCTGTCCAGTCAGTCATGTTTCTTTCGAGACATGATCGCCCAAGCGTGTATCACGTATGGCACTTAACTGACTGACTGACTTCATATTATATATGTCTATATCTAAACTTATTTATAAATGGAACTTTGTCTCTGTGTGTATGTGTGCGTGTGTCTGTGTGTGTGTGCCCGTTACCTATAGACTCCGAAACGGCTGAACAGATTTTCTTGAAAATTTACACAGTTGTACTGTAGGCGTCTGCCAGTGTTCTTAGCTAGGTTTTGTGTCGCGGTACCCCTGATAAATATCGAAAATCGATAATCGAAAAAATCGGGTTATAGAAGGAGTTGTCCGATTTTAATCAAATTTCATACACTGATAGACAAAGATATAAGAAACGATATTCAGGAGTTTCAAGGTTGCAGTTCTTACAATAGTGCAGAAAATCGATAATATATATATATATATATATATATATATATATATATATATATATATATAAAAGGCAAGATGTTTGTGTGTGTCTGTTTATCTGTCTGTATGTCTTTTATACAAATCCACAATTTTTATCCGATTTTCATCAAACTTCACACAAATATTCTTTAGGCTGAGTCTGATCTCCTGGACCATGGATTAGTTTTAAAGCTTTCAGTTTTTTTTTTTTTATAGTTTTAAAGTTTTAAAACTATACTGCTAGTTTTTTTTATATCTGCTTCAAAGGATACAATGTTCACCTCTCTTGTTAAAAATTGTCTTTAGACTAGTCTAAGTGAATTTTTCTAAGATCTAAATTTTATTTTAATAAATATTTTCTAAAGAATATTTTTGAAAGATTTTTTAAAATAATTTTATTATTTTCTAAAATGTTTTGTGTGAGCTAAAATTTGTGTATGGGTTTCTGTCCACTTCTCTTTATTTTTCTCCACCCCTTGTTTTTTCTCCCCCACTTGTTTTTTTTTTTTTCAACCCCTTCTTTTTTCTCCTCTTCTTTTTCACTGGTTTAAGTCTATATGTGTTACCCACGTTTTGCGTATGTATATATTCCTTCCTACAAAATGTATGTGTGATTAAATCTGTGAATTAATCCCTTTCTTACTTTTTGCGTGTGTATAATTTATTGTTTCTTGTTTTATGTATGTGTGAATTAATTCCATACTTTCTATTGTGTTATGCGTGTGATTTGATGTGTCTACTCTCAATTTATTTCTGGTTTAAAAATCCCTCTTTACATATTGAGATCCGGTATTTTTTCTGATAGCCATATCTATTTAATATGGCTATCAGAAAAAATACCGGATCTCAATATGTAAAGAGGGATTTTTAAACCAGAAACAAATTGAGAGTAGACACATCAAATCACACACATAACACAATACAAAGTATGGAATTAATTCACACATACATAAATATTTAATATTTAATATTTATAGCCATATATATTTTTAATATTCCGAGTAAAATTAACAATTATTCATCAACGTAAAAAGTTTTCTTTACATTGCTGAAACGAATTCTGTATTTATAAACGCTTATCTAGATTTCTCAATATATTTTCTCTGGATAATATCCATTGAGCTCTCTATTTCTATCTAATTGATAATTCATATTAATTAGATAAAATCTTTTGGATTATCATCTCCGTGTATACAGGTTGCCATTCTCAAGAGCGCACGCACACACACACACACACACACACACACACACACACACACACACACACACACACACACACACACACATATATATATTTATATATATATTTTAATTACATATAAACATTCAACTAAATATTGGCCTTGTAAATAAATAAACTTAATTTTATTGCGCGCGCTGCCTAAATCAGTGTTAACATCTAATATTAATAGGATCCTTCGGGATTTACCAACAACCCGATTTTTTTTTTTTTTTTTTTTGTCAGATTCATGACCAATATATACAGCTTTTGAGATTTGAAAAAGATATCTCTCGACCGGCGGGAAAATTTAATCGCCCCAAAATTATTTTATTTACCCAACTCCGTTTTCTTAATAGTCGCCTTACGTAAACATAGCGTGAGTATGAACGGATTTTATTAAAAGTAAGCTGAAAAAATGTTTGCAATTTATTTAATCTGATATTCCTAATATATATATATATATATATATATATATATATATATATATTTATAAACTTATTTATAAATGGAACTTATAATGTGTGTCTGTGTGTGTCTGTGTCTGTGTCTGTGTCTGTGTCCGTTACCTAATATACCTCAACAGGTATATACCGATAGACTCCGAAACGGCTGAACCGATTTTCTTGAAAATTTACACATTTTTACTATAAGCGTCTGCGAGTGTTCAAGGTACCCCCGATAAATATCGAAAATCAATAATCGAAAAAATCAGGTCATAGAAGGAGTGGTCCGATTTTAATCAAATTTGATACACTCATAGACAAAGACATGAGAAACGATATTCAGAAGTTCTTACAATAGTGCAGAAAATCGATAATATATATATATATATATATATATATAAGGCAAGATGTTTGTGTGCGTGTCTGTTTATCTGCCTGTATGTCTGTATTTTTCAGCCCTTTTATTTTAGTTTTTGCTTCGGATATGGCTTTAAGTAGGTATAATTGTAGTTCTTAGTCTCAACCATGAAACCATTTACTCAGAGGACTTATTTAGCCTTCAAAATTCAGTTTATGACGAAAAAACGTATTTGATATCGATACCAGGGAATCAAAATTTGACTTACATCCATTCATTTTTCTTTCAGTCTAGGGTTTCGCTTTAACTGGAAACAACTATTGTTTTTTATTCTTTCGTGCCAACGTCCAAAGAGTCTGAGATCCAGGACCACGGATTAGTTTTAAAGCTTTCATTACAAACGAGCAACGCCGCGCTATACTGCTAGTACACAATACTCTGGCTATCAGAAAAATTACCGGATCTCAATATGTAAATCACAAGTTTGCCTGAAGAGAGTCAACTTTAGACTCGAAACACGTGTCGTGACACAAATACCATTATGGACATTTAATATATCATACAAAAAGCAAGTGATATTAATAATAATAAAAACAATAAATCTAAACTTTAAACAAAACGTTCACGACTTCTCGCACTTTTTTCTTCTATACCAATTTCTCTCGTTGGAAACAACCCCTATTTCTGTTATATATATATATATATATATATATATATATATATATATATATATATATGATATGTTGAAATTAAACATTAAAAACACAAAAACTCTGATAGTACATGAAGTATAGTAAAAAAAATAAAGCCAAACCATGCAACGGGAGTGATGTCTAATGATTGTGCTAAGAAGAAAAGTTAGCCATTATGTTTTTTCCAGAACAAAAAAAAAAAAATGGAATGAAAGATCAGAAGTGATGTCCAGATGTAATCACGCCTATAGATACATATTACGATCATAGAAACCTGGACGAAAGTGTTTTAACACCCTAAAGTCATCCCCACCTACATTTTGAAAGTTTTAGAAAAAAAAAATTCAAGTCGCGTGTTCGTAAAATCCCTATTTGTACGTTTTAAAAATGTTGAAAAATAAGTTATTATAAATTGCCTGAAAATACCGAAAGGTTGAAACCTAGGTTATGGAAATAAATCATTTCCAAATGAAAACTATTAACAAGCTCCATCATATAAATGTAACTTTTAATACAAATGAGTACAGTTCTAATTTAATTATGACCAAAAACTAACTAATTTCTCTCTCTCTCTCTCTCTCTCTCTATATATATATATATATATATATATATATATATATATATATATATTCAAAATAATAACTAAATAGACTCTGCAAGTATCTAAGTTTTAAATTTATACTAAGATAAACTTTAAGAAAAACCATTAACAAACAGAAGCTAATTCCGTTACAATCCGGCGCACTAAGGCGTTGGATAAGAGGGGGGAAAAAAAGAAATCCGCGGAATAAAGACAAGACATACGATACTCCGCAGTAAAGAAAAAAACCCCAAACGGAACCAACCACAAAAAAAGAAAGAAAAAGTGCTCGATACAAAGTACAAACGAAATGCAAAAGTAGAGCAAAGACACACACACACACATATATATATATATATATATATATATATATATATATATATATATATATTAGACTTTCACATACAAGCCTGTTTCGCTATATCACAGCTTATCAATGTGGCTAGCCACATCCATCTGCTTCCAGCCAGGATCGAAACTCGATCGATATAATGTTAGACGGAGACCCTACTTCTTAATCATGTCGTCGAGTTGTAAAGAATATATATCCTCTCTATTATAATAAAGACCTTTGTATATATATATATATATATATATATATATATATATATATATATATATATATATATATATATATGAAGGTAAACTTAACAGATTATCTATGATATGTTGTGTTTTCCTTTATGTATATCCTCTTGCTCTGGATAATATCCATTGAGCTCTCTCTGTGGATCTATATGTTTAATATTTTATTATGAACAGATCTTTTTGGATTATCCTCTCCGTATACGAATTTGTTATTTTTACCTATATATATATATATAGTCTATCGAGGCAGCAAATAATTTTCTAAACATATATTGGAGGCCATGTACATTAAATCCAAACAACCCACACTTAATAAAATCACTTTTAAATCTGGTCATAACACATTACATTGCATTTGAATACATGGTTGTGTTATTTCGCACTATCCAGCGAAGTGACGTCATAGAACCGCATTGCAAATTTGCGAACTGCGTTTGTTATTTTTGGTAACTATTGCCGTTGCCTAGCGGAGTTATATGTCAACACAAAATAAAATCGTCGGTGATGGTGGATGCTATTGTGTTACCGTCTTGGTGACCTCTCTGAAGATGGCTCATGTGAGCCGAAAGCTTAGAAACAACTTAATAAAAAATTATCCAAATGTTGAAGAATTTTTGTCTTTATTTTCAACTGAAATTAAAGCCAAAATACCACGTTTCGAATGGCTCATGATTAAACATAACAGATATTCATTTTCTCTTATATTTAACAGTATATGTTTAGAATATATATATATATATATATATAGTCATCCGCAAACAGATCTGTTTCGCTGTATCGCAGCTCATCAGTACGGTTAGACATCCGATTGCTTCCAGCCAAGATTGAAACTCGCTGAATTGACATCAGTCGTCGATTCTACCTCTAGGCTATGGGAGCTCGGTAGAGGAAGGCGGACTTTCGCGTCTTATATATGATGTAAACACACACCAATAGCAGAGAGTGTTCAAATTTATTACTGAATGAACGATGCGTAGATGCGTGAGTAGCTACAGTTTTTATAAAGTACCGTTCCTCCATAGTGCTCAATTGGGGTGATATATATATATATATACGTACTTTTGGAGTTTAAGTTCAGCAATTTTCCCATTCGCACTTTTTGGCCAATGGAACCGAATGTTTACATTTGCTCCGTAAAACATCTAAGATGTTTGCTGAATTACGTCGCAGAAATCAAATCATACATGTCAAACGCGACAAGAATATTTTCAATAAAAAAAACATGAGCCTTTAGATTTAATTTTTATTCCGACGTTTTACGTCACAGAAATCAAATCACCCATGTCAAACGCGACTAAAATATTTTTCTATAAAAAAAAAACATGAGCCTTTATATTTAATTTTTATTCCGACGTTTTAGAAATTCATTTAGTCAACAAAAAAATGTGAATATTTTTCCCCGCAATTTTGAAACAAAAGAAATATTTTTTTTTAAATATGTAAAATAAAAAGTCGCATCTTCTCCTACTACTAAAATGTTCTGAGTTGCACGGGCAACGCCGGGCTTTGATACTAGAATATATATATATATATATATATATATATATATATATATATATATATATATATGTGTGTGTGTGTGTGTGTGTTTTCCTCCTATCACACTCAAGGATTTGGATTATATTATTTTCTTGTATCTTAATGTGCGATAATCCATAGTAGGTACATCAATACATGTTCCCGTCATTTATATGGATCTGAATATTCTGCCGTCACAGCTGAGTAGTTTTTTATCGTCAATCCGATCGAGACGACAAGGGTTTACTCGTTTGTTATAGTTCTGAATTCTTGTTATTAATGGTGACGTCAAACGAGACCAATTCATGACTGTAAAGCCCTTTCTCTGTGGACAAATTGAAGCAA
This sequence comes from Ascarosepion bandense, assembly GCA_037127315.1. Lineage (NCBI taxonomy): Eukaryota > Metazoa > Mollusca > Cephalopoda > Sepiida > Sepiidae > Ascarosepion > Ascarosepion bandense. Next base: position 2,443,335 of record JBBBDQ010000953.1, read on the forward strand.
GAGACCCGAATTTGATTCGTTTTCTATCACCAGAAATCGATTGGAGAAAATGCGTGTTTAACTTCCAACATGACTATTAATTTACGTAAATATAGAAAAACAAAATTTGATTTTTTTTTTTTAATTATATCACCCAGAGCAAGGCGGTAACGCCACTGATGTGCAGGGTCTACGTAAGAGTGAAAATATTGGAAAGGAGAAAACCGGAAACCACATCCTAAACAGGGAACAAGGGATGAGCCTCTTCATCTGTTCAGTAGACGTGGGTGGAGTGTGAAAATGATAGAAAATGAGGGAGAGAACAACATAATGATTTTCGGTTGATTTGAAATTAGCTACAGCAATATCAGCCATTTTAAGTCTTAGACAAGTAACGCACTCGACAATTTTTATGAATGAAGACATGTCGGCCATTATTGTTCATTTTTGACTTGTATTTACCTGCATCTTCATTTTTTATTAGATGAAACATTGTCAGCCATTATTAGTAATTTTCTATTAGTATTCACTTTCATCTTCATTTTTATTGGATAAAGCATTGTCAGGCATTATTATTAATTTTTTGACTAGTATTTACTTTCGTCTTCATTTTTCATTAATGAAGCATTGTCAGCCATTATTTTTAATTTTCGATTCGTATTTACTTTCATCTTCATTTTTTATTAGATGAAGCATTGTCAGCCATTTTTATTATTTTCGACTATTATGTATTTTCATCTTCATTTTTATTCGATTAAGCATTGACAATTATTATTATTAATTTCGAGTAGTATTTACTTTCATCTTCATTTTTTATGAGATGAAGTATTGTCAGCCATTTTTATTATTTTCGACTAGTATGTATTTTCATCTTCATTTTTATTCGATTAAGAATTGACAATTATTATTATTAATTTCGAGTAGTATTTACTTTCATCTTCATTTTTTCTAAAGTATGATTGCCAGTCATTAATATTATTATTTGGCTAGCATTTACTGTCATTTTAGATGAATCCTTGTCAAAGATTATTTTTAATGTTTTACTGATATTTACTTTCAGTTTTTTATTAGATGTCTAAATATCAACCGGGCAGTTCTTCTCATAACATAGAATCTGAATGAATCAGGTTAGCCGCTGAGTCTGATGCGCCCAAATAGCTAATTACCTTGACAGCTGAGTAGTTTTTATCGTCAATCCCATCGAGACGTGAGACTCCCACGTTAATCTAGGTCATGTATTGCATTTCCTTCGAGTGGGCGTGCGGGCTGGTATCGATTCGCATTTTTTTATATCATAATATAACGTAACATTTACACACATGTTTTTTATCATTTCACCCCAAGCAAGGTGTGACCGCTACTAGGGTGCAAGGGAATACAGTAAGATTTGGTAAAGGGGATATTAAAGAAAGGACTAAAAGATGAATGGGATTCAAGAAGATAGAAGTTGGCAGCTGATTTTGCATTTAAACTTTTGGAGATTGTAGGAAGAACCCCACTGGTGGGAAGTTAAAAACAAAAACAAACTGTTCGAGTAAAAGTGGTAAATGCCTATCTAGTTAAACGCATAAATTCCTGTGGCCGGGACACCAGGTAAAAATGCTCGTCAGAGCAGCTGCCATGGAAATATTTGGAAGAAAGACAGGTAAAAACCACGTCACGCCGGTGATAAAAGACTGAAGTCGAAATGCTATGTCAGAACCGATTAAATTGTAGATCCTTTATCGGATTTTGTCAAAAAGCTTGAGATAAATAACAAGAGCATCCAACCAGGTATGGCAATAGTATTCAATGCACGAACGAATGGTAGATTTATAAATGTGCAATATGAATTCTGACGAGAACCTTGAGATGAATAGCAGGAGCACCCGACCAGATATAACAACAGTATTCAATGCACAGACGAATGGTAGATTTATAAATGTGCAATATGAATTCTGACGAGAACCTTGAGATGAATAGCAGGAGCACCTGACCAGATACAGTAACAGTATTCAATGCACAGACGAATGGTAGATTTATAAATGTGCAAGATGGATTCTGACGAGAACCTTGAGATAAATAGCAGGAGCACCTGACCAGATATAGCAACAGTATTCAATGCACGGACGAATGGTAGATTTATAAATGTGCAAGATGGATTCTGACAAGAACCTTGATATGAATAGCAGGAGCACCCCACCAGATATGGCAATAGTATTCATTGCACGGACGAATGATATACTCCAGTGATTGTAATAAAAGTTTCGGTTCAAAATTCCTAGCAACTGAAGAAGGCCGCAGCGTACAACGGCCGAAACGTCGTACACATTGCAACAAAGATGCGAACAATAGTCCGAATAATGTAAATACTGTAAATACTACCTTATCTAAGAAATGTAGACAAATAGAATGATCTGTTATTAAACGTCATACAAATGGCAACAGAGATGACCACAATAGTCCGAATAATGTAAATACTGTAAATACTACCTTATCTAAGAAATGTAGACAAATAGAATGATCTATTATTAAACGTCATACAAATGGCAACAGAGATGACGACAATAGTCCGAATAATGTAAATACTGTAAATACTACCTTATCTAAGAAATGTAGACAAATAGAAAGATCTATTATTAAACGTCATACAAATGGCAACAGAGATGACGACAATAGTCCGAATAATGTAAATACTGTAAATACTACCTTATATAAGAAATGTAGACAAATAGAATGATCTATTATTAAACGTCATACAAATGGCAACAGAGATGACGACAATAGTCCGAATAATGTAAATACTGTAAATACTACCTTATCTAAGAAATGTAGACAAATAGAATGATCTATTATTAAACGTCATACAAATGGCAACAGAGATGACGACAATAGTCCGAATAATGTAAATACTGTAAATACTACCTTATCGAAGAAATGTAGACAAATAGAATGATCTATTATTAAACGTCATACAAATGGCAACAGAGATGACGACAATAGTCCGAATAATGTAAATACTGTAAATACTACCTTATCTAAGAAATGTAGACAAATAGAAAGATCTATTATTAAACGTCATACAAATGGCAACAGAGATGACGACAATAGTCCGAATAATGTAAATACTGTAAATACTACCTTATCTAAGAAATGTAGACAAATAGAATGATCTATTATTAAACGTCATACAAATGGCAACAGAGATGACAACAATAGTCCGAATAATGTAAATACTGTAAATACTACCTTATCTAAGAAATGTAGACAAATAGAATGATCTATTATTAAACGTCATACAAATGGCAACAGAGATGACGACAATAGTCCGAATAATGTAAATACAGCAGAAATTATAGTTAAGTATCAGTTGAAAACAATCTCAAAGAAGCAGTAATAATCAAATGATTCCAGCCACTTTTTACCATGAATTTAATGATAGACCTTGCTCTAATTTTGACCGAATTCATGGTTCTGTTCCAAGAGTATTTTTTCAATTGTCCTGAGTGAAATAATTCTAAAAACTTTCTCAAAGCATTAATTAGGTCCTCTGACTTCCGACTAAGTTTGTCCTTTGAAGTAGACTCTACTTTTTACTTTATCTTGACAGGGTTCATGCCTTTTTTTGGAGAATATTTTCTGTACCTTTCTTAAAGCGGCAAAAATATCCACAGGATTTTAATCAGGTTTTATTAGAAATTGATGATAATGTTTATTCCAATTTTGACAAGATTCATACTTTTCTTTAGAGGGTAATTTTTAAACAGTTTTGCCTGAAATTATATAAAAAATCTTTCTCAAAGCACCAATATTATACCCAGCACACCAACCAAGTTTTATCCTGAATTGGATGCCCTGGCTTTAAGTTTGGCAGGATTCAGGCATCTCTTTCGATGATACGCTTTAATCTGACCTGCGTTAAATTGACTCCAAAACGTTTCTCACATCACCAATATTGTCCCCCGGCTTCCGACCAAGTTTTATAATAAAAACGATGTGAGTCCTTGCTTAATTTTAGACAGCCAACTGCTTTTTCTTTATAGCTGCTTTTTAGAGGCTATTTTTGAAACTGGCCTAAACTTTTAATGTGTTACCTCGAAATACCTCCTGGTCGTACCTTCCGTTCACACATGTTAGAACACCTAAGTTAGCTTCTTCTTTGTTGCAAAAAGATAGTAAAATATTTACATAATTTTCATGTAACATATTTTTTCCATGAATGGTTTGAATATCTTTCATTCAAAATATTTTATGTCCATAATTTACGTAATTTACTTTTTTTAACATTCTTTCAAATATATCAGTTTATACAATCTGAAAATAGAAAAAATGTTTTCCAAAATAAAAACAAATTATGAACTAGAAAGAGCAATCAAAGAGCGCAAACCTCCGCCAAAGATACATCTACATAATTTCAGCGATTAGCAAGAGATGTTTATTAAAATGAGAAAGCATAACTTTAATGAACTTGACCGTTCTCAAGAGAGAAAATATAAATTGAACTCAACCGCTCTGAACATTAAATGCACACTTAAAATAAAACAGGGGATAGAATTCAGTATTGAAAATGGTCTAGGGGTAGTAATTCACTATTTGGTAAGTGAAACGTAAATTTTATTCATAAAACCATAAAAATAACCTGAAAACTATTTGGTATGTGAAACGTAAATTTTATTCATAAAACCATAAAAATAACCTAAAAACTATTTGGTATGTGAAACGTAAATTTTATTCATAAAACCATAAAAATAAGCTGAAAAATTTATCCCGCACGGGATCAAACCCAAATTTAAATCGGTTCGTGCAAGTCATGAGGTCAATTCTCCCTGAAAGTTTTATCGAAATCCATTCAGGGGTCTTGATATATCTTGACCACCGATAGACAAACAAACAAATAAACGCGACTGAATGCAATACCTCCGCGTTAAGGCGGGGGAAATAAACAGTAACCTTTCGTTAAAACCAAATAAACAAGTGACGAAGTGCTATTTGGTATTAATTCTTACACATAAAGATAAGAAATCATCAAAGATAAAGAGGACACTTGAGAAGCACTTCCACAGAAGGAGAAGAAACGAGGACGTTTTAAGAAAATGGGAACAAAAAGGACACTTATTTTTCGAAGACATAATCAGAACGGAGGGTTTCGACATTTACAGGACATATTGTTGGCAAGAGGGAAACAGCTTAAAACCTCTCTAACAAGTATTTACATTATTCGGACTATTGTCCTCATCTTTGTTGCCCTTTGTACGACTTTTAATTATAGATCATTCTATTTGTCTATATTTCTGAAATGAGGTAGTATTTACAGTATTTACATTATTCGGACTATTGTTCTCATCTTTGTTGCCATTTGTATGACGTTTAATAATAGATCATTCTATTTGTCTATATTTCTGAGATGAGGTAGTATTTACAGTATTTACATTATTCGAACTATTGTCCTCATCTTTGTTGCCATTTGTACGACGTTTAATAATAGAGAATTCTATTTGTCTATATTTCTGAGATGAGGTAGTATTTACAGTATTTACATTATTCGGACTATTGTCCTCATCTTTGTTGCCATTTGTACGACGTTTAATAATAGATCATTCTATTTGTCTATATTTCTGAGATGAGGTAGTATTTACAGTATTTACATTATTCAAACTATTGTCCTCATCTTTGTTGCCATTTGTAAGACGTTTAATAATAGATCATTTTATTTGTCTATATTTCTGAGATCAGGTAGTATTTACACTATTTACATTATTCGGACTATTGTCCTCATCTTTGTTGCTATTTGTACGACGTTTAATAATAGATCATTCTATTTGTCTATATTTCTGAGATGAGGTAGTATTTACAGTATTTACATTATTCAAACTATTGTTCTCATCTTTGTTGCCATTTGTAAGGCATTTAATAATAGATCATTCTATTTGTCTATATTTCTGAGATGGGGTAGTATTTACAGTATTTACATTATTCGGACTATTGTTCTCATCTTTGTTGCCATTTGTACGTCATTTCAGCGTTTTACGACGCTTGGCCGTTGCGTAGAACCTTTTCTTTACTCATGACTACCAAAATAGGCTCTACGCAAAGGATGGAGATGATATACCCCAGTGATTGTAATAAAGGGTTCTGTTCAAAATTCCTAGCACCTGAAGAAGACCGGGGCGTAAAACGACCGAAACTAAGATGACAACTAAGATTAAGACAAATGACAACTAAGATTAAGACAATTGTCCGAATAATGTAAAATTATAGTTAAATATCAGTTGGTTCCGCCAACAAAATTTTATCCAAAAAGTTGATCAAATCTTCTACTTATTGGGTACCAAGCCCGTTTCTCCTCGATCGGCAGCAGACGTTGAAACTTTAAACAAATGAGATTAAAATCTAGAAAACTTTTTGAGGCCAATAGTATCAAAAGATTAAGCCCGCTTTGTCAGTGAGTTGCTCATGACAAAGATGAGTCAAATCAATGATTATTAAAAAGTGGAAAATGTCCAGTCACAACAAAAGCAAGCAGATCATGAAAAAAGGTTATGACGAAAGTTTTCTGGACTTCTGAGGACATTTTGCTGGTTGATATTTTAGAGAAGGAAAACAAAATGGTAGTATTTACTCATTACGAAAGTGTTTTGAGAAAATTGGCTAAAAATTTGTCCTTTATTGCGGCAATTCCTCTGCGAATTCACCTCATCAAACAAAAGGAACATATGAGAAATCATATGATACTCAATTGCTTTTGCAAAAATGTCAATTCTCATCTCTTATCTGCTTGACTTCAGTCCTTCTCTCATCCTTTCCCCATCACCCCGTGTATCTTGTTCTTTTCCTTTCGCCCTCCATCTTTGCAACTGCTTTCACACCGGTATCCCCATCCTTCACTTGCTCTTTCTCTGACACTCCCTGTAACAGGTCCGTCTTCCTCTTCGCTCTCATTTTGCTTTAACTTTTACTCTTCTCTTATGTAGCCCACTGCGCACCAGTGGCGGTACCCACTTGCTTGGTGTGAAGCAATTAAAAAACAATCCATATTTAAAACATTCAGTTTTTTTATTGCCTAGCGTTTAAAGTTTTTTGAAAGGTTTCTATTTAGCACCATTAACAATCAGCACCATGAATCATTTATAATATTGCTTCTCCTTTTACTTTATATGGAATCTACTCAAAATAAGGTCTTTTATATATTAGTTCTATATATTTGAAATTGCAGTAGCCTGGGTCTCAATTTTAGACAAAATTGTTTTAAGTGTTGCCATAGAGGGCTATTGCATCACAAACAAAAAATTCAAATCCAGCTTGAATTGACGAGACTGAATTTTCTTTGGCGAAAATAATGATCTACAGAATGCTAAAGTTAATAACGCAAAGACAGGCTATTTTGACATTGTTAATTCTAAGAAACATCCGTTAATACTGTATTGTATAAATGGCTGTTATCGCCCGAAAAAGTGGCTTCGTTATGTGAAAAGATGAAATTTGTATATAATTTTTGCTCAAAAATTTTCGGCCATATCCTTTCCTAAAAGATATATTCCTTTCCAAAGTCAACATATATTACTATAAAAATATCCCCTTTCCTAAAAGAAATATTCCTTTTCAAAGTCAACATATATTACTATGACAATATTTCCTTTCCTAAAAGATATACTTCTTTTTAAAGTCAATGTATAGGACTAACATGCATGACTATGAAAAAAATAAAATTTAAAGAAAACATTTAAATTGAAAACCATGTATTATTTTAAATATATAATACATAAATTAATTTCTCATACGAAAATAATATTCAAGGTTATTACAACCTAAAAACAACATATATTTACTAATTTAGTTCATTGGACATTAAATTACATCATTTAGATTTCCTCCATATTTTATCTTAGCTTTCCATTAACCTGAAGTTTATTTATAAACCTTCTTAATTTTAAAAATTCTATAAACAAACATTATTACTTGTTGGAAAACAAAATCCTTACATTTACCTTGTTAAAGTTTATCAGAGTATGAAAGGCGTCGGCTAAGATAAGTTTCCCTTTTGTCTTCATTAATAAAAATGTTTGCTTTAATTACATTTTTTACCAACTTTTTAAATCACATTCATATTTGAATGCACGTTTATATGAGTTATATACATTATGTATAAAAAGATTCGTGTATTAAAATGTTGTCTTAGAGGATAAAATTATAAAGTTATGGACAAATCTGTAAAATTTCTCCTAAAAACAATGTACACAAATATTACGCATGCGCAATGAATGACCAGTTACATTTAATAAACAGTTCTATAAATGGTGGATTGTCGCTATGAATGCAGTCGAATGAATCATCGCAGAATATTTTCCACTATAAAAGATATGCCAATAAGATATCAATACAAGGGCAGCAGCTGTTTTGAGCCGAGTGAAGAGATATTCGTGAGAAAACACATCATTGCTACTGCAATACGGAAGAAGAAATAGAATGGGAAAACCATCTTGCAAAAAACAAAAATGCTTACAAGGAGTTTTTGCAGCCGAACAATGCGTGACTGTACTATTATGATGTTGTAGGTTAGTTGATAGAAGGAGAAATCGGAGAGCCGAGTTCGAATTCCAGTTAAAGTCGATGAATTCACTTACGCGCACATACCCTTCAGAAAGGTATGAATCTGTCGTATGAATCTAGCTATGTTTTTTTTTTTTTTAATCATTTCACCACGAGCAAGGCAGAAGCGCCACTGATGTACAGGGGGTTACATAAATGTAAAAAGATTAATTAGAAAAGAGTGAGGATTACAAGCTAGTTAGAACGGAACAATAGAAAGCTGAGAAAGCAGGTGCGATGACAGATACATAGGCGGAGAGAAAGTGAAGGTTATACAGGGGAGGGGAGAGAGCTAGAGGCCAGTGGTTAGTAGATGAGTATTGACTTTGCATTTAAATTTCTGGAGGTCGTAGCCGTCAGGAAAGCAAGAATACGGGAGTGAGTTCCACAGGCGGGAAGTGCGAGAGAGGAAGCTGCAGGAGTAGAATTGTCGTCTGCATTTGGCTAACCTGACTGTGAATGGGTGAGACCCAGTTGCCAGTCTGGTTGCACGGGTAAACACCTGTTGAGGAGGCATCAGTGACTTAAGCTCATCCGAGCAGAAGCCATGAAAGTATCTATAGAAGAGACAGAGGGAGGCCACATTTCGACGATGGGAAAGTGGCTGCAGTCGAGTCACCAGATGTGTGTTAACTAGCAGGATAGACTTTTTTGCCAACCGGTCTACCGCAAAAAGTAATGGCAACCTACAGCGAGAAGATCTTCTACCCATTCAGTCATGTCTCTTTCGAGAAATGATCGCGCAAGCGTTCACATGTATGGCACTTTGACTGACAGCTACTGAGGATTGTCAGGCAGTGTAAAATTTACGGTAAATTGCAGTGTACAAATCGACCAGGTGTACAGGATTTTTAGCTTAAAATTCTGAGTTAGATCTATACTTTTGTGTGGGCTCTACCGACCCCCAAACGTACGGTTTGCTTCCAGCGGCCCTAAACGTCAGCCTTCCAGTAAATGATGTATATTGTATATTGGGTATAATTTTTGTTTAACGGCATATCAAGCTCTATGGCTTATTTGATTTTTTTTTAATCGTGTCACCCCAAGCAAGGCATTCCACTACCACTATAGCGCAGGGGGTTACACAGAGGGATTGGGTATGGGAAATGTCAGAAGGAGGGTGATAGACGACTTAGGATATACATAGGGAGAGAGTTGGAGAGAGTGGGTGTGAGTTAGTGTGTTAGGAGGTGTCTATTTACCTTACATTTAAACTCCTGGAGGTTGTAGCCGTCGGGGAAGCAAGTATGCGGTAGGGAGTTCCACAGGCGGGAAGTGCGAGGAAAGAGGCTGTTGGAGTAGAAATTGCGGTTATATTTCATCGGTTTCACTGTAAAAGGGTGGGGTAAAAAAGATGGGGTTTTAAGGTATTTTTAATGTTCAGTTATAATGAGAAGGTTGGTTTAATCAGATTTTAATGAAAATTTTTAGTTCTTAGTTTTTTATTTTAGAAAAATGAAAATATTTTCTAGTTTTGTATTCAAAAATGTTTTGCTGAGAATAATTTTTGCCCGTAAGTAAATGCAGAGAAATCTACTGGAATTCGAACTTGGTTCCCCGATTTCTTGTTCCGAGCCGATATCCATTGCACAACAACGCACATAAGTGAATTAAGATACAGAACTGAAGTCGCAGATGCACAGCGACGGACACACCCTGGTCAACAGCATCGATCTGCAGGTTAAACTGTGTAATAGTAGACGGAAATGTTCCCCGACCGGAGTTCAAAAATGTGTTATGCTAATAACAATTTTCTTCAAAAATGTATATTTTTCAATAAAAGTCTATTTTTATGTATATATTTCTATATATACATATATGTATTTTTATACTTTCATAGTGTTTTGACTCCAGTTTGGGGTTAACTATCTGCTCATAGCTGGTACCCTAACAGGTGCTACCACTACAGGTCAGGGTGGATCTGAGAACAACAGCAAATAAGAGGTGGTTCCATGCTCATCACAACCTTCCAATCAGAGGCCTTACTGCCGGATGTCTATTTTTATGTATATATTTCTATATATACATATATGTATTTTTATACTTTCATAGTGTTTTGACTCCAGTTTGGGGTTAACTATCTGCTCATAGCTGGTACCCTAACAGGTGCTACCACTACAGGTCAGGGTGGATCTGAGAACAACAGCAAATAAGAGGTGGTTCCATGCTCATCACAACCTTCCAATCAGAGGCCTTACTGCCGGATGTCTATTTTTATGTATATATTTCTATATATACATATATGTATTTTTATACTTTCATAGTGTTTTGACTCCAGTTTGGGGTTAACTATCTGCTCATAGCTGGTAACCTAACAGGTGCTACCACTACAGGTCAGGGTGGATCTGAGAACAACAGCAAATAAGAGGTGGTTCCATGCTCATCACAACCTTCCAATCAGAGGCCGTACTGCCGGATGTCATGCCCTGGACCCTGCAGTATTTGTTCCAACACAAACTGTACTCACTTGGCCTTTCACCTTCAGATTACTTCATGTTTCGATTACTATATTTCGATTACTATATTACTTTTTTTAAATCATGTCACCCCGAGCAGGGGGCTACGTAAAAGATTGGAAAAGAGAAAACTGGAAACCACATCCTAAACAGGGAACAAGAGATGAGCCTCTACACCTGTTCAATAGACGTGGGTGGAGTGTGAACTGTCTTAATATCAAAATCTTTGGGAGTCTGTCAAAACCTTTTGAGTCGTTAATCCTTCTCACCCCCCACCCCCCCAAAAAAAGTACAACGTCCTGGAAGGAAGGAATTATGAAGATGACTCAAAAATTAAAAAACTAGTTGAACAAAATGGCGTACACGAACTTTCAGATTACTGCTTATTTCATTCTCTAGAAAATTCTCTTAATATCCAAAACTTTAAAGGGGCCTGTTAAAACCACTTACACCCGTTCATTTCCCTCAGAAAGACGCTAACTTTCGAGAGGATGGAATCAAAGTTGATGAAAGTATTTGAACAAAATGGCGTATATACAGTTGAATATGCAAAATTATCAAAATATAATTTTTGGAAATAACTTAAAAGAACTAAGAACTCTAACTCCGGCTCCATAGAAATCTAAAGGATATTTTCTCCATATCCACAGATGCCACAAAGACAAAAGAACAACAAAAAAGAAAATGGACGAATCTAATTATCCCTTCCGTCCGATGTAGTTACACCTCATTGTTCATCTGTTTTTCAATTTCCGTTGAGTCTAAGCAGAGATAATCCCAGTTTTGTCTGCTGATCAAGAAGACAATCGCTGACAAAAGGTGTGGTTAGAAGCATTAAACTCTAAACACCCGGCTCACCCATAGTCGCAAAATTGACTTGGTTGCATGAGACTATTCTTCAACTTTCATTCTCTTGTAATCTTCGATCTATTGTAAAATGAATTTGAGAATAATAAAGACCTACAATTACAAACGCATTATTTATTTTCAATAAAATTTATTTCCCTGTCATTTATTTATTTATTTATTTATTAATCATATCACCCCGAGCAAGGCGATAACGCCACTGATGCGCAGGGGGCTACGTAAGAGTAAAAAGATTGGATAAGAGAAAGCCGGAAACCACCTGTTCAATAGACGTGGGTGGAGTGTGAACCGGGCGATAGTTTAGTCTATCTACTCCAATTGAAAAAAAATAAAGAAAAGAGTGAAAAGATTGGATTGAGAAATCCGGAAACCACATCCTAAACAGGAAACAAGGGATGAGCCTCTTCACCTGTTCAATAGACGTGGGTGGAGTGTGAACCGGGCGATAATTTAGTCTATCTACTCCAATTGAAAAAAAATAAAGAAAAGAGTGAAAAGATTGGCATGAGAAAACCGGAAACCGCATCCTAAACAGGAAACAAGGGATGAGCTTCTTCACCTGTTCAATAGACGTGGGTGGAGTGTGAACCGGGCGATAATTTAGTCTATCTACTCCAATTGAAAAAAAATAAAGAAAAGAGTGAAAAGATTGGCATGAGAAAACCGGAAACCGCATCCTAAACAGGAAACAAGGGATGAGCCTCTTCACCTGTTCAATAGACGTGGGTGGAGTGTGAACCGGGCGATAATTTAGTCTATCTACTCCAATTGAAAAAAAATAAAGAAAAGAGTGAAAAGATTGGCATGAGAAAACCGGAAACCGCATCCTAAACAGGAAACAAGGGATGAGCTTCTTCACCTGTTCAATAGACGTGGGTGGAGTGTGAACCGGGCGATAATTTAGTCTATCTACTCCAATTGAAAAAAAATAAAGAAAAGAGTGAAAAGATTGGCATGAGAAAACCGGAAACCGCATCCTAAACAGGAAACAAGGGATGAGCCTCTTCACCTGTTCAATAGACGTGGGTGGAGTGTGAACCGGGCGATAGTTTAGTCTATCTACTCCAATTGAAAAAAAATAAAGAAAAGAGTGAAAAGATTGGCATGAGAAAACCGGAAACCGCATCCTAAACAGGAAACAAGGGATGAGCCTCTTCACCTGTTCAATAGACGTGGGTGGAGTGTGAACCGGGCGATAGTTTAGTCTATCTACTCCAATTGAAAAAAAATAAAGAAAAGAGTGAAAAGATTGGCATGAGAAAACCGGAAACCACATCCTAAACAGGAAACAAGGGATGAGCCTCTTCACCTGTTCAATAGACGTGGGTGGAGTGTGAACCGGGCGATAGTTTAGTCTATCTACTCCAATTGAAAAAAAATAAAGAAAAGAGTGAAAAGATTGGAATGAGAAAACCGGAAACCACATCCTAAACAGGAAACAAGGGATGAGCCTCTTCACCTGTTCAATAGACGTAGGTGGAGTGTGAACCGGGCGATAGTTTAGTCTATCTACCTTTCTGCTACCTCAGACCTCTTCTTCATCCTTGAAGAGATCTCTCAACATCCAATGCCATACAGAAGAACAGACATCACATAGCAATCCAGCACTCTCTGCTTTGTTTCCAATGAGATTTTCCTGTCTTTCAGTACTCTAGTTAACTTTTGAAATGTATCCTTGGCCATGCCTATGCGTCTTTGGATCTCAACATCGCATTTTCCTTCCTCTGTCAGCATGCTTACCAGGTTTTTAAATTTCTTTACTTGTTTTGTTTTAGTTTCACCGACCTGTAGTTGGCATTTTGAGAACTTCTTTTTGCTGATGACGATACATTCAGTTTTCTTGACGTTTATGCTTCTGTTGCTACCTTCTCTAGGAGGTCCTGCGTCTTCCTTTCCGTGTCTGCTATCAGCACCTTGTCATCCTCGTATCTAATATTGTTGAGATTGTGGCCGCCAATGACGAATTCTGGCAAGGGTTTTATTTTTATCAGAATTGTTTCGCTGTATAACAGATCCGGTGAGACAACACATCCTTGTCTTACGCCCTTTTCTATTTTTTGTATATCTGCTGAATTCACTTCTTATCCGTTTGCTGCGAATAGATATTCTTGATTATCCTAACGTCTTTCCCGCAAATGTTGTCGAGCATCAGTTTAATTTTTTTTTTTTTTTTTGCCTGTTACGACGAAATAGTAGGTTTGATCCTCACTGAATTTTCGCCCTTGTGTCACTTACGAGTGTAACGTGTTGTGATGATTAACAAGCTGTGTAATGAGTTTAATCCTCACTAAGTGCTCCACACTTTTGGCATTCTCCTTCAATGACTTTTCCCAAGTTATGAAACTGTTTAAAAAACAGCGGTTGTGGGGAAGAATAATCGCCTACATCCTGAAGGGATTTGTTTTCTTTCTTTCTTTCCTTTTTTTTTTTTTTTTTTTGCCTGTTACGACGGAATAGTAGGTTTGATCCTCACTGAATTTTCGTCCTTGTGTCACTTACGAGTGTAACGTGGTGTAATGATTAACAAGCTGTGTAATGAGTTTAATCCTCACTAAGTGCTCCACACTTTTGGCATTCTCCTTCAATGACTTTTCCCAAGTTATGAAACTGTTTAAAAAACAGCGGTTGTGGGGAAGAATAATCGCCTACATCCTGAAGGGATTTGTTTTCTTTCTTTCTTTATTTCCTTCTTTTTTTTTTTTTTTTTTTCAGAGAAGAAAGTTGCACCGAAAATGAAGTATGAAAAGAAGTCTTTAAAAATGATAAAATTGGATTAAAGTTTCCAAGATATTATTAAAAAAATATTATTTTTGCCGCAGAAATATCTTAGGATGCCATTTGTTTTCATTTAAAATTCTTTTAAACTTAATTTTGCTTGGTTTAACGCAGGAACCTCATATACCCACACACATTAAATGCAGATCCCTGCGGGTTATTCGGGAACTGTTTGGTTTTTTTTTTTTTGTTTTTACCTAAAAGCGTACTTAAGTTTCCCGACATTTTTATACGATATCTCATTTCGTAAAATGCATAGTGTTGTCTTTCTCGCAACGTTAACATATTTTACACATTTTTTTATGTTGGTTGAACAACCTTTACCTTTATAAACGAAGTTTTTTTTTTTTTGTATTTTATTTTTTTATATGAGGATAATCAACGAATAATTCAAGAAAATGAAATTTTCAAACTCAATTGGAAAGTTGAAATCTTCGAAATAAACACGCACACTACATAACCAGATTTACTCCAACACAATTAATTATTCAACAAGTATGTACACCAGTCAGCATGCGTGTAAATACGCGCTTAAACACAAGAAACTTCCCGAAAGAAATTTAAAAAACAGATTTAAAGAAATAAAAAATAATTCCTCTTTATCAAAAGTATATTTATTTTTAAATATTTTTTCTTTTAATTAATTTCACTCAATAAATCAAGTGAGAGGTCATTCTTTCCATATGTCAGACGTTTATTTGGTATAAAGTTCAATGCAGGCCTGTAGATTTGTATTATCTCTAAAGATACCAGAAGAATTGTTAGCTTCTTGTATCAAACCAGAAAACAATTCTTGCTGCCATATTCTATCTTCACAAGTCAGTAGGTTGGTTGACAGACGTCATACACGCTTCGGCGATCATGTCTCTTTTGAAACCTGACTGACTAGGTAGAAAATCTTCCCGCAGCAGATTGGCATTTCTTTCTGCGGTGGACTGGTTGCCACCCAAGGCTATAGAACCCAATCTGTTCTGATAATTAACCCATAGCTAGAGGGAGAAGTGATGGATTCATATCTTTCACAAGGTATTTGTCGGTAAGTGAATGAAACAAATTCGCCTGGAATTCGAACTCGGTTGTCTGATTTCTCATTCCGAGTCAATGGCCATTACACCACAAAACACATCTTTACAACAGACAGATCAAACCAAAAACGGAGAACTGCTACCATATCAGGGTTGGCGCTGTCCGGTACTTGTTGTTCAGTCAAAAGTTATCACGCAGCCTTGTAAGTGTTAGCCTCTAACTACTCTTTCCCGATTACTATTGCGAATGTTCACATGGTCAGGGGCCCCTGCTGTTCATCTCAGTGTTTTCGACAGGCTCCAAAGAATAATCTATAATGTGATTAAGTTTCAACCCGGCTGCAAGCAAGGGGATGTCTAGCCACACTGATGAACTGTGATACAGCGAAACAGGCTGGTAAGTAATTGACTAATATATATGGATATAATAGGGTGATCATTATATATGATCGAGCTACCAAGTGGTCCCGACTTGGTAGCTCGACTCCAGCCACTTTCTCACCGGCAGGATGCAGTTTCACTCTCTCTATTCTACAAATATTTTCATGGCTTCTGCTCCGACCAACTTAAGTCACTGGTTACCCCACCACAAGAATTTACTCGTGCAACCAGACTGGCAACAAGGTCCCACCTATTTACAGTTAGCTCAAAAAATTGCAGCCGAAAATTCTACTCCAACGGCTTCTTTTCTCGCACTTCCCGCTTGTGAAATTCCCTTCCGTTTAATTGCTTTCCTGGCGGCTACAACCTCCAGGAATTTAAATGCAATGTCAATACCCATCTCTTATTCACTTGACTCTAGTTCATTCTATATATAGATATACAGGGTGCGGTATATCTTCTTTTCCTTTCTCTCCATTGTCTTCATACATGTGTTCCCGTCCTTCTTTTGCCTTTCTCTGACACCTCCTGCAACCGGTTCGTCTTTCTCTTCACTCTCCTCCTGTGTAAACTTCTACTCAGTGACAGGACCGCCTTGCTTGTGGTGAAACGATTAAAGACAAAATACTTTTCAGGATAATGTATATATTCTGTCAGTTTGTTTTTCAAGTTGTTTTTTTTTTCTTTTTAATCATTTCACCCCGAGCAAGGCAGAAACGCCACTGATGTGCAGGGGGTTACATAAATGTAAAAAGATTAATTAGAAAAGAGTGAGGAGTACAAGCTAGTTAGAAAGGAACAATAGAAAGCTGAGAAAGCAGGTGCAATGACAGATACATAGGTGGAGAGAAAGGGAAGGTTATACAGGGGAGGGGAGAGAGCTAGAGTCCAGTGGTTAGTAGATGAGTATTGACTTTGCATTTAAATTTCTGGAGGTTGTAGCCGTCAGGAAAGCAAGAATACGGGAGTGAGTTCCACAGGCGGGAAGTGCGAGAGAGGAAGCTGCAGGAGTAGAATTGTCGTCTGCATTTGGCTAACCTGACTGTGAATGGGTGGGACCCAGTTGCCAGTCTGATTGCACGTGTAAACACCTGTTGAGGAGGCATCAGTGACTTAAGCTCATCCGAGCAGAAGCTATGAAAGTATTTATAGAAGAGACAGAGGGAGGCCACATTTCGACGATGGGAAAGTGGCTGCAGTCGAGCAGCCAGATCACTACCTATCACATTACAGACTCTCCTTTGGAGCTTGTCAAGAACACTGAGGAGAACGGCAGGGGCACCTGACCATAAATGGCAGCAGTACTCCATGCACGGACGGATGGTTGACTTGTATAGATGCAGGATGGATTCAGGTGGAAAAAAACATCCTGGATCGACATAGTGACCCAATCTTCTTAGCAGTAGATTTTGCTATGGATTCAATATATAGTGGTTCCATTTGAGGTCTAAGGACAGGGTAAGTCCGAGGAGGCGGTTTCACAGATTATTACAACCGTGTGGTGAATACATTCCTCTTTAGATTTAATTTTATTTGTGGCCTTGTATGTGCGTTGTGGCGCATTGGATATCGGCTCGGAATGAGAATCGGGAAGCCGAGTTCGAATTCCAGCCGAATTCCTTGCATTCACTTACGCGCAAATACCCTTGGGAAAGGTATTAATCCGTCTATTCCTTCCAGTTATGGGTTAAATAACAGGACTGATTGGGTTCTATAGCCTTGGTCGGCAACCAGCCTACCGCAGAAAGCAATGGCAACCTACTGTGGGATAATCTTCTGCCCAGTCAGTCATGTCTCTTTCGAGACATGATCGCCCAAACGTGTATCACGTATGGCACTTAACTGACTGACTGACCAATTTGAATTATGTGTAATCAAACCTAGATTCCAACTGTTCGAAAATTTCCCAAACCCCTAAAGTTGTTTCAATAGACAAAACTTGAAAAATCATTTTCAATATTCCTACTATTAAATCAAACAAATGATTCTAGCGTTCATTTCAGTATAATGCCAAATTCGGTGACATTTGTACCGGAAAGTATTGCCGTAGGCTAATTGCTTTGCGCATGCTCCAAATGGAATTAGTTTCTCGATCGCAATGTTCTATTTCTCTGTCGATTTGTCTTGCAGCATGAAGAATCAAAGAAAGCGGAAAAACCATTGCCGGCAGAACTTCAAATTGCTTTGAAATCTAAAGTCCATCAGCTCTCCAAACATGAGGTAAGTTTGTTTTATAGACGTTTATTTTGTTTTCTGATAAAACATCACGCGTTCCTTTTATTTCTGTGTTAATTGACGGCTTCTTTATGAAACTTCCGCTCTGTTCAACCGAGAAAATCCGCGATACATTTTTGGCAAATGTTCAATATAATAATCCAAGAATAGCGCTGGTTATTTCAAGAATTTATTCCGTAAAATATTTCTAAAAATACAGAATTGATTGCAAATCTATTTGAATTTAAATGCAAGGTATTCTTATAAGGAGACTTTTTAAACCGGTGATAAAATATTTAGACACCACATCGTTTCGCTACTCGGAGATAAGTGACAAGTTTGTTAGATTTAATTCTTAACTCTGAAATGCCATTGCATAAAAACACGGTTGTGTAAAATAGATAGATAGATAGATAGATAGATAGATAGATAGATAGATAGATAGATAGATAGATATTAACAGGATCAGATAGATAGATAGATAGATAGATAGATAGATAGATATTAACAGGATCAGATAGATAGATAGATAGATAGATAGATAGATAGATAGATAGATAGATAGATATTAAACAAAACTAGATAGATAGATAGATAGATAGATAGATAGATAGATAGATAGATAGATATTAACAGGATCAGATAGATAGATAGATAGATAGATAGATAGATAGATAGATAGATAGATAGATAGATATTAACAGGATCAGATAGATAGATAGATAGATAGATAGATAGATAGATAGATAGATAGATAGATAGATATTAACAGGATCAGATAGATAGATAGATAGATAGATAGATAGATAGATAGATAGATAGATAGATAGATAGATATTAAACAAAACTAGATAGATAGATAGATAGATAGATAGATAGATAGATAGATAGATAGATAGATAGATATTAACAGGATCAGATAGATAGATAGATAGATAGATAGATAGATAGATAGATAGATATTAACAGGATCAGATAGATAGATAGATAGATAGATAGATAGATAGATAGATATTAACAGGATCAGATAGATAGATAGATAGATAGATAGATAGATAGATAGATAGATAGATAGATAGATAGATATTAAACAAAACTAGATAAATAGATAGATAGATAGATAGATAGATAGATAGATAGATAGATAGATATTAAACAAAACTAGATAGATAGATAGATAGATAGATAGATAGATAGATAGATAGATAGATAACGTGATACTCGCTTGGGCAATCATGTCTCTTTCGATCCATGACTGACTAGACAGAAGATTTCCCCGCGGAATTTTTCCACAGTATAGCTGCTAAGACCCAAAGATACTGCTGGGTTAATGAAAGTTAGAAACAGGCACAGGATGATAGCTGAGGAGCAAGAAGAGTAATCAGGAGGACAACAGACAGCGACTGACATTGCATTTAAATTTTGCAAGAAGATCGACATTGTATAGCTCAGAACCATGGATCCCATATAGATCTCATATCAATCAGCTGAATGTCTTCTACAAAAGTTGTCCCCGTACGATCTGTAATCTATATGTTGAAGACATATACAGTCAGTCAGTTAAGTGCTATATGTGATACACGGTTTGGGTGATCATGTCTCGAAAGAGACATGACTGACTGGGCAGAAGATTATCCCACAGTAGGTTGCCATTGCTTTCTGCGGGAGACTGGTTGCCGACCAAGGCTATAGAACCCAATTTGTCTTGTTATTTAACCCATAACTGGAAGGAATAGACGGATTAATACCTTTCCCAAGGGTATTTGCGCGTAAGTGAATGCAACGAATTTAACTGGAATTTGAACTCGGCCCACTGATTTGTCGTTCCGACTCGATATCCACTGCACCGCAGTATAAACAAATCTCTGTGTGGTTGTCTTGCTGGAAAAAGGTTGGACCCTCATACATTGAACGCGACGGGAGAATCCATTATTATATATATATATAAACGCGCTAAAAAGCCTGCCTTCTTCTACTGGACGTAGAATCTACTGGGTAGAATCGCCGACTGACGCCAATTCGGTCGGGTTTCAATACTGGGTTGGGAAGCGACCGGACTCTAAGCCGTAATGATGAGCGAAACAGATCTGTCTGCTGTGACTATACGCATTGCTCATTCAGTGAAATGAATTAGAGCGCGCTCGCTATTGGGCGCGTATAATGATATATGCTAAAAAGTGTGCCTACTTCCACCGAACGCCCATAGCCCAGGGGTAGAGTCGCCGACTGACGCCATTTCGATCGAGTTTCAATCCCGGGTAAGAAAGCAATCGGAGTCTAACCGTACTGATGAGCTGTGATACGGCGAAACAGATAATATCATCCAATATATACATAATTAATATCATCCAATATATACATATATATATATATATATATATATATATTGGATGATATTAAGAATTGTAGTTTAGTTACGGTTCTTTTTGATGGGTGGATGATGAATATATGTCCAGAAGGGTCTTTAATTAGGTTTCTACCCCAGAGTTGATCTATCTCCAAATGTGATTGATTATGGTTAAGAAGAGTTTCCACTGGTATTTTAACTCGTCACATTTTATTTCAGCAAAATTATAAAATTTCAAATCTAAATCATTTTCCAATTTAAAATACTATATGTGATGCGATAGGTAAATTGTCGCCAATCTGTATTTTAAATTTTGCGCATGCCCGTTGGTTGTTTTTGGTTTTGACGATTGCATAGTATAGTAGAGTCAGTTGGGCACCATCTGAGAGTAAAAGAGCCTGATGACGCAATACACTCTACCAGAAATTTGGAAACGTCATGTTGTACTACTTGGCATTCGCGCCTGAAGCGTCAATACAAATATTTCAGAGGATTTGGAAAGAGTTGGATGAATCTAATGATAATTACGAAAGTGTTTCGACAAATTGTTGTATATGAGAGCGGTGTAATGGATAACGGCTCGGCGTAAAAATCAGAGGGCCGAGTTCGAATTCCAGTCAGGCTCGCTGCAATCACACGTAAATACTCATAGAAAAAGTATAAATCTGTATCGCGTATGACAGTTAACTGACTGCTTGTTGTTACCAAATGGTTGAATAGAAGGACGGACGGTCTTCTATAGCCTTGGTTGGCAATCAGTCTACCGCAGAAAGAAACGGTAACACGCTGGGAAAATTGTCCGTCTAGTTCGTATTGAATTGAAAGAGACATGATCGCCCAAGCGTCTATTACGTATAGAGCGAGAAGCAGAATCAGACCAGAGAACAGTGCGGGTTCGTCAAGGACACTGGAACAAGGAACGCCATATTCATGATTAGGATACTCTCTGAAAGGGCATTACAAATGAAGAAAGACTTGTACCTATGCTTCATTGATTACGCGAAAGCATTCGACAAAATACGACACAAAGAATTGATGGAGATGCTAGGCAGCCTCGACATTTTCGGCAAAGACATAAGAATAATCAAGAATCTCTACTGGCAGCAAACGGCCTGCATACGGACAGGTAACGACCTCAGTAGATACACAAAGATAGAAAAAGGCGTAAGACAAGGATGTGTCTTTTCACCGGATTTGTTCAAACTATACAGCGAGAATATTTTGAGGACCCTAGATGACACACCAGGATTTGTTATTGGAGGCCACAATTTGAATAACATTAGGTATGCGGACGATACAGTGCTGATTGCGGACACGGAAAGGAAACTACAAGACCTCATACAGAAAATAGCAGTGGAGAGTGACAAGAAGGGACTACAAATAAACTTTAAGAAAACTGAGTGCATGGTCATCAGCAAAAGATACAACCCAAAATGCCAAATACAGGTGGGGGATAACAGAATCAAACAAGTACAAGAATTTAAGTACCTAGGAAGTGTTCTAACAGGAGATGGAAAGTGCGACACGGAGATCCGAAAGCGAATTGGCATGGCAAAGGACGCGTTCCAGAAGATGAGCAAAATACTAACACACAGGAAAATCTCAACAGAAACGAAGAAAAGAGTGCTAGACTGCTACGTGATGTCAGTTCTTCAATACGGCTGTGAATGCTGGACAATATCATCGAAAATGAGGACAAAACTGGAAGCAGCCGAAATGTGGTTCTACAGAAGGATGCTACGGATATCGTGGACTGAGCATACAAGCAACGACGAGGTGTTAGAAAGAATGGCAACAAAAAGGAAATTGATGCTGAGCATCAGGAAGAGACAACTGAAGTTCCTGGGATATGCAATGAGGAAGGAGAGCCTGGAGAACCTGATACTGACTGGACAGATAGAAGGAAGGAGAGACAGAGGAAGGCAGCGGATAACATATTTGCAGGGGCTGATCAGGTGGATGACGGAACGGGGGTTGCCAAGAGCAACAGGAGCAAACATACTAAGAGCCACAAGGGATAGGGAGACGTGGAGAGCCATGATCGCCTACGTCCTGAAGGGACAGGGCACATAGAAGAAGAAGAAGACTCGTCAATAACGTTTTCTAAGTTTATTTTGCTCTCAGTTACTTGTTACGCTTTAGTGGCTTTGTCGCCTTGATTGGATTAAAATTGTTTGAAAATTATACAGAGAGCTTAAAGATTTTTTGCGTTTTTAATTTTCTAATTAATAATCTCTCTCGCTTTTCAGTACGAGCTGCTATACATTGAGGTCCTGTACACCATCAAACATAAGATCGGTACTACTATTGGGGGTCATCTCCCTTACATGCAGGATCTTTACCAATACGCCCAAGATGCGTTCGGTATGCCTCCAGAGGATCATGCCAAACTTTTGGCTAAAGCGACCGAAGAAAAGGTAAGTCGATTCTCTAAAGTTTTTTTTTATTTTTATATATATATATATATATATATATATATATATATATATATATATATATAGGCTATGTGCGTTATGGTGCAGTGGATATCGGCTCGGAACGAGAAATCGGGCAGCCGAGTTCGAATTCCATTTGAATTCCTCACGCGCAAATACCCTTGGAAAAGGTATTAATCCGTCTCTTCCCTCCAGTTATGAGTCAAATACCAGGACAGATTGGGTTCTATAGCCTTGATTGGTCACCAATCTACCGCAGAAAGTAATAGCAACCTACTCTAAGAAAATCTTCTACCCAGTTAATCACCCAAGTGTGTATCACGTATGGCACTTTACTGACTGATCAGGATAAAATCATTGAATAGCAGGACAGATTGTATTCTACAGTCTTGGTTGGCAACCAGTCTACTGCAGAAAGTAATAGCAACCTACTGCCCAGTCAATCATGTCTCTTTCGGGACATGGTCTCCTAAGTGTGCAATGGCACTTAATTGACTGATTGAAACTGAATTTTAACTATGAATGATTCTAAGTGATCTAATAATGCGTAATAAAGGAAATAGAATAAATATTGGCATTGTGGTTGTGAATTTTTTTTATAATTTTTTATTTAATTATTATTGACACGAATGGGCACGTGCCGTTAAAAAGGACATATCAATATGCCGTGTGTTCGTATATATGTGTGTGTGTATATGTGTGTGTACATATATATGCGTGTGTGTGTCCGTATATATACGTGTGTGTGTATGTGTGTGTGTACATATATATGCGTGTGTGTGTATGTGTGTTTACATATATATGCGTGTGTGTGTACATATATATGCGCGTGTGTGTATGTGTGTGTACATATATATGCGTGTGTGTGTATGTGTGTGTACATATATATGCGTGTGTGTATCTGTGTCTACATGTATATGCGTGTGTGTGTATGTGTGTCTACATATATATGCGTGTGTGTGTATGTGTGTGTACATATATATGCGTGTGTGTGTATGTGTGTGTACATAGATATGCGTGTGTGTGTATGTGTGTTTACATATATATGCGTGTGTGTGTATGTGTGTGTACGTATATATACGTGTGTGTATGTGTGTGTACATATATATGCGTGTGTGTGTATGTGTGTGTACATATATATGCGTGTGTGTGTATGTGTGTGTACATATATATGCGTGTGTGTGTATGTGTGTGTACATATATATGCGTGTGTGTATGTGTGTGTACATATATATGCGTGTGTGTGTATGTGTGTTTACATATATATGCGTGTGTGTGTATGTGTGTGTACGTATTTATGTGTTTGTGTGTGGGTATGTGTGTGTACGTATATGTTTTTCTACATTATTAACGTTGTATTGTATTATAAATGTATCGTTGACTGAATAACTAGTATAATTAACTAGTATAATTAACTAGTAGAATTAACTAGTATAATTTTGGTCATTTAGTGACGTGGTGATAATCGGGATTACAGCGGATTAACTATTAAATCTTAAATATTTTTAATTTTCTCAATTTTTTTTTTTAGATTCTAATTTCTTATCCTTTCACTGTTAATATGTAAAGTTTATTTTTATATTAAAGAATTAATTTTAAACAATTAACTTTAAATAGAATAATTAAATTTATTTTTAAATTAAATTATTTATTATTTGTTTATTTATTTTTATTTATTTACTTATTTATAAACATTTTTTGGCAATATATTTTTTGCATTGTCAACTTTATATAGTATTATAATTGTTTTGTTGACAGACTAATTAGCATAATTTTAATTATTCAGTGATGTGGTTGTAATTGTGATCACAACGGATTGATTAACTGTTTTTTTTTTCTTAAATATTCTTAATTTCCTAAAATATTTTTTAAACTCTAATTTCTTATCCTTTCACCGTTAATATATATTTTCTTTTATTTTTATTTTCCCATCTCATCTTTTTTTCAAATTGAAATTTATCCTCTCTACTTTCTTCTTCCCCTTTCGTTTACGCTTATAAAAACGCCCCTTTTTTTAACGTGATCTCTCTCGCCCCCAACCTCTTTTTTTATTTTTTTTATTTTACTTCCCAAATCGGCGTGTCAGCAGTCTGACTTGACTTACGTAAAGTATCTTTAAGTTGACATCCGTTCTTACGCGTGCTCTTTGATTATATGTATGTGTACATGTTTATGTATGTATGTGTGTATGTATACATATTTATGTATGTATGTGTGTATGTATACATGTTTATGTATATATGTGTGTGTATTCGCCTAACTGATGAAATGATGCATTTTTTCTTAAATTTTCACTTTTAAGGGAGGAATCTTTATTTTTATTTCTGTTTTTGGTTTTTTTCGGTGTTTGTGAATTTCATTCGTGTCAAATCTTCTGTACAATAAAGACGGAAGCTGAAGATGGTTCGCCTGAAATAGACCAAACTTCCACTTAACTATGGAATAACGTGTCTGTCTCAATTTTTACATATATTTGCTATATATATATATATATATATATATATATACACACACACACACACACATATATATATATATATATATATATATATATATATATAATTAGAGCTCTCCTAGAAAGTTTTCCTAACACTTTATGTACGGGACACTCCTTTGGATTCTTCTATATCTACGCCACATATATATATATATATATATTACGGAAATCAACGAATTTTAACGAAACTTGGTTATAAGCAACCGACAATTTGAAATGAATTGTTTGAACATTATTTTTTATCGATACTCGTATTTAAGTAGATATTCTGTTTTTAATGAGACAGTATTATATATTTATTTCTACCGGCCTGATTATTTACGATAAATTTTTATTACGAAAATGTGTGCCATTCGGCAGGATTCGAACCAGCGACCCCTATCTATATAGGGAAAGCTACCATTTGATCTGGTAACGTCTTAGATCTCTCGACCACGAATAGCCTCCAGTCTAAACGAGGTTTTTATCAAGCCTATATAACACATTTTCGTAATAAAAATTTATCGTAAATAATCAGACCGGTAGAAATACATATATAATACTGTTTCATTAAAAACAGAATATCTACTTAAATACGAGTATCGATAAAAAATAATGTTCAAACAATTCATTTCATATATATATATATATATATATATATATATATATATATATATATATTCCCCTCATCTATCTGTTTTTGTAACCGCTGTATCAGTGTCTTGACTACAAATTTAAGCTCAATTTATTTTCTTTCTTAACTCATCCACCTTTTCACCATTATTTTTGTGTAAACTTCCTGTGGATGGAAATTGTTTTAGTAAACTTCCGGTAATATGAATTTTTGTACCATATTTAAAATAAAATTTTGTTTTAGAATCGTTGCTGAGGAAGCGAGATTTTTCTCGCCGAAATAGCTATACAACGAACGCAGAATTCGTAATATATATATATATATATATATATATATATATATATATATATATATAAACATTACTGTGTAAAAGTATTAGAACAAGAAATATTTTCTCTTTTATGAGGCATCAAAATAAAGTTTAAAATCACCCCTGTCCTAACACGTTTGCACACTACCGGTAGTGTGCAAACGTATTAGGACAGGGGTGATTTTCCTAAAAACTTTACTGAAATTCAAAAACAGAGTGAAAAGCCAAACCTTTGAAAGAATTATTTAACTAAAAAGGAAGAGGAAGAGAGGCTTCGGAATTTGAATTGGTCCCCACAAAGCCCTTATCTCAATCTTACTGAACATCTATGGGATATTTTAGATAAAAAAATTGATAAATCTAATATTACTTCACAAGACACACTTTGGGAACATATATATATATGTTATTTTCATTTAGATTTTATCCATTTTCTAATGTGAACAATTTGCAATGTCTACATATGACATTTATCTCATTGCGTTTATTTAATAAATTTTTATTTTTAAGTGATTTAATAATAAATAGCTTTTCGTATAAACATAATGAACATGGTTCATTTAAGGACTTACATGTTTTAGCTTCTTTTAGAATTTTCCACTTTATTGTGGATGTTTTTTTATTTCCTTTAGGTACCAATGATATTTCGATAGAGATGTTCTTTTTTGTATTTGTTCCTATTAAATGAAGAGATGTGCTGTTAAGTCTGCTGCTTTAGAGTGTTTTTAGTACTCCCTATATAAATTGTTATGTTATTTGGGTTTTCCTTTGAAGATATTTCGCATTGATAGACTATTGATTCCGTTAAGCACCTGTTTTCTAACGGACAATCTATGGAGGTTTTACAATTACATTTTTTCTTGTCTAAATTATTTTCTGTTATCCGGTTATTTTTATTGATTTTGTTGAAGTTTTTTAAAATATAATTATTGTGATTTTTTATAATTTTTTCTAGATTATTCAAACAGCTGTAACTTAATTTAATAGTGTTTTTATTAAAGATCTTACTTAGTGGATTTTTTTCCGAAAAGTGTTTCCTAATTAACGAATTAAAGGAATTTTTCCCCAATGTACTACTAGTAATCTGGTTGAAGCGGAGGTGTACCAGATGATATTCCTATTCCTACTTTTTCTTCGAGGGTTACTTTTCTCGTTTACATGTTTCATATTTGGGTTTTGTATCCACTATTTTTAATGCATTATTATAAAAATTACTATGCTTATTAAATACATCTTCATTAGCTGAATTTTTACTAATTCTGTATTCTATTGATGAGGGTATATGCTTGATAACAGATGAAGGGTGGTTAGACTTTGGGTGGATGTAGAAAAGATTGGTATTTGTTTTTGTTTTTGTTTTTTTGGGTTTTTTTGTATGGTTGGTGTATCTTTTTCTCTAGATCTATGGTTACATCGAGGAAATCTACTTTTTTATATTTGTTTTAATTGTTACTTTTCAATTAAGATTTTTAAACTCTTTATGTATCATTTTTCTAATTCTATCTATTTCAAAATTTGTGGCGTTTCTTATTATCATAAATCCATCGTCTCTATATAGTCCAATATCTTTAGAATGAAGAGATTGAACTGAGCCGACGCTACCTCACTATTGTCTCTCTAATAGACTGTCCCAATGCTTCCTGGCAATTTTTCCTCTCTCCATGAGCGTGCCAGAATATATATATATATATATATATATATATATATATATATATATATATATATATATATATAATAAAAAAGGAGAAGCATATAGGTAAAATCCCAAAAAACAAATCCTATTAATATTAATACTGATCCAGGGGGGGGGGCTCGATATGAATAGTATTATCTATTTACCAAATATGTATATAATATAAAAAATCAGAATTCTACATACTTTGTATAGCTATTTCAGCGAGAAAAAATTAGCTTTACAGCAACGACAAAAAACAAAAAAAATTATATGAAAAATTGGTACAAAAATTCACATACCGGAAGAAACCCGAAAATATATCAATACACAGGCTATTGAAATTTTTTTATGTTTTATTTTTTCGTTGACTCTCCCCCTGTCTACCCTATTTGTCCTTTCTTTTCCTCCCCCACCACCACTTTCTTTCCTGGGAGACGGTTAAATTTTTATTTTTGATTATTTCATACAGGCATAATCAAAAAATCTTCTTCTCATATCGAGTCACTGACCCTCTATTTTCTCAGTCTGGACGACAAATTTTTTTTTTTCTTCATTAAAGGTTGGATTATAAATAAATATATGTCGAAATCAATTACCAACGGAAATATTTTAATTTATTTGTGTGAATATTATTTTTAATAGATACTCATATCTGGGTATCTGGATGTTTTTTAGATAAACAGTATATCTATATATATCTATTGGCCGGAATATTTTTGAGAAATTTTTGTTAGGAAAATATGCGTCATTTGTAAGAATTCTAAACTGCGACTCTATATATATATATATATATATATATAAACCGAAATAGATACGTTTGTTATTATGTAGTACATAAGCAGAGAAATATAGAAGCCAAGAAGCATTTAGGTGAACGCGTTTTGATGGAATTGTGAACTCGATGACCTCGACTTTGTCATGTTTTTGTAGCGGTCTTCTCTCTCGAGCCGATATACTGTCTCTTCCACATTATTTATTGACCGATAGCAGGCCTCTAGGAATAGACAACGCTAATTCACTGTGACGTCACATTATTGACTCAGTGCTATTTTCGGACGGGCATACGAAAAATAACCGAGTTGTGCTGGCCGTATTTCCAGCACAGTCTCGCAGACCAAGTAGTATGCAGAATTCGCTTTGCTTGCCCGTTTGCCATAGTATATCGCCCGTAGCAACTCTTTTAACATTGAGAACAGGAAGTAGAATATACATTTATATATATATATATATATTTCTTGGGGCGAATACCTTTTATTTGACGATTGATAGATCCGGTTCTGTTTGGAGATTAGTGCTTAAATTATGAAAAAAAAGTGGGTAAATATTTTAAAAAAATAAAAAATAAAATCATTTGTTTGAATCATGTATTCAAGTGTTGTAGATGTGCGTTGTGGCACAGTGGATATCGGCTCGGAACGAGAAATCGAGAAATTCCAGTTGAATTCATTGCATTCACTTACGCGCAAATACCCTTGGGAAAGGTATTCATCCGTCTCTTCCTTCCAGTTATGGGTTAAATAACAGGACAGATTGGGTTCTATAGCCTTGGTCGGCAACCTGTCTACCGCAGAAAGTAACTACTGCGGGATAATCTTCTGCCCAGTCAGTCATGTCTCTTTCGAGACATGATCACCCAAGCGTGTATCACGTATGGCACTTAACTGACTGATTCAAGTGTCGTAAATGTCATTAAACTAAATTATTGCAAGCGTATGTCTGCGAAATTCAATATTTACAGCATTACGAGAACCGATTTTTCTGTTGAGATTTCATTTGTTAATAACTAGATTAATATAGTCTCATACGACAAATATATCTACAGGAGTGGGGTACTCCACCCTGAAATAATGGTCAGCAAGATTACCATTGAATAATGAATTCGATCCTCACTGGGTGCGTTACAATTTCGGACTTTTTCCAGATATAAGCTAACCTTAAAAAATCTTTGGACATCTCTCTGTGGTGTAATGATTAGCAAGCTTGTCTCGATAGATCAATTACAACTGAGTAGTGAGTTCGATCCTCACTGAGGGCTTCACGATTCAATTTTAAAAATCGTATTGGCATTAAATAACCCATTGAGATTGATATGGCATAAAACAAAGTAAACCCAATCAAACCTAGTCTACAAACTAATTTTTTACAAAGAATACATATTCTACTCATATGAATATATCCTAAAAAAGATATCGGCATTTAAAAAAACCCACTGAGGTTGATATGACGTAAAACAAAATAAACCAAACCAAAATTGATCTACAAACTGATTTCTTACAAAGAATACATGTTCTATTCATCCAAACCTATCCCCTGGGCCTTGTACAGAATGAACCTTACTGTAAATAAAAAAAAACTTACTTAGCAACAGAAAAAGAGAAAAAAAGTGGGAGAATCACCCATCACAATGTTTTTTGCTGTTTCATGCGTTACCAAAATCACTTGCTAATTGCACATGACCGCTCTCAGTGAACCTCAGTTAAATGCAGGAAAAAAAATGGAGGGACAATTCTAGTAGTGAACGAAACAAGTTCTAAATTTTAAAATTCAAATGCTGAGCACTGACTCATTGATTTTGTTAGAAATAAACGAATTTTCTCGAATTTACAAACTTTGGTTAACACACAAAACTCGTGAAATTTCACACCTCGATGCGAAATGTTTTTCGGCTAATAGAAAACTAGGAAACATCTAAAAACAAAATAGAAAGGCTAGAATCACATCCAGGAGTGGATTCCCAAGTAACCTGTTTGGCGCCCCCATAAACGAAATGAAAGACGGAGCAAGCTCAACCGTCGCCACAGAGTTAAGATGACGAGCAATTAACACGTACCCTTGACAAACGTCAAGCGATCGTTATTATTATTGTCTCTATCTTTCTCTCTCACCTCTCACCTCCTTCCTTTTCACCATTCATCCTGAGTTTCAAAGACAATCCTACCCAACGATAAACGCTCATACATACATACGTTCCTGCCTACGTACACATAAACTCATTCCTAGAAGTTACTACTATAAACTCTTGATACATTTAACTTCTTAATACTGTTTCTCATTGAACATTAACTTCTACCAATTCATTTTATTCTTTTCTATTAATAAATTTCTATTTAAACATACAAAAGGTATACTTTTATTCTTTCACAAATCTACCTGCTTATAACCTTCTGATAATTCTGGATAAACCCTGTAAGTTGTAGGAAGTTCGGTTATGTTTGACACAAGGCCAATTCAAAATAAACCTTAACCATCTCCCTACTTCTACATGTTTTAACCCTTGAAACATCTAAACTTATTTATAAATGGGACTTTGTCTCTGTGTGTGTGTGTCTGTGTATGTGTATGTGTCTCTGTGTGTGTGTGTGTGTGTGTGTGTGTGTGTGTGTGTGTGTGTGTGTGTGTGTGTGTGTATCCGTTACCTATAGACTCCGAAACGGCTGAACCGATTTTCTTGAAAATTTACACATTGAAAATTTGTGTCGAGGTACCCCCGATAAATATCGAAAATAGATAATCAAACAAATCGGGTTTTAGAAGGACTGGTCCGATTTTAATCAAGTTTGATACACTCATAGACAAAGACATAAGAAACGATATTCAGAAGTTTCAAGGTTGCAGTTCTTACAATAGTGCAGACAATCGATAATATATATAAAAGGCAAGATGTTTGTGTGTGTGTCTGTTTATCTGCGTGTATGCCTGTATTTTTTTCAGCCCTTTTATTTTAGTTTTTGCTTCCGGTTTGGCTCTAAGTAGGTATAATTGTAGTTCTTAGTCTCAGCCATGATACCATTTACTAAGAGGACTTATTTAGCCTTTAAAATTCAGTTTATGACGAAAAAATTTATTTGATATCGATAGCAGGAAATCAAAATTTGACTTACATCCATTCATTTTTCATTCAGTGTACGGTTTGGCTTTAACTGGAAACAACTATTGCTTTTTAGTCTTTCGTGCCAACATCCAAAGAGTCTGAGCTCCAGGACCATGGATTAGATTTAAAGCTTTCATTACACCCGAGAAACGCCGGGCTATACTGCTAGTTTTAAGCAAATAAAAATTCAACTCTTTGAATTTTAAAAATTATCTGATATAAAGAACCTCACTCACCCTCGTGTAGTTCTTTACATCGAGATTTTGCTGTAAATTAATTTTTAATTAAAACCGTTTCATAATAATGTTCGACTTTTATGATTAATATTGGGAACTGAATTCAGGAGTGCTTTCTTATATGAAAGTTTCCTTTTTTAATTTTATGAGGGAGTACAGAAAAGTTCTTGACCTGTCCAAGAAGCCATTAGAAACATTTTACTGGGCCTTCCTTAATGAATTTACTGACAACATTAAGAAATTGATCCGTAGATTTGATAGGATTAAATTCAAAGCAAGTAGCAAGTATGTCCTAATTATTCAACCAAACATACTTTAAGAAAGATATGCTGTCTAAATATATATGTATTTTTTATCCTTTCACTCCCCAAGAAACGGAACTCAACTAGTGGGCAGGGGGTTACATAGTGAGAAAAGGATGGGTACAGGAGGTATATAAAGGATAAAATTTGAACGGTGACCAAGAAGACAGAAGATGACAACTGACGTTGCATTTAGATTTTTGGAGATTATGTACGTTGTGGTGCATTGGATATCGACTCGGAACGAGAAATCGGGGAGCCGAGTTCGAATTGCAGCTGAATTCATTGCATTCACTTACGCGCAAATACCCTTGGGAAAGGTATTGATCCGTCTATTCCTTCCAGTTATGGGTTAAATAACAGGACAGATTGGGTTCTATAGCCAACCAGTCTACCGCAGAAAGTAATGACAACCTACTGCGGGATAATCTTCTGCCCAGTCAGTCATGTCTCTTTCGAGACATGATCGCCCAAGCGTGTTTGACGTATCACACTTAACTGACTGAACCATCAAGGAAGCAAGCAAACAGAAAGAAATTTCACAGGGACGAAGTGCGAGAAAAGAAACTGTTAGAGCACCAGAAAAATAAGCCCTTCAGCACAATTAGAATGATAATATTTGTAGAAAAGACAGAGGGAAGCCACGTCACGTTAATAAGAAAGTGAGATGCGAAATCAGATCCGATTACACTGCAAATCCTTCTTTGGATTTTGCCTAGAATTTAGAGACGAATAGCAGAAGCGCCCGACCAGATACGGCAACAGTATTCAATGCACGAACAAATGGTAGATTTATAAATGTGCAAGATGGATTCTGGCGAGAAAAAATGTCTGGCCCGACACAAAGACCAAACTTTACTATGTATTAATGTTTTGGGCTTTTTAACTAGTAAATCTTCTTTGCGCTTTGGTAGGATCTTAGTCGTTTGGTTAGGAGTGTCATTGGCGCCATTTTCCGTAGATCAGTCAGTTAAGTGCCATACGTGATACACGCTTAAGCGATCATGTCTCGAAACAGACATGACTGACTGTACAGAACATTATCCCGCAGTAGGTTGCCACTGGTTTCTGTGTTAGACTGCTTGCCAGCCAAGGCTACAAAACCCAATCTGTCCTGTTATTTAACCCAAAACTGGAAGGAAGAGATTAATACCTTTCCCAAAGGTATTTACGCGTAAGTGAATGCAATGAATTCAACTGGAATTCGAACTCGGCTCCCTGATTTCTCGTGCCGAGCCGATATCCACTGCACCACAACGCACATCCTTTCCGTAGATACGCCTTTGAAAATAGGCCATTATATTTTGAAGTCTGGATTTTATTTCTTTGAAATGACATCGGGATGGTTACATGATAACAAAATCTAAAAGCAATACTTATAATGATAAACAACAAATGCTTTTCTGTAGTCATGAAGCGAATATTGTTCATTTTCGTTGAGAATAGATTATGTAAATACCGTCGTGTAATACCTAATAATCGAATGTTTCAGGGCACTTGTGGGCATTCCCCAACTTCCTAGTATCTCAGAGTGTTATAGGTCAACGTTTTAGCATTTTCATTGAAGGATGACGCATTAAGACTGTCTACAAAAAAATATTATTGGTATTCTATGGCCATTATTTGCCATTGGCTTCCAATCCTTTCTTCGAAATATAGCCGCAAAAAGCCATTAATTCTTTTTTTAAAAGCTTTTATCTTTCATTTTGCAAAAAGGATTAATCATATATATATATATATTATGATTAGTCATAAAGTTAATAATTGCCAAAATACCTCCGCCCTGTCGGCTGGGGTTTCAGAATAAGTCGACTGCACCACTGCAGAGAGATAACTCCCTAATGAGGTGTCCTTGGTATGATGATGAAATACATCCGGCAGCAAGCTTCCGGGCTCACCCGGACCCTAGTTCGTAATACCTGTTAGAGTCCCACCTATGGGGAAAATAGTTAACTCTTAGAGTAGTGTTATTCTTGAGTATTACGATAAACAATATCTGGCAGCAAGTCCTCTGATTGCAACGTAGAACTACTTTTCATTTATGTTGATCCCAGGGGGTGGTAGTATCGGTTAGGGTCCCAGTTATAGGCAAATGGTTACCCCCCAAAAAAACTGTGATCAAAAACACTATGAAAGTATAAAAATAGACTTTTATAATAGAAAAATATTAACATCAATGCATTTTTTGACGGAAAAAATATTCTTAGCAAGGAAAAATATCACCATTAATACATTATTAGAGAGAATGAAAGTGTTGTGGCGCATCTTCGTCGCCAGGTTGTTGCATCCTATTTTGGGCCAGGAAGTAAGACACGGAAAACAAGAAGGTAGGTTCAAACAGGTTCGACTGCCTCATTTCTTCCTGCTGTAGATTGCCAACTAAAGCGACAGAACCCAATACGTCTTGTTACTTAACCCATAGCTGGAGGAAGAAGAGATGGATTTATACCTTTCCCAAGAGTATTTTACGCAGAAGTAAATGCAATGAATTCAACTGGAATTCGAAATCGTCTCTCCAATTTCTCGTTCCGAGCAGATACCTACCGCACCACAACATACACCCAACGAATTAGTGACGCCAAAGTGAACAAATCAATAACATTTTAATATCTTGGAAGTGTTTTCATAGAGAACAGAAAATGTGACACTGACAACCGAAGAAGCTTTTGAATAGCAAAATATGCCCTCCAAATCTAAGAAAAATATTAAGAAAGAGAAAAACTTTCGTTAGAAACAGGGAAAGGAGACTAGACTGTTATAGAATATCGAACCCACATTTTCCAATGACTTTAAAATTGCTTCATTTTCTCTTTTCTACATTTACTAGTATGATAATTGTTCTGAGCAACTTTCTTCTATAGTACCAAGGCTTCATTTTAAATTTGAAATGCCGAGATGTAAACTGTACGTTCAATGGTAACAGTTTCATCTATCGCACTTCTCATTTGTAGACATCTCTTCTAGCTCCTGGCTTTCCAATCATTTTTGATCTTCAAAAATTTAAATGCAATATCAATCTTTATTCTCTGTCTTCTTAATTCCTGTTCTTTTATTGTTCTCTCTCCTTAATTATGTTTTCTTCTTTTCATATTATTATAAGTCCTATGCTAACAATTTCTACTCTCGCTTGTGGCACACTCTTCCGGCTTCTTGCTTTCCACTCAACTTTGATCTTCAAAAATTTATATGCAATGTCAATCGTTATCCTCTGTCTTAATTCCTGTTCTTTTATTGTTCTCTCTCCTTAATTATGTTTTCTTCTCATATTATTATAAGTCCTATGCTAACAGTTTCTTCTCTCGCTTGTGGCACACTCTTCCAGCTTCTTGCTTTCTACTAAACTTTGATCCAAAAAAATTTAAATGCAATGTCAATCGTTATCTTCTGTCTTCTTAATTCCTGTTCTTTCATTGTTCTCTCTCCTTAATTATGTTTTCTTCTTCTCATATTATTATAAGTTCTATACTAACAATTTCTACTCTCGCTTGTGGCACACTCTTCCGGCTTCTTGCTTTCCACTCAACTTTGATCTTCAAAAATTTATATGCAATGTCAATCGTTATCCTCTGTCTTAATTCCTGTTCTTTTATTGTTCTCTCTCCTTAATTATGTTTTCTTCTCATATTATTATAAGTCCTATGCTAACAGTTTCTTCTCTCGCTTGTGGCACACTCTTCCAGCTTCTTGCTTTCTACTAAACTTTGATCCAAAAAAATTTAAATGCAATGTCAATCGTTATCTTCTGTCTTCTTAATTCTTGTTCTTTCATTGTTCTCTCTCCTTAATTATGTTTTCTTTTCATATTATTATAAGTCCTATGCTAACAGTTTCTTCTCTCGCTTGTGGCACACTCTTCCCGTTTCTTGTTTTCTAGTCAGCTTTGATAATCAAAAATGCAATTAAATTGTCCATAGCTAGCTTCTTAAATATTATTCTCCGTTTAGTCGTATATTTTTCATATTTTCTAGCAATTAATATCTTTTTAGCACTGTAGTGGAAGTATTGCGCTAGTTGGTGGTGAAATATTTTTTTAAATATGGCAAGCAATGCTGGACAGTTTCCTCACAAATCAGAAGTAGACATCTGACAACAGAAGTGTTGTTCTACAGGAGTATGCTGAGCATGCTATAGACTAAACCTGTGAGCAACAAGGCAGTTTGGAGAAAAATGAAAACAAAATGATGCTTCTATTCAGAATCAAAAAGAGATAACTAAAATTTCTTGGTAGATAATGAGGAAAAGAAGCTTGGAGAACTTGATACTCGCAAGAGATATATATAAGAAAAGGGATTACAGTTTTTTATTTAATTAGTTCTTTGTCGTTTTCTCTACTTTTCTCGAGATTAATTAATAGTTATTATCCAAAACGAAAGTGCGATCAAATTCATGAAATGAATGAATATGAAAATCAATCAAAAAGGTAATCACTCACCTGTCAGAACAAAACGGCAATTAAAATTTTGACGTTTTCGTCTAAAGTTGAAATATAATTTTTATTACTAAACGAAACTTTTATATTTCGCAATTAAATCAACAATGGTATTAGAAAGATGTCTGATTACCATGTCTTATATACCATATCACTTCAACATCAGTGCGATTATGGCCCTCTACTACTTCTACTTCTTATTTTTTAATTCTTAAGTTCTTCACTTCCTATCCATAACAGAAAATTCGATTATATAAAACTAGCAGTATAGTCCGGCGTTGCTCGTGTGTAATGAAAGCTTTAAAACTAATCCATGATCCTGGAGCTCAGACTCAGCCTAAAGAATATTTGTGTGAAGTTTGGTGAGAATCAGATAAAAATTGTGGATTTGTATAAAGGACATAAAGACAGATAAACAGACACACACACAAGCATCTTGCATTTCATATATATATATTATCGAATTTTTTGCACTATTGTAAGAACTGCAACCTTGAAACTTCTGAATATCGTTTCTTATGTCTTTGTCTATGAGTGTATTAAATTTGATTAAAATCGGACCACGCCTTCTATAACAGGATTCTTTTCGATTATCGATTTTCGATATTTATCGAGGATACCTCGACACAAACCCTAGCTAAGAACACTCGCAGACGCTTATAGTACAACTGTGTAAATTTTCAAGAAAATCGGTTCGGCCGTTTCGGAGTCTATAGGCAACGGATACACACACACAGACACACACACACAGAGACAAAGTTCCATTTATGAATAAGTTTAGATTTTTTTTTTAATCATCTCCCCACAAGCAAGGCATTCCACTGCCACTACTGCGCATGGGGATACGTAGGGGAAGGTAAAGAAAAGGAGTGGTTAGACATAGGGAATGTCAGGAGGAAGGTGACAGATGAGTAAGGATAGCGAGGATGAGTGTTGGACAGATGGGAAGAGTGTTTGATAGAATGGGAGCAGGTTAGTGTGTTAGGCGGTGTCTATTGACCTTACATTTAAACTCCTGGAGATTGTAGCCGTCGGGGAAGCAATCGTTTGGAAGAGAATTCCACAGTCGGGAAGTGCGAGGAAAGAAACTGTTGGAGTAGAAGCTACGGCTGCATTTTATCGGTTTCACTGTAAAAGGGTGGGATATAGTTGCTAATCTAGTATCTCGTTCAAATTGGTATTTAGGGGGCACTAGTGATCTAAGTTCATCGGAGCAGAAGCCGTGAAAGTATTTATAAGTATTTATATATAGATTATATAATACACGGAACAGAACAATTCCAAAACAGTTTAACTGTATATAAATTAAACGTGTATAACTATTATGACCAGATGTCGTTTCTTCGAAACTCAGAGTCGAGAAGATAAGTCTGAAATATTAATTTTATTACTTTACTATTAATATAATTCTTTAATATTTTAATACTGATCCATTAGTCAGTTAAGTGCCCTACAGTAAGTTGTCATTTCTTCTGCGGTTGCCAACCAAAGCCACAAACCCCAATCTGTCCTGCTTTTTGAATTATTTTATCCAGATCAGTCAGTTAAGTGCCCAACATGATACTCGCTTGGGCGATCATGTCTCTTTCGATCCATGACTGACTAGAAAGAAGATTTCCTCGCAGTAAGTTGCCATTTTTTCTGCGTTAGACTGGTTGCCAACCAAAGCCACAAACCCCAGTCTGTCCTGCTTTTTGAATTCTTTTATCCAGATCAGTCAGTTAAGTGCCCAACGTGATACTCGCTTGGGCGATCATGTCTCTTTCGATCCATGACTGACTAGAAAGAAGATTTCCCCGCAGTAAGTTGCCATTTTTTTCTGCGTTAGACTGGTTGCCAACCAAAGCCACAAACCCCAATCTGTCCTGCTTTTTGAATTCTTTTATCCAGATCAGTCAGTTAAGTGCCCAACGAGATAAACGCTTGGACGATCATGTCTCTTTCGATTGATGACTAACTAGGCAGAAGATTTTCCAGAAGTAGGTGACTATTTCTTTCCTCGGTAGACTGGTTTCCAATCAAGGCTACAGACCCCAATTTTTCCTGCTATTTAGCTCATAGTAAGAGCGAGGAAGGGATGGAGCAATACTTTTCCAAATGGTATTTACGCGTAAGTGCATTCAATAAATTCAACTGGAATTCGTAATCTTCTCTTCTCGTTTCAAGCCGATAACCATTACGCCGCAACGCACATTTGAGCAAAGACTGAGAATTTTATTTAAAAAGACTGCTTACCTAAAAAAAACTCTATCTTCCAGAAAGAAAATACATTTTTTGCGAAATTTCATCTTTGTATGCCTGAATTCGTAATCAGAGGTCACAATTTAAACAACCTAAGGTACGCAGATGATACAGTGCTGATAGCAGACACAGAAAGGAAACTACAAGACCTCCTACAGAAGGTAGAAGAAGCAAGTAACAAGAAAGGACTAGAAATAAACTGCACGAAAACTGAATGCATGGTCATCAGTAAAAAGGGCAGCCCAAAATGCCAAATACAGGTCGGGGATACCAGAATCAAGCAGGTACAAAAATATAAATACCTGGTAATCGTTATAACAGAAGACGGAAAGTGCGACACAGAGATCCGAAGGCGAATTGGCATGGCGAAGGAAGCATTCCAGAAGTTGAGTAAGGTATTAAGGAACAGGACAATTTCGCTAGAAACTATGAAGAGAGTACTGGATTGCTATGTGATGTCCGTCCTTCAATATGGAAGTGAATGCTGGACAATACCATCAAAGATGAAGGAAAAACTTGAAGCAACTGAAATGTGGTTCTACAGAAGGATGCTACGAATCTCTTGGATCGAGCATGTGAGCAATGATGAGGTCTTGGGAATGATGGAAACAAAAAGGATATTAATACTGAGCATCAGGAAGAGACAGCTGAAGTTCCTGGGACACGCAATGAGGAAGGAGGGTTTCGAGAACTTGATACTAACAGGCCAGATAGAGGGGGAAAAGAGATAGGGGAAAGCAACGGATAACATATTTGAAGGACCTAATCAGGTGGATGACAGAACGAGGGTTGCATGGTGTAACAGGAGAAGGCGTGCTCAGAGCCCCCATGGATAGGAAAACGTGGAAAGCCATGATCGCCTACGTCCTGAAGGGACAGGGCACATAGAAGAATAATCTTTATATATATATATATATATATATATATACAGAGAGAGACAAAGAGAGAAGACTGGGTCTAGTTGTAAACATTTTAAAAATCGTTGGCTCTGTAGTCATACAGCCTGTCAAAAAATATAAACTGATTATGCCATAATTGGAATACATAAACAGGCAATACACTGTGGTAACGTTTTCTTTAGTATATATATTTGATTTGTTACAAATAAATTTTAAAAATCCAAAATATAATGTTGCAACATATCATGTTACAATTTGCCCCATTGTGGGGCAAGTTGTAACATGGCTTGGGTAAGCTGTAACACACACTGATTTTCCTTGGGACAAATTGTAACAGGCACAAAGACTCACAAATACACTCCCGATCAAAAATTTAAGATCACTTAAAAATCTTTAAAAAGAAAATTTTTTTATACTGATAGATTTTAAACTCCTTCCACTTAAGGTTACCAATACTACAATCTAAAATGTTATGGGAACAAAAAGCTATATTCCAAACATTTTATTTAGAAATTTACATTTTTATAAAATGAGGTGATATATACATGATCAAAATTATAAGACCAGGGGTATAAATTGTTAGATCTATGGCAATTCCAATGTTTTTAGTTCAGTTAGAGATTAGCAATCACTGCGTAAAGGTGTTACCATGCCTAAACCTAGACCTAAAATCGGGAGTGTATAAGCCTAGACCCACATTGAAACACTTTCTTTTATTTAGGAAGGAGTTCAGGAGTTCTTAATACACATAAAAAGCGGATTAAATTATGGATATATAGTCTCTAAATATAATGAGATCTTGCCACATAACAAGTAGGGCCTAAATGATTCGGTATGGCCACCAATTGCTTACATATGATTAATACTAATGAGGAAACAAATCCTATGTAGTAACTCACTCCGTGAAGAACACATTAGGTATACAGGCCAGAGATACTAAGTAAGCTCAAGTTACTTCTGAGATTCCTGACTAGCCTTAGCTAGGTTACAATACTATAAAGTAGGCGTTCACACATTATAAAGTAGGCGTTCACACATTATAAAGTAGGCGTTCACACATTATAAAGTAGGCGTTCACACATTATAAAGTAGGCGTTCACACATTATAAAGTCGGCGTTCACACATTATAAAGTAGGCGATCACACATTATAAAGTAGGCGTTCACACATTATAAAGTCGGCGTTCACACATTATAAAGTCGGCGTTCACACATTATAAAGTAGGCGTTCACACATTATAAAGTAGGCGTTCACACATTATAAAGTAAGCGTTCACACATTATAAAGTAAGCGTTCACACATTATAAAGTAGGCGTTCACACATTATAAAGTAGGCGTTCACACATTATAAAGTAAGCGTTCACACATTATAAAGTAAGCGTTCACACATTATAAAGTCGGCGTTCACACATTATAAAGTAGGCGATCACACATTATAAAGTAGGCGTTCACACATTATAAAGTCGGCGTTCACACATTATAAAGTCGGCGTTCACACATTATAAAGTAGGCGTTCACACATTATAAAGTAGGCGTTCACACATTATAAAGTAAGCGTTCACACATTATAAAGTAAGCGTTCACACATTATAAAGTAGGCGTTCACACATTATAAAGTAGGCGTTCACACATTATAAAGTAAGCGTTCACACATTATAAAGTAAGCGTTCACACATTATAAAGTAGGCGTTCACACATTATAAAGTAGGCGTTCACACATTAAGCAACTTGTCATTATTAGCCTATCAAAATGCATAGCTTGCAAGATCTACGTAAAATATGAAACTCCTAGCACATCATTTTGTGCCACCCATTTGCTTTGATTTGGGCAATTTTGAAACAATCTCATTTAAGATCATGGGCGCAGATATCAATTCTGTGTTCTTCAAGTAAAAGGAACTTTGGCTCCTGTCCTCTTTGCTTGACCATGAACTTTGAGGTGAAATCTCCATCTACACTCATTACTTGTCCAACAAAGTGCTTCACAGACTTTTTCC
The DNA here is from genome assembly GCA_037127315.1 of Ascarosepion bandense. Classification (NCBI taxonomy): domain Eukaryota; kingdom Metazoa; phylum Mollusca; class Cephalopoda; order Sepiida; family Sepiidae; genus Ascarosepion; species Ascarosepion bandense. The sequence continues at coordinate 2,485,449 of JBBBDQ010000953.1, forward strand.
CAGTGAATTTAACCAAGACAAAGTCACCAGGGGCAATAATCATAGTTAATCCAACATGGAGTGTGTGCTCTCGAGACTTTCCTCATCTGACCAGTTTAACAAATTTTCATTCTGCTTATGATATTCAGATTCTTATGATACTTATGATATGATTCTTATGATATTCCTTATGATATTTCTTATGATACTTATGATATGATTCTTATGATATTCAGATTCAGCCTCTTCATATCTTCTATGATATTTCTTATGATATTTCTTATGATACTTATGATATGATTCTTATGATATTCCTTATGATATTTCTTATGATACTTATGATATGATTCTTATGATATTCAGATTCAGCCTCTTCATATCTTCTATGATATTTCTTATAATATTTCTTATGATACTTATGATATGATTCTTATGATATCCCTTATAATATTTCTTATGATACTTATGATATGATTCTTATGATATTCCTTATGATATTTCTTATGATATTTCTTATGATACTTATGATATGATTCTTATGATATTCCTTATGATATTTCTTATGATACTTATGATTCTTATGATATTCAGATTCAGCCTCTTCATATCTTCTATGATATTTCTTATAATATTTCTTATGATACTTATGATATGATTCTTATGATATCCCTTATAATATTTCTTATGATACTTATGATATGATTCTTATGATATCCCTTATGATATTTCTTATGATATTTCTTATGATACTTATGATATGATTCTTATGATATTCCTTATGATATTTCTTATGATATTTCTTATGATACTTATGATATGATTCTTATGATATTCCTTATGATATTTCTTATGATATTTCTTATGATACTTATGATATGATTCTTATGATATTCTTTATGATATTTCTTATGATATTTCTTATGATACTTATGATATGATTCTTATGATATTCCTTATGATATTTCTTATGATATTTCTTATGATACTTATGATATGATTCTTATGATATTCAGATTCAGCCTCTTCATCACTTTCAGAAGAAGTGTCACCCTCTATTGGTTCTTCTGGACAATCTTTTTTTCTTAATAGTGTTAGCCTTCTTGGATGTTGGAAGTAACTTTCTTTTCACAGTGGGCCTACCTATCTTTTTCTTGTTTCTCTCCTATTCACAAATGGCAAGTTCATTTCAAACTGGTGTATCAGTCAAAATTTTTTCCGCTGCTGTTGCCAACTTCGTTTTCTTGGGCCTGCCTTTGGAAATGGAAGCAGCCGAGGAATTTGTTTACCATTTTTATTTACCATGCCTTTTTGTCGTAAGTGTCGTCTGGTGGTTACGGGACTGCAATCAGCATCTGTGACTGCCTTAATTTGACTAGAGGAAAGTCCCCCGTCTTTCATAACAACTCAGGTGAGAGTGCCTTAGTTGAGAGACCCTGCTCAGTGTGCTTATCATTGGGGTCTTGGGATGAAGGGCCTGGCATAGCATGACCGTCCTTAGGACTATGGTATCTTCAGATTGCGAGCCTTCCTCTGTGTGGTCATCATTTACCTGAATTTCTTCAATTATTAATGCTGGTCTATCAGCTACATCTACAGGTAGGAATTCATCATCAGCAAATAAATCTCGACTGAATGGTACAATTCCAGTAACCCTGAAACCAGATGCAATATTGGTGTCATTGCAAGGGGAAATGCATATGCAACCGGACTTGGTATATCATAAATACTCATAGTCTTCCCTGGATTGTTCACCATCCATCTGTCACTTGCCACATTTATGAACTTTTTGAATAGCCCAACGACAGACCGGTCAAGTGGTTGTAATTTGTTGGAACAGTGAGGTGGGAAGGATAACATTACAATCGCATTTACTCTGGCAAAATCAAGTATATCTATAGACAGGTGGGACTGATGGTTGTCAAGAATTAACAAAACTGGATGCTCTTGTGAACAATGGGTGTGTTTTATTCGCCCTGACTTGTATGCAGTCCCTATACAGCAAGGGTGGATATCTCGAATAAAATAATCTCTATAGTTCACCCTTGGAAAAATGAACATTGGTGGAATGGCATTGCCTGTTACATTGATAGTACATGCCACAGTGACCAACGTGCCGTGTTCAGCAGTAGATGACTTTTCCAACTTTTTTAGGTATCACTTTTGTTGGTACCTGGACGATAGTGACCCCTGTTTCATCTATGTTGTATATATTTGGTACAGTGAAATTATAACACTGCATTACTGCTGTGAGCTTGTCATAAAACTTTGCAACATTGTGTTTGTTGAAACTGGTTGCTCTTGAAGTCGCCTCAGGTTTACGAATGGAAAGATTCTGATATCTTGCCATAAATCCATATAGTTAGTCACTGTCAGCTTGCTCCTTGTCTATCCAAGCATCAAGAACTTTTATCTGGTTATCTGTGGATTATTTAAATGCTAGTTTTTTTGTTGTTGTTTTTTTTTTTTACATCCAGAGGACTTAATGCATAGTACATTTTGGATACTTTGAGCAAATATTCTGCTATCTACAGCTCTTGTTTGTCTGTGAATACCTGGCGTGGTTTTTTTATAACCGAGTGGGACCACTATAGGTTGGCTTGGGTCATCTTTTTTGGCCTTTAATTTATCACAATATCGTTTCAGGGTAACATGACACAAGCCAAAGTCTCTTGCTATACTGCGGCATTGTTGTCCATCTAAGACCATCTGTGCAGCCCGTTCCATTTAGCTTGTGAAGTCTTTCCCCAGTTGGCTTTACGCTTATAGTTGCTCATGTTGGTATTCTGCAATGAGAAAGAAAAAGATTTGGTGACCATGATGCTAAATGCATACTGTTGAGGATCACCCCTTTTACACATAAGAATGGACTCGCCTGATGTGTGCCTATAATCCTGTCTATACAGAGAAAAGGAGTGATTACAACTAAAGCAGTATGACACTGTCAGCTCTCTGCTTTCGGGTGGAGAGGGCTCTCTGCTTTCGAGCAGAGAGCACTAACCCAGTCGTGGTTCCGCCGAAAGCTAGATTCACGACTGGGGAAAGATAGACAGATATTTTTGGCCTGGCTATATAGTCGGGAAGACTCACATTTAAAAAGACCTTGTGTCACATCTCACCTTAATTGGGAAGGTGGGTAAATACCGTTGTAAAGCAGTTATAAAGAGTGGTTGTCAGAGAGTTAGTAAGGAATCAGTTGGTCAATAAGTATATAGACTCATTACCCAGACATATTTCAATACAAGACTGTATATATTGGTTTCTACTAATAGTATTCCCAGTATTCCTGAATTGACTAACCAGTGTTCCAGTTTGTATATTTTTGTTCAATATAACTTACATTTTCTATCTCCATATCTGTTTTTGTTATTTATTATTTTGTGTGGTTTCTCAATGAGAATCCACAACACATAAAATTTAATTAGAATCATTTTTACACATAATTTTGGACTCAGACTAAAATATGAATACTAGTAGACATATGCTATGTACAAATCTTGTTATAAAATAATGGAAACCATCTATTTAATTCGAAATCCATTCTTTCACATTTTGTTATTGTTTGAATTTTAGGGGTTTATTAATTGTTTATCTTAATAGGTCTTGGGAGCCCCGGAGGCTTTCAATTATGAAAATATTTCCCCAGAGAATGGCAGCTTAGTCTAATTAGAAACAAATGGGGTAAGTTGTAACACTATGGGTTAAGATGAAATAGTGTTACAACTTACCCCAAACTGTTACAATTTACCCCATTGACATTGTTACAATTTGCCCCAGACATCCTTCCCAACAAATTGAGGTCACCACCACACTACTGCCAAACATTCAAACACCACACTATGGCAAGCATTACTAGTTGTCATCAGGGCTTTCAATGAATGGGAGTTAACCAAGCTATCAAGACTACACCTTGTCATAGAAGATATTTACTGTGGAGCATGAAATTTACTACTGACCTGTTTTATCTGTCAACCTTGTCTGCCTCCTCCTTGTAAATGTAACAAACTCCAAGGGTTCCAGGGTAGGGCAACAGGGGGACAACTCCTGTATATACTACCACCTGGTGAAATCAACTTAGACCACTAGTAGGATTATTATTGACCTTGTTACAACTTGCCCCTGTTACAACTAGCCCCAGCGTCCCCTATATTGTTGGGGATCACCCCTTTATTGCACAATAAATGGACTCGCCTAAGGTGTACAAATTATCATGCCTATACTGAGAGCGAGAGTTCAGTTGAGTAGTTGAAACGCCGTCTTAGTTGGTCAGTAAGAAGATAGACTCACTACCCGGACTTACTTCTTATCTACAGGATTGTATATATTTGATTCCTACTAACAGTATTCCTTGTATTCCTGAATTACTAACCCGTGTTCCAGGTTGTATATATTTTGTTCAATATACTTACATTTTATCTCTTCATATCTGATTTTTGTTATTATTATTTTGTGTGATTTCTAAACAAGAATACACACACACACACACACACACACACACACACACACACATATATATATATATATATATAGTCATCCGCAGACAGATCTGTTTCGTTGTATCACAGCTCATCAGTACGTTTAGACTCCGATTGCTTTTAACCCAGGACTGAAACCCGACCGAGTTGGCGTCAGTCGGCGATTCTACCTCTAGGCTATGGGCACTCGGTAGAAGAAGGCAAACTTTTTAGCGTGCATATTATCATTATACACGCCCAATATATATATATATATATATATATATATATAAAGATGTTGGCATTACTACACCAAGATATAATACATTAAAAAAAGAGGGATCATATTTTACTAATAAAGCCGAATACAGAAGTATCATAACGTTTAAAATTTGTTGGGCACCTTTCGACTAACCCTTCTTCATATCAAAAGTCCTCGATAATATAAGGCTGAGTTGCTAATAAGAAAAATTTGTAATAGCAACCGAAGTATACCCGCTTGGATATACTGGAGTCTGTATATTATTAACATGCAGAGACATGCCCTGTGCATGCAACGAGAATTAAAACATAAATTGGTCTTCTTCAGAGAAGCCATTACCTAACGGATGATAATTTTTTTTCCCACTGCCCGTATCCTTTAATTAGTCTACATTTTAACTTAGGTCGCTAATAAAAATTTTACTCACCGCCCTATCAGCCTTCTACCGATTTTGACAAAGTGTTCGAAGCCATCATCAACGCCGAGGTGGTTCAGCATCTCACAGCCTCTTCTCGGACAAACAGTATGGTTTCCGCTTCACCAGGTCTACTGCTGACGACCATCACTGAGTATATATACCAGGCTCTCGACAAGAATGGCGATGCATGAACTGTTGCCCTGGATATTTCAAAATTTTTGACAGAGTCTATTATGCTAGCCTTCTACGCAAGCTGCTAGGTTATGGTGTAACTGGACAGTTTTTTGACCTTATCCAGTCATTCCTCTCAAATCGTACAATGAAGGTAGTATTGAACGGACATGCCTCCCAATACTACTATACGAACGCGAGTGTCCCTCAAGGCTGTATTCTAGATTCTACGCTTTTCCTTATCTACATTAACGATCTCCCCGATGTAATAAGATCCCAAGTAGGCATATACGCTGACGACGCTACCGTTTACTCTCGCATCGATCTGCTGAGGTTGACAATGCGAATCTCGCTGCCGAGCTTCAGAAGGACCACCAATCTGTGGTGGACTGGGGTAAGAAATGGCTCGTAAATTTTAATGCTTCCCAAACGAAGCTGCTCTCTTTTAATCATTACAGACAATTGCCCCGACATCCCTTTAACATGGATCAGGCCAGCCTCCATGAGAGCAAAACACTACGCCTCCTTGGCCTAACACTCTCAGCAGACCTCAAGTGGAATAACTAATACGAATCCATAGCTAAATCCGCTACCAAGAAGGTCGGTTCACTGTGCAGAGCCCGGAAGTTTTCCCGTTTGAATCCATCCTGCACATATATAAATTTACCATCCGCCCGTATATTGAATACTGCTGCCACATCTGTTCGGGTGACATTGCAATTCACCTCGGGGTTCTTGACAAAATCCAACGAAGAATCTGTAATACCGACTTGGCAGCTAGGCTACAGTCGCTCTCTCATCGGTGCGACGTGGCTTCCCTGTGCCTCTTCTACAAATACTTTCACGGCTTCTGCTCCAATGAACTTAGCTCACTGGTGCTCCATGTATGAATTTACACGAACTACTAGACTAGCAACTAGGTCCCACCCTTTTACAGTGAAACCGATAAATTGTAACTGCAATTTCTACTTTAACAGCTTCTTTTCTCGCACTTCCCGCCTGTGGAATCCCCTTCCATATACTTGCTTCCCCGACAGCTACAACCTCCAGGAGTTTAAATGTAAAGTCAATAGACATTTCCTATCTCACTAACTCGCATCCTTTCGCTCAAGCTCTTTATCCCATCCACTCTACCCTCATTACACCGGTATTCTCATCCGTCTGTTACCCTCCTCTTGGCACCCCCTATAACCTATCCCACTTTCTCACCACTTTCCTTTATGCAACCCCCTGCACAACAGTGGCAGTAAAACTGCCTTGCTTAGGGTGAAATTATTAAAAAGAATTTATTAGCTACTTAGTCTTAAATTACTGACGATTTTTGTTCTGAAGAAGGGTCTCTCGAAAGGCACCTAGCAAATTTTAAAAGTTGATACTTCTGTAACTTCTCTTATTGATAAAATATGATCACTCTTCTTTTAAATGTATTATATATATTAATAAATATACACATTAGTCTGCGTCTATGGCATGAGTCGGTGTTTCATGCGTTATGCAATCATTAGGTGCATATTATAATAATACGATACATATGTTCACCATCCGCAAGTGTATATTTATTAATTTACGTCACTATATATATATGTATAGTATTAGTAGGCCTCCGTCGGTCAGGGTTGATCATGGGTAGCATCCTAGTTGTCTGCTAGGCTGGAACATCGACGTCTGTGACTGTAGAAGCCGATGCGGGGGTAACAGTCTTTATTCCAGAGGCTGTATTTATGTTTTGTTTCTGGTCTGTCGGAGTTGTCATTTTGCTTCCTGCGAACCCGCCTCTCCATGGCGACTACAGTCAGCTGCTCCTCCCTTGATTTGAGTTGAGGGGCTAAGGTTCCTCTCCATCTGGTCCGGTTGACTGCTACACTTTCCCATGACTCCGTGTTGATGCCCACAGCGTTCATATCGCATTTTATGAATGTCACGATACCGCAGCCGTGGCCGCCCAGTGGGTCGTCTTCATACAGGAGGTCTTTTGGAATGCGACTGTCTGGCATGCGGTGGACATGGCCTAGCCAACAGAGTCTGTTTAAGGATTGTGAATATGATGGGTAGATCCGCGCAAGACAGGACGTCAGTGTTGGGTAACTTGTCTTGCCATGAGATTCCCAATATGCACCAGATGCTTTACATGTGGAAAGTGTTCAGACGCATCTCTTGTCTGGCGTACGTGGTCCATGTCTTGCTACCGTATTTCAGTGTGCTGATGGCACAGGCGTTGTACACTGCCATCTTTGTCTTCACTGTCAGCTTGGAGTGTTGTAAGGCGCGCAAGGGTTGTGGCTGCCTTCCCAATTCTCTTGTCGAGCTTTATGTCCAGGGAGAGGTTGCCATTAATGGTAGAGCCAAGGCAGGTAAACTGATGGACCACATTCAACTGATAGTCATGATGACCGATGGTGCTGCGGTACGGTAATATATATATATATATATATATATATATATATATATATATATAAACGTAAACTTGTCGTTATACTCGTTTCGAAAACCCTGCGAGTACATACGCGAAAGGAAAAAATGGTAATAAAAAAGGAACGAGCTAAGCACTTGAACATCAGTCAAAGTACGTAGCCCAAAGAAAACAAGCCCGAGACGAGTAACCTAACACAAAAAGCGCTCAATACGCAAGTAGAGCAAACAAAGTAAATAACTAACCTAGAGAGCCAACGAACCTACCAAGGTTTCACCAAATTGGATCTTCAGGGAAAGCCAACTTTCCCTGAAGATCCAATTTGGTGAAACCTTGTTGACTCTCGTGGTTAGTTATTTACTATAGATAGATAGATAGATAGATAGATCATATGTGCTTTTAATTTAATTCTTTTCTGGCTATAAATCATAAAGACATTATCCAAATGTTTTATATATCCGAGCACTTTTGGCTATACTTTTAGCTTTATAGCGGTCATTTATTTATTTATTTTTTTTTTGTTGTTGTTGTTTTTTTAATAACATGTTTTCTACGTGGGACATGCAGTAGTTAGCAATACATGAACCTAGAGCGCTTCCCATATTTACTCAATTAGTTTGGCGTAAATTTTGCCATTATGGTCGCATAAGGGGACTTTAGTTGTACAGACATACAATAATTTTTTCGGGACATTAGGTTTGATAGATGGGTTTGAAATTCAGTTATTTTTATATACATCAATATAACTCTTTCTATAAAAATAATTCAATTCTGCTGTCTGGACAGACTCTGCATCAAATGAAATATGCTGTATCCGTTTACTTGACAAGCACATCCTGGGTTATCTATCAAATGCTGCTCAGTAGCTGACTCACAAGGCGTTTGAGTCTTCGTCATTGGCGGCCGCAATCATAACAATATAAGATACGCAGAAGACACGCTGCTGATAGCAGACACGGAAAGGAAAATAGGAAAACCGTCATTAGATCTGACGGGCTTTGATGGATCGGCAAAATAGGACCTCTTGATCAAACAAAACCCGAATAGTGTGTTTGAACACTCACCTCTCCAAATTTTCAAAATACATATCTCCTCTGTTTTTTATCATACGTGGCCAAGCGTTCAAGACACGTAAGATCTAATGACGACAGAATTAAACAAATGAATTAAAACACGATGGATTTAATACATTTCCTAATATATATATATATATATATATATATATATATATATATATATATATAGTCATCCTCAGACAGATCTGTTTCGCAGCTCATCTGTACGGTTAGACAGCTGATTGTCTTTTAACCCAGGATTGAAACCCGACCGAATAGGCGTCAGTCGGCGATTCTACCTCTGAGCTACGGGCGTTCGGAAGAAGTAGGCAGACTTTTAGCGTGTATATTATCATTATACACGCCCAATGGCTGAGCGTGTTCTAATTCATTGCTGAATGAACGATGCGTAGATGCCAGTGTAGCTGCTGTTTTTCAAAGTTTACCATTCTTCCAGAGTGCTCCATCAGGGTGTGAGAGCGTAATGGCTGGCCACTCGTATTCGAGAATACCCGTATACCAGACGCCTGCTGAGGCATACTTGTGTTTGTTCAAAACCCACAGAGCCCATCTTTGGTTTATACTGCAACGATGCAGAGAAGACCTGAGTTACAGTTTCTGGCAGAGAGAGAGAGAGAGAGCGGGGTTTTAGTATGAACAACAGTCTGAACAAGGCCAGGACGCTCAAACCCTCAGTCACGATGACTTGTGACTTCGAACTAGCCCAACCATCGACGAGTCCTGACCGTCTACCCAATTTCACTCACAGGGCTTGAGTCAGGTATGGTTTTCTGGTACTTTCCAAAGGTGTCGCACGCTGGGATAGCATCAAGAAGTCACCTTCCTGACAAATCGACCATGGTGAGGTTCGAACCGGGATTTATGGTCAGAAAGTGAACGTTCTAACCACTCGGCCACACACACACACACACACACACACACACACACACACACACGCATATATATATATATATATATATATATATATATATATATATAGTCATCCGCAGACATATGTTTCGCTCTATCATAGCTCATCAGTACGGTTAGACTCCGATTGCTTTTTAATCCAGGATTGAAACCCGACAGTCGGCGATTCTACCTCTGGGCTATGGGCACTCGGTAGAAGAAGGCAGACTTTTTAGCGTATATATTATCATTATACGCGCCTAATAGCCAAAGTGCTTTAATTCATTTTACTGAATGAGCGATGCGTACATGCCAGAGTAGCTACTGTTTTTCAATTTTCAAATCTTCCAGAGTGCTCAATCAAGGTGTGAGATATATCAGTGTCAGGCAGTCAGTTAAGTGTCACACTTGATACACGCTTGGATGATCATGTTCCTTTCAATCCATGACTGACTAGGCAGAATATTTTACGGTAGTAGATTGCTATTTCTTTCTGTGGTAGACTGGTTGCTAACCACATCTCTATAATCGATAGATGGAGGAAGTAGAGAATGGATTAATACCTTTCCTAAGGCTATTTGTGCGTAAGTGAATGCAATGAATTCAACTGGAATTCGAACTCGGTCTCAGATTTCTCATTCTGAGCAGATAGATAGATAGATAGATAGATAGATAGATAGATAGATAGATAGATATGATCAGGCTGAGATAGATAGATAGATAGATAGATAGATAGATAGATAGATAATGACTGACATAGATAGATAGATAGATAGATAGATAGATAGATAGATAGATAATGACTGACATAGATAGATAGATAGATAGATAGATAGATAGATAGATAGATAATGACTGACATAGATAGATAGATAGATAGATAGATAGATAGATAGATAGATAGATAGATATGATCAGGCTGAGATAGATAGATAGATAGATAGATAGATAGATAGATAGATAGATAGATAGATAGATAGATAGATAGACCGAGATAGATAGATAGATAGATAGATAGATAGATAGATAATGACATAGATAGATAGATAGATAGATAGATAGATAGATAGATAGATAGATGCTGCGTATGTGTGCCTATAAAAATGGGAAATGCTATATTACTATGTGTATGTTTTGTGCGTACTTTTGATACCAAAGCAGACACTAAAGTGAATTAGTATTTACCAAAATATACAGATCTACCATTATACCGAAACGACAGCGCCAAAACGTAACATAACTAAAGACATTTTATTTTTGCCAAGTATAAATAAATCTGTGTGCGCATGCGCAAAACGGAAGCGTTCTAATATTTCCTCTTTTGCGCATGTGTTGTTTTTGTGTTAAATGACTCGTTTACACAGCTTGTGTCTGTGTTTTTTGTTTTTATGTTATTTTATTTTTTAACTTTTATGCTACCATTTTTTCCGTTTCGAGTAATTCTGAAATTTCTAATTTTGACAGCCTGTCATTTTAAGCATTTCGTAAATTGCTTTTGAAAGGCAAAGTCGTTCGCAATGAAAACTCAATGCTACAGACAGGCTCGTCAAGCACCCACTTGATAGTGTAATTCATTTTATAACTATTTCCCGATGCAATTTACCAAATTGCTATTTATTTATTGCATATGGGTGCCTAGAATTCAATAACTCAAACGATGAATCAATAGCTGCAAATCTTTTGCATATTAAGATATCGGCTTTGGTGGTTGTCGTAACGGATGTATTTGGTGTGCAGAATATGACACTACGGGCCCCCAACACAATTCGGTTATAAAAGTAGACATTAAACTATTTTATCTGAATCTAAAGTGTCTTGTATTTTTATAACCAGCAGTAAAATCTATGACTTGATCATCAAAGCAGCCACCCAAGAGAGAATAAAATAACAGATAATTTAAAACATTCGGGAATGAGTGCCACTTGGCCGGAATTTTAAATTTTCCACATGCAAACTTTTTTTTTTTTTACCTTTTGCCCAAAGATCATGCATTTGTTCTGCTGTATACCTGATGGTCGAGTAGTTAGAACGTTGGGTTACTGACCATAAAGGCCTCGATAGTTGCGCTAGCACAAAATCACAAGTCATCGTGACCGAGGGTTTGAGCGTCATGGCCCTGTTTAGCCTGTTTTTCACGCTTGATAATGCTCACACTACCAGAAAATATAACTAAGATCCTCTCGGAATAGTTGCAGTATAAACCAACTGTCTGCAACGGTGATTAGGTAGCCGCCCTAGTAGACAGACAACTTTAGATACGAGTGGCCAGTCTACATCCCCGGCAGGGATAATACAAGGTTCTTGATAATGATTGAGACAATTGAATATACACGAACAGAAAAAAAAAATTTTGGCTAGTTCAGCTATGAGTTTAATCCAAATTATATTTTAAGAAATAAAAATACAATTACAAATAAAACTGACAAACCTTACAGATTGAATTTAAATGAAATTCTGCTGCCTGAATAAAAAAGATTTTAAACCTTCACTCTTTTCTTATCATACCCAATTATAACTCCCCGACGTGATCAAATCCCCAGTAGTCATCGATGCAGGTGACACCACCATTTACTCCCGAATCAGTAAGAAATCTGGCAAGGCCGACAAACATAATCTCACTGTGGATCTTGAGAAAAGCATCGAATCTGTGGGAGACTGGGGTAAAAAATGGTTTGTAAATTTCAAAGCTTCTAAAAACGAAGCTGCTATCTACCAACCATCTCCTGTATCTCGTAAGCATGGAACAAGTAAGTCTCCCTGAAAATAATATACTGCGCCTTCTTCATTTTCCTGGCCTTAAGTAGAATCATTACATTGAATCAATAGCTAAATCTACTCCTAGGAAGAGTGGGTCACTGTGTCCGGCCAGAATCCGCCTGAATCCATCTTGCACATATACAAATCAACCATCCGACCATGCATAAAATACTGTTGTCATATCTGGTCTGGCGCCCCTATTGTTCATCTCAGGGTTCCCGACATGCTCGAAAGGAGAATCTACAATGTGACCGGTCCCGATCTGGCAGCTCGACTCCAGCCACTTTCCCACTGGCTTCCCTCTGTCTCTTCTACAAATATTTTCACGGTTTCTGCTCCGACGAACTTAGGTCACTGGAGCCCCCTTCCACAAGAAGTTACTCAAGCAACCAGACGGACAACAAGTTCCCACACTTTTACAGTTAAATCTACCAAATGCAGCCGACAATTCTACTCCATCATCTTTTCTCTCAATTCCCGCCTGTGGAACTCCCTTCCGTATACTTGCTTTCCTGACGGCTACAATCTCCGGGAATTTAAATACAATGCCAATTCCCATCTCTTATCCACTTGAATGCAGTCCTACCATCGCCCTTTCTATATCACCCCCTGCATCTTGTTCTTTTCCTTTCTCACTCCAACTTCGCAACTGTCTTCACACCTGTGTTCACATCCTTCTCTTGCCCTTTCTCTGACACTTCCTGTAACTGGTTTGTCTTTTTCATCGCTCTCCTGCTTAAACTTTTACTCTCTAATGTAGTCCCCTGCGCGTCAGTGGCGGTACCGCTTTGATTGGAGTGAACCAATTAAGAAAAAAATAAAAGAAATAAGAAAGGCTTCCGGGGTAAAGCCTGGGGACAAAATCCGTAGTCCCCAAGACTACAATGTTATGTTCAGCTTCGTTCTGATCACTTCTGCGACGACGCTGATGCTAAGCTGTACTAGATATTACCTTTCCCTTGGACAATATTAGTGACATGGAGCAGGGAGACGTGCTGTATGGGGAACTGCCGATCTCTCATCCAACTGCGCTCTGTAGAGAATCTATCGTCATCGTGTTGCTATACAACAGCGCGACTTAAAGTATCTACTCCAGACAGGAGCGACTATTTAACGCCTTTTATCTTCTGTCTGAGATATATTCTCGGCATCAATTGGTCTAAGCCTGGTCACTAATCTGTTCCCAGTTACCCAGCCTATGCACCATTCTCCATCAGCGCCGCTGGCTTGGATATGTACACCGTATGCCTGGTGGGAGGATTTCGAAAATCATTTTGTGCAGGGAAGTGGCCGCCCGCAAGAGGGTACTAGGGCAACCTCATCTGCTGTTCAAAGACGTCTTCAAAAGGAACATGATGGCGACGGACGCGGTCATCGATAGGTGTGAAGACGTAGCCAACGACAGCTAACTCTAGAGACGCGATTTACATAGAGAACTGGAGAGAGGTAAAGAAGAAACGGAAGCTTACCACGTCTGAGAACAGTATCCAAATGAAAGAAAACAACACGGTAACATTGAGGTGGAATGTCTTCGACGGCAACACACTAGACGCAACAATCTGATGACGGAAGATCGTTCTGTGTGGGACACTGGCCAACGGCAAGAGAACATGAATGTGACCTAATAATCGGTTCAAAGACGTCTTCAAAAGGGATATGAGAGCGATGGAAGTGAGCCTCGAAAGGTGTGAAAACGTCACCAACGATCGCTCACGCCTGAGACGCTATTAACACAAAGGGTCGGAGCGAGGAAAATAGAAGCGGATATATAAAAATTAGGTATATCTGAAAGAGATCATAAAGCAATGAGCGCGCCTGGAAGCACAATTTGTTTAACTGGTGCATTAACTTGCGATGTTTCCTTCCGAAATACAACTTTACCTTTTTGAAATTCCTTTCAAATCTGTATTCAATAAATTTAACCTCACGTCATTTCACGGACGAACTTAACCCTCTAGGGCCATTCGTATCATATTTGATACAGTATGAAAAGAAGCCTTGAAAGAAATATTTTCCTGAAAATTTTTTTAAGAGAAATATTTTATAAATTTCAAATGAAAGCAGTACTGACTGCTCAGTCAATGAATACCAAATGTTTCCTTATAGGGAAATACCAAATGTTTCCTTATAGGAAAATACCAAATGTTTCCTTATAGGGAAATACTGTATCAAATATGATACGAATGGCCCGAGAGGGTTAAAAATAAGTTTAGTGACGTTTTTCAAGATCGTCTTGGGTGCTGTGGAAAAATTAAAGCCAATCTGAAATTAAAATCAGATTCTAAGCCAATTTTTAAAGAAAAAGAATTTAGTACCATATGCCAGTCTGAATATAGTTGAAAGAAAAGTGCAACGTCTTCAGGAAGAAGGAATAAAAGAGCTTGTTAATTCCTTAAAGTGGATAAATCCTATTGTAATTTTTAAAAAAGGAAATGGAAAAGTCCGAATATATGTTGATTACTTGACAGATTTGAATAATTCTTTGAATACAAATCAGTAACCAATTCCAGTGCCGGGAGGGGGGGGGATCTTTTCACAAAACTCGACGGCGGAATTTGCTTTACAAGGTTTCGATCTTTCCCATGCTTTTCTTCAATTGGAGCCCAAAAATGTCCAAATCGTTACGAGTGTTTACAATGGAAAACGTAATGATGACATCACCCACTTTTTTCCTGTGACAAACACATTCATTTACAAATTATCGCAAAAATCAAATAATTGTCGGATTTTAATGAAACTTTCAGTACTCATTCACAAATGAATGAAATTATTTTTTTAGTTATTATTTTTTTTAAATCTTGGTAAAAAATATTTTTGTACCTCTGTTACCCACCTCCACGTAAATCCCTGAAGTTTTGATAAATTTTAAAATGTTGAGGTTTATAACTTTATTAGTTAACGCAAGACTCGTTGGGGAATATAAATCATCTGATATTTTTTAATTTTGCCTCTGTATCCAAGAATCTGCTCCAAAGAATAAAATTCAAAATGCAATAAAACTCTGATATTATTTAATCTGATATGCTTGAATAAATAATGAAAATTATGGATATTATAGTCCGAAGAAAAAAGATTTTTTCGATTACTAATGGAATTTTAAAAGAATTTTTTTTTTTTTTGCTATTATAATAATTTATAAAGTTTCAAAAATATTTTTAAAATCTTAAAAGAATTGTGACAGATGTTTTAGTTAAGAATTGATGATTATATTGCCTATCGAAAATTGAAAATTTTAATAAAAATCGTTCTGCCTCCATATTTTACTTTTGTGCATTTGAAGTTTTTTTTTTTGTATGGTAATTTCTATGTGAAAATTAAAATATCAGAGTTTCCGCCCTTATACGAAAAATAATTATACAATTTGTGTTACTTATAAACGCCGTACAATCTATCACCTGTCAACAAGTTCTTGATTCAACAAATTCAAATTTGGGATTAAGATATAGTTTTATTCTAAATTTCACGCTATAGATAAGTAATACTTGTGTAAATCAGATTAATTTAACATAAAATTTGCTAATTTTCCAAAAATAAAGTGTCACAAATGTATATTTTATTTTAGCAAGATTCTTAGAACAGAGAATTAACTTTTGTTTACAAATGTGTCGATCGCTTTAAAATAGCGGAAAAATTCAGACCTTTTTTAAAAACCTAAACTTTTATATTCTAATCAATATAATTTTTGTTTAAAATAAACCAGAGAGTATTTTGCTTACTGGAAATTATAAATTTAATCATTTAGCTTTCAATTAAAAATAAATAAAAGTTTTTAAAAAATTTTGTAAAAATCCAGTTTAAATGTAACTATGCAGTTTTTTTCGCGATTTAGTAGAGGTACCTACACAAAATAAAGTACCAAAAGACCTCATTATCTCGAGAACCAGACCTTCACTTCAGTGTTTGCATTCACTGTAAGAGCATTCACTTTTACATCGATCCGTGAAGCCACAGCTTCTGATCCAGTGTTAAAAATGTGACATGTTTCCATAGGACAAAATGGCCAGAAGTGTACATTGACAAAATAATTTATCCATTCATACAGCGTCGATCTTCATTGTCAGAAGTCGACAGATGTCTTCTTTTTTTTTTTTGTCTTGTCTTCATTACATGAAAATGTGATAAAGCAATTTCATTATGGTCATCGTGCCGTATCAAATCCCTAGCACACAGGTATGTCTATTGGCAAAACAGACAAACAGTTCAAGGAACTGGTACACATATGTCCCAATTGCCAACTGACAGCAAAATCTCCCGAGAAAACTACACTAAATTCCTGGTCACGCCATCACACATTCTGATGGATCAATCAAGAAGCAGTATTATTTTATCATCGCTGATGCTTACAGCAAACAGATACTAGTTTCTGATAATGGCACTGCATTCGCTTCAGTTGAATTTCAACTTTCCATTTCATGCATTTTCATCATAAAAGTCATTTCCAATGCATTTTCATCATAAAAATCATTTCCAATGCATTTTCATCATAAAAATCATTTCCAATGCATTTTCATAATAAAAATCATTTCCAATGCATTTTCATCATAAAAATCATTTCCAATGCATTTTCATCATAAAAATCATTTCCAATGCATTTTCATATTAAAAATCATTTCCAATGCATTTTCATATTAAAAATCATTTCCAATGCCTTTTCATAATAAAAATCATTTCCAATGCCTTTTCATAATAAAAATCATTTCCAATGCATTTTCATCATAAAAATCATTTCCAATGCATTTTCATAATAAAAATCATTTCCAATGCCTTTTCATAATAAAAATCATTTCCAATGCATTTTCATATTAAAAATCATTTCCAATGCCTTTTCATAATAAAAATAATTTCCAATGCATTTTCATATTAAAAATCATTTCCAATGCATTTTCATATTAAAAATCATTTCCAATGCCTTTTCATAATAAAAATCATTTCCAATGCATTTTCATAATAAAAATCATTTCTAATGCATTTTCATCATAAAAATCATTTCCAATGCATTTTCATAATAAAATCATTTTCAATGCATTTTCATATTAAAAATCATTTCCAATGCATTTTCATATTAAAAATCATTTCCAATGCCTTTTAATAATAAAAATCATTTCCAATGCATTTTCATAATAAAAATCATTTCCAATGCCTTTTCATAATAAAAATCATTTCCAATGCATTTTCATCATAAATATCATTTCTAATGCATTTTCATCATAAATATCATTTCCAATGCATTTTCATCATAAAAATCATTTCCAATGCATTTTCATAATAAAAATCATTTCTAATGCATTTTCATCATAAAACTCATTTCCAATGCATTTTCATAATAAAAATTATTTCCAATGCATTTTCATAATAAAAATTATTTCCAATGCATTTTCATTATAAAAATCATTTCCAATGCATTTTCATAATAAAAATCATTTCTAATGCATTTTCATCATAAAACTCATTTCCAATGCATTTTCATAATAAAAATTATTTCCAATGCATTTTCATAATAAAAATTATTTCCAATGCATTTTCATTATAAAAATCATTTCCAATGCATTTTCATAATAAAAATCATTTCTAATGCATTTTCATCATAAAAATCATTTCCAATGCATTTTCATAATAAAAATCATTTCCAATGCATTTTCATAATAAAAATCATTTCCAATGCATTTTCATAATAAAAATCAGTTCCAATGCATTTTCATCATAAAAATCGTTTTCAATGCATTTTCATAATAATCATTGCGAGTGCATCTTTATGAAAGTTAAGAATTAAAAAAAACATTTTTATCGTAAAATTTTCCCAGTGATATTAAATCCTTTAAATGTCCCCGCTCAAGTCACTTTTATTAATCTGCATAACGTGACACATTTCAAATGTTTCCTTTTTGAACGGCTTATTCGTATAGCCGAGAACATTTCAGCACTTCATTTTATAAGACATTTATTGATACATTCAATGAAAAACTAAGATGTTTACGATTAATTTCTGTTCCTTTTATCTGATTCCAGCCTCCCATATTGATGCTAAACGTCTCGGTGATACAGGCTCGCGGTCTGGAGGCCAAAGATGCCGACGGTAAGTGCTTCTTGTCACATACAGCTCAATATTGTAATGGGTTTGTATATGTTAAAACGATTTTCCATCAAGCTAACAGATTCATAAATAAGAATCGGCTGCTTTTTCTCGCCCTTGCATTTATTTAAAGAAAAATACAGATACATGTTTTAATCTTTTCCAAGCAAGACAATAAATTAGATAAGGTGCAACGAATTACTGAGTTTGAAAGAATAAGAATAAAGAAACATTAAGAGGAAGAAATAATAACAGAACAGGAATTACGAAGACAAAACACAACGTTTGACATTGCATTACATTTTTTCAGGATCAAATTTGAGTGGAAAGCAACAAGCCTGAAGAGAATTTCAAAACTGTGAGAAGAAACTGTTAGCATCGGACTTATAATAATATGAAAAGAAGAAAACATAATTAAGGAGAGAGGACAATAAAAGAACAGGAAATAAGAAGACAGAAGATAACGATTGACATTGCATCTAAATTTTTGAAGATCAAAGTTGAGTGGAAAGCAAGAAGCCGGAAAAGAGTTCCACAAGCGAGAGAAGAAACTGTTAGCATAGAACTTATAATAATATGAGAAGAAGAAAACATAATTAAGGAGAGAGAACAATAAAAAAAGAGGAATTAAGAAGACAGAGGATAACAATTGACATTGCATTTAAATTTTTGAATATCAAAGTTGAGTGGAAAGCAAGAAGCCGGAAGAGAGTTCCACAAACGAGAGAAGAAACTGTTAGCATAGGACTTATAATAATATGAGAAGAAGAAAACATAATTAAGGAGAGAGAACAATAAAAAAAGAGGAAATAAGAAGACAGAGTATAACAATTGACATTGCATTTAAATTTTTGAAGATCAAAGTTGAGTGGAAAGCAAGAAGCCGGAAGAGAGTTCCACAAGCGAGAGAAGAAACTGTTAGCATAGGACTTATAATAATATGAAAAGAAGAAAACATAATTAAGGAGAGAGAACAATAAAAGAACAGGAATGAAGAAGACAGAGGATAACGATTGACATTGCATTTAAATTTGTGAAGATCAAAGTTGAGTAGAAAGCAAAAAGCCAGAAGTTTCACAAGTGAGAGAAGAAACTGTTAGCATAGGACTTATAATAATATGAGAAGAAAACATAATTCAGGAGAGAGAACAATAAAAAATAGTAATTAAGAATAGATGATAACGATTGACATTTCATTTAAATTTTTGAAGATCAAAATTGAGTGGAAAGCAAGAAACCAGAAGAGAATTTCATTAGCTAGAAGTTAGTTAGTCAAGTGCCTTACGTGATGCACGCTTTGAACGATCATATCTCAAAGACATGACTGACTGGGCAGAAGATTATCCCGCAGTAGGTTGCCATTACTTTCTGCGGTAGACTGCTTGCCAGCCAAAGCTATAGAACCCAATCTATCCTATTATTTAACTCATAACTGGAGGGAAGAGACGGATTAATACCTTTCCGAAGGTATTTGTGCGTAAGTGAATGCAAGGAATTCAACTGGAATTCGAACTCGGCTCCCCGATTTGTCGTTCCGAGTCGATATCTACTGCGCCACAACGCACATCCTAAATTAGAAGTACAAGAGAATAAATTTCTAGCTTAGAACATTTGGGTATTTTCACTAAAAAAAAATGAAACCTAACCGCCAATCTGGTAGTACTCGAAAACTCATAAACTTTAGGTATCAAAGATGAAAGTCGATAAGAAAAATTACCGTGGAAATTTTTATTAAGAAGACGCAAGGAAAGTATGCCAGGTCAGAACCGAAAATATTTCTTGGGCCTCTTTGGGTTTTATCAAGAATCTCTAAATGCACAAGCACCAGACTAGATGTGACAGCAATATTTAATGCATCGAGAAATGGTTGACTTATAAATATTTAAGATAGAACCTGTCGAGAAAAATTGTCAAGCACGTCACAGGGAACCAATTTCATGGTAGCAAATCTAGCAATTTATTCAATGTTTCTATTTCATGCCAGTAAAAGACCTTAGATTGAGTAAGGAATCACTTACTTGGAGGTTAACATAAGCCATGCAAAAAGGTTTTTTCAGATGATTAAAGAAGTCGTTTTGGGAATGTTTAAATTAGCAAATTTTTTCTTTTCCCAGTTAACAACTTAATGCAAAATATAGGCCAAGAAAGGCAATGTCAGGATCTTAGATGTTAGGATGTTAGAGATATGTTGTTGGAAGGTAAAAGTGGTTCTCACAGATCTATGCACCCCCCAGACAAGATGTAGATAGATAGATAGATAGATAGATAGATAGATAGATAGATAGATAGATAGATAGATATGAACAGACTTGCAGAGATAGATAGATAGATAGATAGATAGATAGATAGATAGATAGATAGATAGATAGATATGAACAGACTAAAATAGATAGATATGAACAGACTAAGATAGATAGATAGATAGATAGATAGATAGATAGATATGAACAGACTAGAAAATAGATAGATAGATAGATAGATAGATAGATAGATATAGAAAATAGATAATAGATAGACTTAGATAGATAGATAGATAGATAGATATGAACAGACAAAATAGATAGATAGATAGATAGATAGATAGATATGAACAGACTAAAATAGAAAATAGATAGATAGATAGATAGATAGATAGATAGATAGATAGATAGATATGAACAGACTGAGATAGATAGATAGATAGATAGATAGATAGATAGATAGATAGATAGATAGATACGTCTCTAACCGTACTGTCTCTGGATGATTATTTACGCACTCGCACGCCAATTGAGCACTATGGAGAAATGGTAGACTTTAAAAACAGTAGCCATTCACCGCTATTTACGCATCGTTAATTCAGCAATGTAATTGAACACTCTCAGCTTCTGGCGTATTTTTACATTGTGTATATAACACACTAAAATCTGCCTCTTTCCACTGCGTGGCCATATCTTAGAGGTAGAATCGTCAACTGATGTCAATTCGGTCGGGTTTGAATTCTAGCTCTTAGCAATTGGTTTTCTAACCGTACTGAAAAGACCGTGAAAGAGAAATGTCTGCGGATGGCTATATGTGTGTGTGTGTGTGTGTGTGTGTGTGTGTGTGTGTGTGTGTGTGTGTGTGTGTGTGTGTGTGTGTGTGTGTTTCGTTAATAACAACCGACACAAAAGATTTTATTCATTTTTCTAGTATTTTTACATGTTTCCTTTTTGCTAAAGATAAAAAATGGAAAAAATGTTCCATAACTGTTAACTTTCTAAGCAATTTCAGCCACTTCACTTGTCATTACAAAGCATCTTATGTTTCTGATAATTCTATTTTATCGGCATGTTTTGACTTTTACATGATTTATTTTATTATTTTGCAAACGAACGTTCTTTAAATGCAATCACGTAATACGCGCGACTGGAACACTCGCGTGCTTCTTTCTATTAAAAAAAAAACTATCAAAACTATTTCCACTCTAAAAAGTATAAGGTTGATGGGAAAATAAAATCGTTTGATAAACAGTGCCTCTCTTAAAGCGAGATGCATTTGATATTGTAATTTAAATAATATTTCTGTATTTCGACCAAAATTTTCGTTAAGTAAATTATGGGTTAATAAATGTTTTTTTTTTATTGCATTTGTTTGGATAGGTGACATATAAGACGTCAACTCAAAGAGGTTGTAGTATACCCAATATAGATAATTAATTTATGACAAGAAACACAATCTTGTTCTGGGCATTGAATTTCATACATTAGTTATAACCTCAATAACTCCAAATCCATTGTAGATCTTAACACCCATTTCTAACATTACTCCTTCCAAATCCGGCTCCATCAAGTACGTCACGCGTTGTTACCCGCCTTTCTCTATCTCTCTCTCATTCTCTCTTCTTTTCACCTTCTCTCTATCTGTCTCGTAAGCATTAGATTCTCCAAGCCCTCCTTCCTTATTATATGTCCGAGAAAATTCAGCTGTCTTTTACTTTTTGTAAGAATTAGTTTCCTTTTAGTTTCTATCCTCCCCAAAATCTCATCGTTGCTTAAAGGTTCGATCCATGGTACCCTCAGCATCATTCGCTAATATTAATTTCACGGGTTAAGAAAATATTAATATAGAGACAGCAACTCAAATATTTGTACCCACCAAAATTAATGCTTATAAAACCCTGTCTGTATAACGCAAATAATATTCATACATATTTAAATAAAGCTAACATTTATTTTCTCCGCTTAACGACATTATTTTTCAAATACGGTTGTACTTAAATTTGTCTTAAAACCCTAATATTTAAATATATTTGTCTTACTGCTGTTTTACTTTAATAGCCTCCCTTGTAAAACGTCATTATTTTATGAAAACACAAATATTCAAATATATTTGTCTTACATTTGTTTTACTTTAATAGCATCCCGTGTAAAACGTCATTATTTTATGAAAACCTTAATATTTAAATATATTTGTCATACATTTGTTTTACTTTAGTAGCCTCCCTTGTAAAACGTCATTATTTTAGGAAAAAACCAAATAATCAAACAAATTTGTCTTACATTTGTTTTACTTTAATAACCTCCCTTGAAAAACGTCATCATTTTATGAAAACCCTAATATTTAAATATATTTGTCTTACATTTGTTTTACTCTAATAGCCCCCCTTGTAAAACGTCATTATTTTAAGAAAACCCAAATATTCAAATATATTTGTCTTACATTTGTTTTACTTTAATAGCATCCCGTGTAAAACGTCATTATTTTATGAAAACCCTAATATTTAAATATATTTGTCATACATTTGTTTTACTTTAATAGCCTCCCTTGTAAAACGTCATTATTTTATGAAAACACAAATATTCAAATATATTTATCTTTTGTTTTTATATCTTCTCTGAAATAGTCATGAATTTCCAAACACTAATATTTAAATGAATTTAGCTTTTCCTTTTATATCTTCTGGGAAAATGTCATGACTTGCTGAAAACTCCGGTTGGTTAACTAATGACAGTCCATCGTAATGGCAGATAGAAAGAAATGAAGAAAAACCAGAGTCTTTGACGTCCATGGTTTAGTTTGTTATTCGATCTCTCTCCGATGCCATGTTGTACACAAGATGCAAACATAAACAAATGCATCAAGATATCGAAAGTGCAACAGTCGAATCTGACATTGTCCACAATTAAGCCAAATAATGCACTGAAGATGAACTGCGTTTATCTCAATCGGCAGCATCTTTAATGAAGCCACAAAATATCCCGCGATTTTGCCCGGCTGCCATTCCATTAACGATTTCTTGTCAACAAGAGTTGAACCGTCTTTGAATTTGAAATTAAGCAGAATTCCGAAAGCATATCTGCGCTCAAATTATCCTACGCATACGCCATTTCTTATTTTGTGGCATTATTTTGTGCTATACGGCAGTGAATGCTGGACAATATCATTGAAAATGAGGACAAAACTTGAAGCAGCGGAAATGTGGTTCTACAGAACGATGCTGCGGATATCGTGGACTGAACATGCAAGCAACGAAAGAATGTTGGAAAGAATGGCAACAAAAAGGAAATTAATACTGAGCATCAGGAAGAGACATGTGAAGTTTCCGGGACATGCAATGAGGAAGGAGAGCTTGGAGAATCTGATACTGACCGGCCAGATAGAAGGAAAAAGAGATAGAGAAAGACAGCGGATAACATATTTGCAAGGCCTGATCAGGTGGATGACGGAACGGGGTGTGCGAGGTGTAACAGGAGCAAACAAGAGCCACAAGGGATAGGGAGACGTGGAGAACCATGATCGCCTACGTTCTGAATAGCAGAGAGTCGAGTTCAAATTCACTGGCTAGTCTTTTACATTCACGTTCGAACAATGCTCTTGGAAAAAACATTTTTTTTTCTCTATCTATCTATCTATCTATCTATCTATCTATCTATCTATCTATCTATCTCGCCTCCAACTAGAAGATAAAGAATAGAGTAGGCCGGATTCTTAACTCTTAAATGTCAATCAATATAAGGTAAATTAAAACAACGGAGAAAGAAACTGGAAACCATTCCTCTATCTTTCCTAAGAAGTCATGGAAATTCACAAATAATAAAGAAAACGAATCTGTGAAAAGGACAACTTTGAATTCCGAACTTTAGGGAATGCATTGGAAAACCACTCCTTTATCTTTCCGAAGAAAACTTGAAAAGGATCTCTAATCCGTGGTGGACTGGGGTAAGAAATGGCTCGCGAATTTTAATGCTTCCAAAACGAAACTGCTATCTATTAACCATCACAGACAATCGCTCCTACACCCCCATTAGCAGGCTAGTCTCCCTGAACATAAAACACTGCGCCTCCTCGGGTTATCTCTCACAACTGACCTCAAGTGAAATGATTATATAGAATCCATAGCTAAATCCGCTACTAAGAAAGTCGGTTCTCTGTGTAGGGCCAGGAAGTTTTTCCCGCCTGAAAATTTCTGCACATATACAAATCTACCATCCGCTCGTGCATTGAATACTGCTGCCATATCTGTCGGGTGCTCCTGCAATTTATCTAGGAATCCTTGACAAAATTCAACGGAGAATCTTCAATATGATAGATCCCGACTTGGCAGCTTGGATACAGGCAATTACTCATCGGCGCAATGTAGCTTCCCTGTGTCTCTTCTACAAGTATTTTCACGGCTTCTGCTCCGATGAACTTAGCTCATTGGTGCCTTCTATATACGATTTACTCGAGCCACAAGATTAGCAACTAGGTCCCACCCTTTTACTGTGGAACCAATAAAATGTAAATGCCAATTCTACTTCATCAGCTTCTTTTCTCGCACTTCCCGACTATGGAATTCCCTTCCATTTACTTGTTTCCCCGACAGCTACAATCTCCAAGAATTTAAATGTAAAGTCAATAGTCATATCCTATCTCACTAACTTGCATCATCTCTCTCTCTCTCTCTCTCTCTCATGCTCTCATCTTATTTTTTCAGTATTCTCATCTTTCTCTTACCCACTTCCTGACACCCCCTTTATTGTGTCACTCCTTCTCATAACTTTCCTTCTATGTAACCCCCTGCACAACAGTGGCAGTATAATGCCTTGCTTGGGGCTATACGATTATAAAAAGAATCATGGTAATTCACAAATAATAAAAAAAGGAATTTCTGGGAAGCACAACTGTTTATTCGAAACTATAGAAAAGGTAACGGAAAACCATTCCACTATCTTTTTCAAGAATTCAAACACTCCACAGATCTAGACTTATATAATAAATGAAACTCTGTGTGTGTGTCTGTGTATGTGTGTCCGTTACCTATAGACTCCGAAACGGCTGAACCGATTTTCTTGAAAATTTACACAGTTGTACTATAAGCGTCTGCGAGTGTTCTTAGCTAGGTTTGTGTCGAGGTATCCCCGATAAATATCGAAAATCGATAATCGAAAAAACCGGGTTATAGAAGGAGTGGTCCGATTTTAGTCAAATTTGATACACTCATAGACAAAGACATAAGAAACGATCTTCAGAAGTTTCAAGGTCGCAGTTCTTACAATAGTGCAGAAAATCGATAATATATATATATATATATATAAAATAAAAGGTGTGAGAAGCCGTGAACGTTTTCTTTAAAATATATGTTTATTGTTTTGGTATATACAAGTTATGAAGTATTAATTGTTCATGATTTGCACTACACGTGTTTCGAGTCTAAAATTGACTCTCTTCAGGCGAACAAATTCATGGTTTTATGTTTGGGTTTCTCCGAATATCTGATCATTCTGTTTAAAGTTAATAGGAAGTATGTGAAAAATAAATAAATGAATAAACAAATAAGAACAGTGAAAAATATATAATTAAAAATAAAATAAATAAAATATATAAAAAAAAATAAAATAAATCAGAATAATCAGAAAAAGAAATAAACCCAGATACACTCTTAGCAACTTTTGACGTTAACAGCCTGTACAGTAACATGCCCCACGAACTAGGAAAACAAGCAATTTCATTTTGGATAGAAAACACCCAGAAATAATTCCCAAACGGTTCTCAAAGGAATTCATTCTACAAAGTATAGATCTAATTTTACATAACAATTCCTTCCAATTTGACAACAAGAATTATATACAAATGATAGGCACCGCGATGGAAACAAAAATGGCACCTACATACGCAACACTCACCCTAGCATATCTAGAAGAAGACCTATACACCCAAATAGGGCACAAATATGGGGAAAATATAAAAACAGAATTCACAAAATCATGGAAAAGATTCCTGGATGACTGTTTTATCCTTTGGAAACCATCATGGGGAGATATTAACGAACTACACAACACACTGCAACAACTACACCCCAAAATTAAGTTCACTCTAGAATATAGCTATAAAGAATTAGCTTTTCTAGACATACTAATAAAAAACGAGAGCAACCACATCATCACAGACATTTACCACAAACCCACAGACACCCAACAATACTTCCACTTCAGGAGTCACCATCTAAAAAGTTGCCTAAAATCCATCCCCTATTCCCTAGCACGACGAATTTGCACGATAGTGAGTGACGAAACCCTGCGCAAATACGCCTAGAGGAATTACGAAAAACATTAAAAATGAGAGGATATCTAACACCACTAATAGACAAGGGTTTCCATCTAGCAAAAAAGCAACCATTAGAATCACTCCGGAACAAGAAAAAACAACAGGAAAAAATAGTAAAAAACGAAAACATACTAGCATACGGTTCCACTCACAACAAAAACAATCCGGAATTATTCACTAGGATTAAAACCCACATAGAATTGCTCAACAACAATGAAAAAATAAAAGAAATCTTAGGGACAACCAAAATAATCAATAGCAAACGCCAGCCCCAAAATTTAAAAGACATCCTCACCTCATCAAAATTTGAACAACAACACACAATACAGGGGGTCACAAAATGCAACAAAAATAGATGTGGGGTTTGCAAAATAATAATAGAAGGAAAATATTTCCAGTTCGAAAACGCAACTACATTAGAAATAAAATCGGATCTAAGCTGCAACTCGAAAAATGTAATTTACGCTCTGAAATGCGACAGATGCACAAAAATATACATAGGAGCGATACAATGCTTCAATTATCGTATCTCACTTCATAAGAGCAATATCAAATTATCACATAACAGAATATTATATCTCTCTAAACATCTACATGAATGCAGTGATGGCCTATTTTCAGTCAAACCGATCTATCAAAATACTAATTATGAGATTTTATTAATGCAGGAAGAAAGATTCATAAAAAAATAGAAACCTTCGCTCCACAAAACAACATAAAAATCAAACACACTGAAAAACATACAGAAACACGCATACATATACTCATAGATAGACAAAAAAAAATATACACACACCAATCTCAAAAGCAAATCCAATTCATACTGAATGAATAAATAAATAAATAAAAAACACCCACACACGCAAACAGACACATAGAGACACACACTCACAGAACACAATCCAACTAACACACACACCGAAAAGCACACAGAAACACGCATACATATACACACAATAAAAAACACGCATACATATACACACAATAAATAAAAAAAACACCCACACACGCAAACAGACACATAGAGACACACACTCACAGAACACAATCCAACTAACACACACACCGAAAAACACACAGAAACACGCATATATATACACACAATAAAAAACACGCATACATATACACACAATAAATAAAAACACCCACACGCACAAACAGACATAAATAAAAGAGGCCCTCACAAACACACACACACACACACTAACACACAGGAATATCACCAAACCTATAAGATAATAAAGAGGCGCCGGAATGTCTTAAGAAAACAGTTGAGTCTTTCATCTGTTAATTTGTTTACTGGTTAACCCATTAGGACACATGCTGACTGAGAAAAGAGACGATTCAAACATGCCAGCATTGAACTCGCATTATTCTGATTTATTTTATTTTTTTCATATATTTATTTATTTTATTTTTTATTATATATTTTTTTACTGTTTTTATTTATTTATTTATTTATTTATGTTTCACATACTTCCTATTAACTTTAAACAGAATGATCAGATATTCGGAGAAACCCAAACATAAAACCACGAATTTGTTCGCCTGAAGAGAGTCAATTTTAGACTCGAAACACGTGTAGTGCAAATCATGAACAATTAATACTTCATAACTTGTATAAATACCAAAATAATAAACATATATTTTAAAGAAAACGTTCACGGCTTCTCACAACTTTTATTTTATACTAATTGCTCTCGTTGGAACAACCCTATTCCTTTATTCGATATATATATATATATATATATATATATATATAAGGCAAGATGTTTGTGTGTGTGTCTGTTTATCTGCGTGTATGTCTGTATTTTTTTCAGCTCTTTTATTTTAGTTTTTGCTTCGGGTTTGGCTCTAAGTAAGTATAATTGTAGTTCTTAGTCTCAGCCATGATACCATTTACTCAGAGGACTTATTTAGCCTCCACAATTCAGTTTACGATAAAAAATATTTTATTTGATATCGATACCAGGAAATCAAAATTTGACTTACATCCATTCATTTTTCTTATAGTCTACGGTTTCGCTTTAACTGGAAACAACTATAGCTTTTTAGTCTTCCGTGCCAACGTCCAAAGAGTCTGAGCTCCAGGACCATGGATTAGTTTTAAAGCTTTCATTACACCCGAGCAACGCCGGGCTATACTCCTAGTAATAACTAAAAGAAGAAAGACAATTCTGAAATTCGAACAATGGTAAACTCAACGGAAAATCATTTCACTATATTTCTCAAAACGTCATGATAATTTCCAGATAATAACGGAAAGCGAAAGACAACTTTGAAATTCAAACCATGAGAAAACCAATACGAAACAATTCCACTATCTTTACACCATAATAGTTTGGGGGGCATGGTCAGCTCCGCCCTGAATGTAATACATACTGGTTCTAAAGATCATAAAATGTGATACATACTGGTTCTAAATATCATTAAATGTAATACATACTGGTTATATATATAATAAAATGTAATACATACTAGTTCTAAATATCATAAAATGTAATGCATACTGGTTCTATATATCATGAAATGTAATACATACTGGTTCTAAAGATCATAAAATGTAAATATATATTGGTTCTAAAGATCATAAAATGTAATACAGACTAGTTCTAAAGATCATAAAATGTAATACATACTGGTCCTAAAGATCATAAAATGTAATACATACTGGTTCTAAAGATCATAAAATGTAATGCATACTGGTTCTATATATCATGAAATGTAATACATACTGGTCCTAAAGATCATAAAATGTAATACATACTGGTCCTAAAGATCATAAAATGTAATACATACTGGTTCTAACGATCATAAAATGTAATACAGACTAGTTCTAACGATCATAAAATGTAATACATACTGGTTCTAAAGATCATAAAATGTAATCCATACTGGTTCTAAAGATCATAAAATGTAATACATACAGGCCTTTAAAGCTCATTAAATGTACCTAATGCTGATTCTTAAAGATCATATATACTGCATAATGGTCTTTAAGGATCATAAAATTCACTGCACACTGGGCCTTAAAAAGCATGAAGCTGTATTATAGACTGGTCCTTATAGATCGTAGAAGGTACTGTATACTGCTAAATATTCTCAGTTTTGGTTTATAATTAAGCATAATTAAATAATGAAATATTTTGCAAAACTGTGAAGAAAATAAAGGTAAAATATACATTCTCAAAGAAGTGTTATATGTCACCGACATTAAACGCCTCATGAATAAAATAAATAAAATGTCTCTTGTATAAAATGTACTACATAGTGATCATTAAAGGCCATAATATGTAATGGCCTGCTAGTTCTTAAATATCATCAAATGCAATGCATACTGGTCATTAAAGTTCAAAATAGTACTGCATGCTGATCCTTACAAATCATAAAATGTACTGCCTACTAGTCCGTAAATATCATGAAATGTACAGCAAAGTGGTTCACAAACATTTTTAAATATACTATATTCTGGTATTTAAAAATCATAAAATATACTGCATACTGGTCCTTATAAATCATAAAATGTACTGTATACAAGCCTTTAAAGATCATAAATACAGCATCTTCTTCTTCCTCTTCTTCCTCCTCTTCTTCTTCTTCTTCTTCTATGTTCCCTGTCCCTTCAGGATGTAGGCGATTATGGTTCGCCACGTTTCCCTATCCCTTGTGGCTCTTAGTATGTTTGCTCCTGTTACACCTCGCAACCCCCGTTCCATCATCCACCTGCTCAGGCCCTGCAAATATGTTATCCGCTGCCTTCCTCTGTCTCTTTTCCTTCTGGCCTGTCAGTACCAGGTTCTTCAAGCTCCCCTTCCTTATTGCATGTCCCAGGAACTTCAGTTGTCTCTTCCTGATGCTCAGTATTAATTTCCTTTTTGTTGCCATTCTTTCCAACACCTCATCGTTGCTTGCTCATATCCGCAGCATCTTTCTGTAGAACCACATTTTCGCTGCTTCAAGTTTTGTCCTCATTTTCGATGATATTGTCCAGCATTCACTGCCATATTGAAGAACTGACATCACATAGCAATCCAGCACTCTTTTCTGTGTTTCTAGTGAAATTTTCCTGTGTGTTAGTATTTTACTCAGCTTCTGAAACGCGTCCTTTGCCATGCCAATTCGCCTTCGGATCTCTGTGTCGCACTTTCCATCTCCTGTTAGAACACTTCCTAAGTATTTAAATTTTTGTTCTTGCTTGATTCTGGTATCCCCCACCTGTATTTTGCATTTTGGTTTGCACCTTTTGCTGATGACCATGTATATTCATCCATTAATATAATCAAATGCACTGAATACTGGTTCTTAAAGATTGTAAAATGTAGTGTATATTGGTTCTCAACAATCGTAAAATGTACTATATACTAGTTCACAAAGATCATAAAAAATAATTCATTCTTCTATGTGCCATGTCCCTTCAGGACGTAGGCGATCATGGCTTTCCACGTTTCCCTCTCCCTGGTGGCTCTGAGCACGCCTTCTCCTGTTACACCATGCAATCCTCGTTCCGTCATCCACCTGATTAGGTCCTTCAAATATGTTATTCGTTGCTTTTCCCTGTCTCTCTTTCCTTCTATCTGGCCTGTTAGTATCAAGTTCTCCAAGCCCTCCTTCTTCATTGTGTGTCCCAGGAACTTCAGCTGTCTCTTCCTGATGCTCAGTATTAATTTCCTTTTTGTTGCCATCATTTCCAAAACCTCATCATTGCTCACGTGCTCGATTCATGATATTCGCAGCATCCTTCTGTAGAACCAAATTTCAGTTGCTTCAAGTTTTTCCTTCATCTTTGATGATATTGTCCAGCATTCACTGCCATATTGAAGGACGGACAGCACATAGCAATCCAGTACTCTCTTCCTTGTTTCTAGCGAAATTGTCCTGTTTCTTACGGTTCGTTAAATATCGTAAAATGTACTGCATAAAGGTTCTTTAAGATCATAAAATTTACCCATACTGGTCCTGAATGTTTACACAATGTACTGCATTTTGACCATTAAAGATCATAAAAGTTACACCATACTGGTTCTTAATAATCATAAAATATACCGCATACTTGTCCTTAAAGATCATAAAATATAATTAATTCTTGCTGGTTTTTCTAAGTTAGGATTAGAGTTCGGATGTTCTATGCTCCAAATTTAATGGTACTTATTCTTGAGTTTTTTCGATCGCACGATGGGTAACCCATTGGACGCGGTTTTCAAGACGTGTATAAGTGAAATAGATTATTTTTAGGGCACATTTTCTAGCCCCCTTCCATTTTATAGTGAACAGAGTGGATCCTCAGCATAACTGCTCAGTCATGAATATCGCTGCCGAACCGAACCACTTGATTGTGTATCGGTTATTGAATAAGAGATTCCAGCTTCCATCGCTCTTCCTCGAACACTTAGAAGTTTTGTGCTGGTCCAGAGATTAAGACGCCTGTGTGTGTGTTTATTTGACGTGTATCAGACGTTGAACTCTAGGAAACACGATTTTTTCCAAATCGACCATCTGGATACAATGTCAAAAAGACCAAGAAAATTAAAGTTGAAAGAATTTGTTGCCACCTTCACAGTGGTTGCGTTCGATAACTTCTTCCGCCTTTGAGGTTTTTTAGGTTGGATAGTTCTTTGTCCAATCTCTCATCATTGAAATAGACACCTCAACATGATGTAATGGTTAACAAGCTTGTCTCGCTAGAACAATTACAACTGGATAGTGAGTTCGATTCTCACTGGTTGCTCTCCACTTTCAGTTTTGTGCTAAATCTAAGAGGCGATTAGAAAATCATCTCTCAACATCGACCTTGCTAACTTGGGTGGTCCTACTAGAAACTAAGCCTCCGACGGCAATTTGGTTTCCCCGATATAATCTTCGTTACATCCTTTACACTTAATAGCATTTTTCTTTTACTTTATCCTGATTTAAATTTATACTTTGGAGTTATCGCAAGCTTTGCAATTTGGGTGACCACATTTTCATCAGGTTAGTTACGATGAAGTTATTTATTTGCTTTACCAAAAACGATCCCCAATCTGTGTTCTTGATTAAAGAATCTTTTGAATCATTGCAATTTCTCCGAGAAATATGGCCCTTAATGTATTTTTAATTTTGCAGACCTGCACTAAATTATAACCTGTAAATATTTGGATCATTGCTTTGGAACGCTGACTAACTTTCATTCTATTATTTGTCTTTAGATTGATAAAATAAACGGAAAACAAAATGTAGCTGTCATGATTTGATCAGGACCTCTGGAGCGTCATTATTCTTTTTTAATTTATCCCTTATACAACCGCCAAAAACGAAACAAGAAAAAGACGACAAGCGAGAGAAAATGACTGGCACAATTTATAAAACTTTTGACATGTATGAAAAGAGGCATTGGTACTGGCAAAATGGCTGCCAGTAAAGAACTTGAAGCAGGTGATTTCTGACAATAATAGGACTTTCATACAACAAAACTTAAGATAAGGACAGCCAAGGGGTTTGTTGGATATGAGAAAAGTTAGGATAGTCAGTCAGTTAAGTGGCATACGTGATACACGCTTGGGTGATCATGTCTCGAAAGAGGCATGACTGGCTGGGCAGGTGATTATCCCGCAGTAGGATGCCATTGCATTCTGCGCTAGACTGGTTGCTGGCCAAGGCTATAGAACCCAATCTGTCCTGTTATTTAACCCATAACTGGAAGGAATAGACGGATTAATACCTTTCCCAAGGGTATTTGCGCGTAAGTGAATGCAATGAATTCAGCTGGAATTCGAACTCGGCCACCCGATTTCTCATTCCGAGCCGATATCCAATGCACTACAATGCACATCCACAGGATAGTACATTTGGAAAATAAGCGATCACGTAGAGAAAACAATTATATATATATATATATATATATATATATATATATATATATATATATATACTCATTTCATATATATATATATATATATATATATATATATATATATATATATATATACTCATTTCAAAAGTTTAAAGTGACCCCAGAATTAGCATGGGATGATTAAGAGAGAAAAGTGAAAATAAAATGAAAAACGTTTGATCAAAAAGAATGGAATCAATGACAAAACTTATTCTTTCAGAAACTTTTGTAAGAAATGCGATAAATTTGTGCTGCAGTCTTCTTCTTCTATGTGCCCTATCCTTTCAGGGCGTAGGCGATCATGGCATCCCACGTCTCTTTATCCCTGGTGTTCCCTGTCCCTTCAGGATGTAGGCGATCATGGTTCGCCACGTCTCTCTATCCCTTGTGGCTCTTAGTATGTTTTCACCTGTTACACCTCGCAACCCCAGTTCCGTCATTCACCTGATCAGTCCCTGCAAATATGTTATCCGCTGCCTTCCTCTGTCTCTTTTTCCGTCTATCTATCCTGTCAGTATCAGGTTCTCCAAGCCCTCCTTCGTCATTGCGTGTCCCAGGAACTTCGGTTGTCTCTTCCTGATGCTCACTATTAGTTTTCTTTTCAATGCCATTCTTTCTAAAACCTCATCATTGCTCAAATGTTTGGTCCATGATATCCGCAGCATCCTTCTGTAGAACCACATTTCCGCTGCTTCAAGTTTTTTCCTCATCTTCAATTATATTGTCCAGCATTTACTGCCGTATTGAAGAACTGACATCACATAGCAATGTAGCACTCTCTTCTTTGTTTCTAGTGAAATTTTCCTGTGTCTTAGTACTTTACTCAGCTTCTGGAACGCGTCATTCGCCATACCAATTCGCCTTCGGATCTCTGTGTCGCACTTTCCATCTCCTGTTAGAACACTTCCTAGGTATTTAAATTTGTACTGCAGTAATAAACTTCAAGAAGGATAATTACATATTCATTAACATATGCAAAACGGAAAACGGTTATGATACTGACAAAAATAATTAAAAATTGATTAAATCTTCCTTGTCAGCCGCATTCAATGAACCACATATAATATATACGTTTGAAATGTAGCATATATATATATAGTGTATTGCGGCAGCAGATAAATTTCTAAACATATATTGTTAAATATAACAGACAATGAATGTCTATTATGTTTAATTATGACCCGTTCTAAACATCGTATTTTAGCTTTAATTTCAGGTGAAAATAAAGACAAAAATTGTTCAACATTTGAATATTTTTTATTATGCTGGTTCTAAGTTTTCGGCTCACATGAGCCATCTTCAGAAAAGTTATAGGGACTTAAAGTTAACATTTCTGGTAACATTTCGGTCACCCACGTGGTGTAACGTCATAGAACCGCATTACAAATTTGCGACCTACGTCTGCAATTCAGTGACTGTTATCGTCACATACCAATGTTTTATGCCAACACAAGATAATATCATCTTTGATTGTGGGTGTCTTTATGTTAACGTTCATATTATAACAACAATAATAATAACTATATATCTGTAAATGCTCTACTTCTGTGCTGAGCACCTTTTATATAAAATAAATGTTAAAATGTCGAATATATATTCATTAGTTTAAACCATATATATATATATATATATATATATATATATATGTAATGATAAAATAAGTAACGAACGGGTAGGAAAAAGTGTCTTTAATGTAATATGTTTCACTTTTACAAGCTTCTTGAAAAATTTTCTGAAGACGAATGATTCAATTTTTTTTTTGCATTTTAAAAAATCTAAAGAGACAGTATGTTGATTGAAGTTTGATTTTGTTTGCCAGATATGTGTCACGTGTAATAAAGCAATGGGTGAATAAAATTAATTTATGTTTATATGTGTGCACCACGTGTAATAAAAGTAATAGATGTATATTTTAAATGTAAACGTATGTCTGCGAAAATAATGCACGTCTCAAGCCTATTTAAACTATAGACGAATTAAGCGTGTTTATACGTCACTAACGAAAATACATTTCCGTTCAAAATTGTAGCGAAATAATGTATACAAGTATTAAGCGAATATATGTGTAAATGAAAAAGACAAAAGGAAAACCATATTTTTTCGGCTACGCGTTTCGTCCTGTGGTGTACTTTATCAAAGCAAAGAGATTAAATGAATTTTATTTTAAATAACGTATCTATCCAAACTTATTTATAAATGGAACTTTGTCTGTGTGTGTATGCGTGTGTGTTACTGTGTGTGTGTGTGTTACTGTGTGTGTGTGTGTGTGTTACCTATAGACTCCGAAACGGCTGAACCGATTTTCTTGAAAATTTACACAGTTGTACTATAAGCGTCTGCGAGTGTTCTTAGCTAGGTTTGTGTCGAGGTATCCCCGATAAATATCGAAAATCGATAATCGAAAAAACCGGGTTATAGAAGAAGTGGTCCGATTTTAATCAAATTTGATTCACTCATAGACAAAGACATAAGAAACGATATTCAGAAGTTTCAAGGTTGCAGTTCTTACAATAGTGCAGAAAATCGATAATATGTATATATAAAAGGCAAGATGTTTGTGTGTGTGCTTGTTTATCTGTCTGTATGTCCTCTATACGGATCCACAATTTTTATCCGATTCTCACCAAACTTCAAATTTTGACTTACATCCATTCATTTTTCTTTCAGTCTACTGTTTCGCTTTAAGTGGAAAAAACTATTGCTTTTTAGTCTTTCGTGCCAACGTCCAAAGAGTCTGAGCTCCAGGACCATGGATTAGTTTTAAAGCTTTCATTACACCCGAGCAACGCCGGGCTATACTGCTAGTAAACAAAAATGGTTGAGATCTATCTGTCTTGATAGATAGATAGATAGATAGATAGATAGATAGATAGATAGATAGATATTTGTCTCTATTTCTGAGATGAGGTAGTATTTACAGTATTTACATTATTCGGACTATTGTCATCATCTTTGTTGCCATTTGTACGACGTTTCGGCCGTTGTACGCTCTGACCTTCTTCAGGTGTTAGAAATTTCAAACCGAACCCTTTATTACTATCACTGGGGTATATCATCCTCATTCCTTGCGTAAAGCCTCGATTGGAAGTCATGAGTTATCATGAGGTTTTACACAAGGAATGAGGATGATATACCCCAGTGATTGTAACAAAGGTTTCGGTCTGAAATTCCTAGCACCTGAAAAAGCCGGAGCGTACAACGCTCAGACAATAGTCTGAATACGATAGATAGATAGATAGATAGATAGATAGATAGATAGATAGATAGATAGATAGATAGGGAACAGGATATATAGATAGATATAGATAGATAGATAGATAGATAGATAGATAGATAGATAGATAGATAGATAAAAATACAATTAAATAATATTTGAAAACTGTACGTTTAAAACTTGAAATTATATATAGGTCTCATAGAAGTTGTGGACTTTTATCTTCATTGTGAAGCGAAGTTAAATGTTATGAATGAAATTTCGAGTAACTCTCATAGGTTTAGAATAGGTACCCAATCATTTTCTATACTTAAGTATTGAAGAGAATTCTTTTAAATAAAAAAATGCTTTATTGGAACTTTCATTTTAGCTTTAATTGAAAGCTAAATGATTAAATTTATTTTTCCCAGCAAGCAAAATACTCTGGTGTATTTCCAATAGAAATTATATTGATCAGAATTACAACTTTTTGAGAGTTTTTAGGGGTCATCATTTTTTCCTCCATTTTTGACAGATTGGCAGTTTTGTAAAACAAAACTTATGAGATCAAGTCCCAAGTAGGCATCTACGCAGATGACACTACAATATACTCCCGCACCAGTAAGAAACCTGTCGTGGCGGACAGACATAATCTCGCTGCTGACCTTGAGCGGGATCTACACTCTGTGGTGAACTGGGGCAAGAAGTGGCTTGTCAACTTCAATTCATCTAAGACCAAGCTGTTGTCTGTCAACCATTACAGGCAACCTCTCCTGCCTCCCATAAGCATGGACCAAGCAATTCTCCCGGAGAGTAATACACTACGCCTCCTCGGACTTACCCTGTCCTCAGACCTCAAATGGAACCACTATATTGAATCCATAGCAAAATCTACTGCTAAGAAGGTTGGGTCACTATGTCGATCCAGGATGTTTTTTCTACCTGAATCCATCCTGCATATATACAAGTCAACCATCCGTGCATGGAGTACTGCTGCCATTTATGGTCAGGTGCCCCTGCCGTTCTCCTCAGTGTTCTTGACAGGCTCCAAAGGAGAGTCTGTAATGTGATAGGTACTGATCTGGCGGTTCGACTGCAGCCACTTCCCCATCGTCGAAATGTGACCTCCCTTTGTCTGTTCTATAAATACTTTCATGGCTTCTGCTCAGACGAACTTAAGTCACTGATGCCTCCTCAACAGGTGTTTACTCGTGCAACCAGACTGGCAACTGGGTCCCACCCATTCACAGTCAGGTTAGCCAAATGCAGACGACAATTCTACTCCTGCAGCTTCTTCTCTCGCACTTCCCGCCTGTGGAACTCGCTCCCGTATTCTTGCTTTCCTAACGGCTACAACCTCCAGAAATTTAAATGCAAAGTCAATACTCATCTACTAACCACTGGACTCTAGCTCTCTCCCCACCCCCATATAACCTTCCCTTTCTCTCCACCTATGTATCTGTCATCGCACCTGCTTTCTCAGCTTTCTGTTGTTCCTTTCTAACTAGTTTGTACTCCTCACTCTTTTCTAATTAATCTTTTTACATTTATGTAGCCCCCTGCACATCAGTGGCATTTCCGCCTTGCTCGGGGTGAAATGATTAAAAAAAATACTCGGTATTAAAAGTCTTGCAATAATAAAATATACATCCGTGACATGTTATTTTTGGAAAATTAACAAATTTAAAGTTAAATTAATCTAATTTGAAATAAGTATTACTTGTTTATAGCATGAAATTTAGAATAAATCACAGAGGTAATATGTTTCTGACGCCTGACGTTATTGATGACAGCCTGCTTTGATAAGCTAAGTATGGTTGACCAGAATTTACATAATTGTTCAAATTGTTTTCCTGTAACGGGAAGAAAACGTGAAACGCGTGACCTTTAAAAACAACACCCTTCCAACACACAAAAAATTAAAATTATTTTTGAAATCTTTAAATTTTGATTCGAAGATTTTTATTAAAATTTCAATTTTTGATTGGTAATAATATTTAAAAGCAATTAAAAGCTTATCTAATTCAATAATGTCATAATTTTATTGCATCTTTTATTTTACTGTTTCGAGCAGATTTTCACAAAAAAAAAAGTTAACTGTTTTTTAAAAAATAGATGATTTACATTCCCCAAGGAGCACTACGTTTAACTAATAAAACTAATTTTCGAAACTGAATTTGATTTCTTAAAATTTCATGTAATTACGCAGAGCGGAGTAACAAATGTAAAAAAATATATTTTTACAAAGTTATAAAAAGAATAATTTCAAAAATAATTTAATTCATTTGTGAATAAGTCCTGAAAGTTTCATTAACATCCGACAATTATTTAATTTTTGCGAGAATTTTCAAATTAATGTGTTTCCCCTAAAAAAAACTGAGTTTCGTAATATTACAATTATTATCCATAAACTCTGGTAAAAAAAAAAACAAGTTATTTTACCATATTTTTGAACGTGTCAGAAAAGATTTTAAAGATATTTTATTTAATTATTTTATTTAATTATTTTATTTAATTTAAAAATTATTTTATATTTCGTCTTAATAATAACATAAACATAATTTTCATGCATAACCTCGAACTAAATATGGAAATTCTTGCAAAAATCAAATAATGGTCGGATTTTGATGGAAATTTCAGGACTTATTCATAATTGACTGAAATCATTTTTGAAATAATTATTTTTATAAAATATTGGTAAATATATATATATATATATATTGTCATCCGCAGACAGATCTGTTTCGGCGTATCACAGCTCATCAGTACGGTTAGACTCCGATTGCTTTTTTACCCAGGATTGAAACCCGACTGAAATGGCGTCAGTCGGCGACTCTACCCCTGGGCTATGGGCGTTCGGTGGAAGTAGGCAGACTTTTTAGCGCATATCATTATACGCGCCCAATAGCTAGAGCGCTCTAATTCATTTCACTGAATGAGCGATGCGTACAGAGTAGCTACGATTTATATATTTTTACGTATGTTACCCCTACCAATTAATTTCCAGAAATGTCGAAAAATGCGATTAGTTTCGACCATATAGATAATTTTAATTAAATTCAGGAGTCATTGGGGAATGCTAATCAACTATCTTTTTTTTCTTCAAAACCTGCTCATTTTTAGAAAATCTACTCCGAATTGCGGAAAGAAAAATGCAATAAAACTATACCATTCTTTATTTGGATAAACATTTAATTGCTTTTTAAACATAAATTAAAATGATATCATAGTCTGAATATAAAATAAAACTTTCCATTAATAATGAATTTTTGCAAGAATTGTTTTCACTTTTTTTTTTTTCTATTAAGTAATTTCTAAAGTTTCAAAGATTTCTTAAAATTTCCTTCTCCTAGGTCCTAGCTCCGATTTTGTGAAATTCAGGTGTGACGAATATATTTGCTAATCGAAAAATCTAAAAGCTTACTATAAATAATGCTGCTCTTTATTTTTTTTTTAATAATTAAAACATTTTAATTTTCTGCATGTTGATTACACGTATTTTGTTTGCACGGGTGGCCGTACGCGATATTTATCATTAAAAAGATGAGAAAAAATCCGTATATAAACCTTTTTATACCAAATTCGTCTTCCATACTTGACCGGCTACTGCAGACCATATCAATTAACGCCTCCTGATAAGTTGATGACAGATGTGATAACAAGGAACCCGTAATATTGAGAAACGCTTTTTGAAAACATTTCAGGCAGTAAGCTATTGTTTCAAGACAACATTAGGTAAAGTTAAATTCGGTAATTTGTATAAAATAATGTGTCAGCGAGGTGTATTTTATTTTTATGAGATTTTTTAAAACCGAGAATTGGCTTCTGTTTACAATGGATGAAAAATGGCGGAAACTTTGAAATTTTAAAAACTTTTTTTTAAACCTGAAGATTTTTAATTCCGATCAATATAAATTCGGTTTGAAATACACCAGAGTATTATAGCTTCAAGGAAGCTTTTTTTTATTTTTTTAAAATTCAATTTAAATTGTGGTATCGAAAATTTGAGTAGAGGTATCTAGATTAATTCAAAGTAATTTCAGTCGGTGTTGAAGTTTTGTTGCTGTTTTTTTTTTCTTTTTTTCTTTTGGAATTGTTATGTCGTGAGTAAGAATAAATAACTCAACAACAGGAATAGGTTAATTGTTGTATTCCGTGAAAATAGTATTTACAAAGGTTATTAGTATCCAATAATAAGGGTTAATCGTTTCAACCGTAGTAAGACGTAGTATGAGCAATGGGTACTTCCGGGTCGTCACCGGAAGTCTACGACTGACTTGTCGATCGGCTGCTCGACACGCTCTCCTACGTAGATGCCACCATTACATAGTAATGGAATAGTCCATGATAGCCGACTAGGTGCGGGCGTCCCAACAGGAATATTCATATACCCAATCTTATTTTCTACGGAACGAAAAGTAAGCAAACAAGTCCGAAATGGATCTCGACAACATAACTCGGCCAGATCACTAACTTTCCTCTTGACGCCCAGCCAACAAAGCTTGGATGAAGACCGGCGTTCTGTCAAGTTATCCACACAGCATCAAAGAATTCTATGTAGTCTTTGATCTGAACGACCCAGAACTGGGAAACGTGTCTTTCATAAAAACAGATTCTCTTAAGAACGGATCTCAAAATGCTCAGCGGCCTCTTTGTGATTCCGGTATAAGAGTCCTTTTTGCTTCTATTTTTAAAGACATTCTTGTTTCTTGTATACCTTGCTATGGTATTGTCAGCATTCTTCTGTAGATCCAAATCTCTAGCCTCAAAATTGTTCTCGTCAAAGTCCATCTTGCACAATTATAAATCTAATATTTACCCGTGCATTGAATACTGATATCATATATTGTTTAGCGATCCTGACATTAATCTCGAGGATCCTAACATTATCCAAAGAAATACCTGTAATGTAATCAATCTTGACTTAGCATCTCGACTTCAGTGACATTCTCACCGGCTTCATGTGGCTTCCCTCTGTCCTTTCTACAAATATTTTCATGGCAACTGGTCTGACGAGCATTTTTCATTATGCCCCGGCTACATAAATTTAAGCGTGGTACTAGATCAGTATCTAGGTTCCATCTGTTTACTGTTGAAATAATTAAAAGTAACTTCCACTTCTACTCGAATAGTTTCTTTTCTCGCATTTCCCGCCAGTGAAACGCCCTTGCTTCCCTGATTACTTGCTTTCCTGATGACAATCTTCAAAAATTTAAATGAAACATCAATTGCCGCATTTTGTCTTTTTAAATCCTGTTGAATTTAATTGCAATACTAGACTGGCGTCGAGAACTATTAAGCTGCCTTATTTACAGTAGAATAGACAGTTCCTCCTTCAATAAATACTAACCTGCGTGACTTCCGGAGAAGTAGTCGTAACGCAGTCTTGACGCCGTCGTGATGCAGTCGTGAGGCAGTCGTGAGGCAATTGTGACGCAGTGTAACTAGACAGTTTAGACGTATACTTCTATCTACTGACTAATAACACTCTTATTTTATATCTATGTTCTGTTATTCTAATACATTGGTTCAACCTACCTTCTTGTTTTCCGTGTCTTTCTTCCTGGCCCTAACAGGCCACAGGATCACATCAATTTACAGTTGAGCTGGCTATACGTAGCCATGAATTCTATGCTAACAGTTTCTTTTCTAGCCCTTCTCGCTCGTGGAACTCCCTTCCGGCTCCATACTTTCGAACCAACTTCAAGCTTACGGCCTATCACGTTCAATACACGCTCGATCACCGAAGTTAAGCAACGTTGAGCCTGGTCAGTACTTAGATGGGTGACCGCTTGGGAATACCAGGTGCTGTAAGCGTATAGTGACGGATGTGCGTTGTGGTGCAGTGGATATCGGCTCGGAAAGAGAAATTGGTGAGCCGAGTTCGAATTCCAGTTGAATACCCTGCATTCACTTAAGCACTGGTACTCTTGGGAAAGGTATTAATCCGTCCATTCCCTCCAGTTATGGGTTAAATAACAAGGGTAGGACTTGGGGATCCTGCTCTTAAAAACAAATCCCAATGAATCGTGAAAAGAAAAATTTTGTAAAAATAAAATAACCTTACCCCAAATCATTGGTTATGACCTTAAATGATCCCATAAGGATTGATAGGTCGTTAAGCCTCAAAAACAAACAAAAACAAACCAACCAACTTCGATCTGCAAAAAATGAAACGCAAGCTCTATCATTATTTATTGTCCTTCTGATTACTCTTTCCTCTTCCCGCTCATTATTCATGCTTCTATTCCTAATTCTTCCGCACCCTGTAACCTCTTGAGTCTTAGTGGCTTTATTGCCTTGCAATGGTTGATAGGAATTAGACACGTTGCACCCAATCTCAGTATCTTTTGATTCCATTCTCCTTTTCATGTGAATAAATTGCTCAGCATTCACCGCCATTCACGGCGTTGTAAGATTGCTTTTCGTAAATTTTTCTGTTTATTTTATCCAGTTTGAATGTTTTCTAATAGATCACGCAACACATTTACCGACGATATTAAGCGAAATTTATCACACGCATGGAAAGTGCAAGAACACGCTCGTTTTTTTAGTTTGTTTGTTTTTTTAATAATATTTGACATTCCAAATGTCTTTGTTTATTGATTATGAGTAAAACTGGAATGTGTTATTGATGAGACGGGGGATAGGAATTTGGAAAATCACTCGCTACTTTAAGATAAAGGATTGCTGCCGCGTCAACTTCCCTTGTGAGTCGGTCAATCGGAAAATTAATGTAGACTCTCAATGTTATTGGGAATCATCAATCAAACAGATTATTTCAAAGACATTGATAGTAGTGCTTTTCTATTTTCGTCTATTTGTATTTATCTGAATATGCATAATCGTATAGATAGATAGATAGATAGATAGATAGATAGATAGATAGATAGATAGATATGAACAGACTTGCATAGATATATGATAGATAGATAGATAGATAGATAGATAGATAGATAGATAGATAGATAGATAGATATGAACAGACTAAAATAGATAGATAGTTAGATAGATAGATAGATAGATAGATAGATAGATAGATAGATATGAACAGACTGAGATAGATAGATAGATAGATAGATAGATAGATAGATAGATATGAACAGACTAAAATAGATAGATAGATAGATAGATAGATGTGAACAGACTAAGATAGATAGATAGATAGATAGATAGATAGATAGATAGATAGATAGATATGAACAGACTAAAATAGATAGATAGATAGATAGATAGATGTGAACAGACTAAAATAGATAGATAGATAGATAGATAGATAGATAGATAGATAGATGAACAGACAAAATAGATAAAATAGATAGATAGATAGATAGATAGATAGATAGATAGATAGATAGATAGATAGAT
Organism: Ascarosepion bandense; assembly: GCA_037127315.1. Lineage (NCBI taxonomy): Eukaryota > Metazoa > Mollusca > Cephalopoda > Sepiida > Sepiidae > Ascarosepion > Ascarosepion bandense. Next base: position 2,529,904 of record JBBBDQ010000953.1, read on the forward strand.
GTGAACAGACTAAAATAGATAGATAGATAGATAGATAGATAGATAGATAGATGTAGATAGATGTGAACACTAAAATAGATAGATAGATAGATAGATAGATAGATAGATAGATAGATAGATAGATAGATAGATAGATAGAAAATAGATGTGAACAGACTAAAATAGATAGATAGATAGATAGATAGATAGATAGATAGATAGATAGATAGATAGATAGATATTAAAAACAGAGCTGGTACAAGAGAAACGCTTGCAATTCGCAATAACAGTTGATTATTTATATGCAAACGAAAAGCAGTTTTAAACGGCAATATTTGCTCGCCTAAGATGATTTCAGTGAATGCTTTAATGGCGTCCAGTTGTCGTCTGTATCTCTTATCATTAAATACCCAGTTGTTCACATTCCTTCCTGATCTTTTGATCGGGAGATGAGGTTTATCCTTTGTTTCCACTTTATGATTAGGTTTTCATTTTTATTGTATAATCTACTTCAAATCTATATATTCTAACCCCTCCCACGGTCTTTTGAACAGGAGTAGAAACGTATCCCTTGTTTCCTCTTTAGGATTGGGTTTCCGGTTCCTTTTAATGTCTACTTCAAATCTATATATTCTAACCCCTCCCACGGTCTTTTGAACAGGAGTAGAAACGTATCCCTTGTTTCCTCTTTAGAATTGGGTTTCCGGTTCCTTTTAATGTCTACTTCAAATCTATATATTCTAACCCCTCCCACGGTCTTTTGAACAGGAGTAGAATCGTATCCCTTGTTTCCTCTTTAGGATTGGGTTTCAGGTTCCTTTTAATGTCTACTTCAAATCTATATATTCTAACCCCTCCCACGGTCTTTTGAACAAGAGTAGAAACGTATCCCTTGTTTCCTCTTTAGGATTGGGTTTCCGGTTCCTTTTAATGTCTACTTCAAATCTATATATTCTAACCCCTCCCACGGTCTTTTGAACAGGAGTAGAATCGTATCCCTTGTTTCCTCTTTAGGATTGGGTTTCCGGTTCCTTTTAATGTCTACTTCAAATCTATATATTCTAACCCCTCCCACGGTCTTTTGAACAGTAGTAGAAACGTATCCCTTGTTTCCTCTTTAGGATTGGGTTTCCGGTTCCTTTTAATGTCTACTTCAAATCTATATATTCTAACCCCTCCCACGGTCTTTTGAACAGGAGTAGAAACGTATCCCTTGTTTCCTCTTTAGGATTGGGTTTCCGGTTCCTTTTAATGTCTACTTCAAATCTATATATTCTAACCCCTCCCACGGTCTTTTGAACAGGAGTAGAAACGTATCCCTTGTTTCCTCTTTAGGATTGGGTTTCCGGTTCCTTTTAATGTCTACTTCAAATCTATATATTCTAACCCCTCCCACGGTCTTTTGAACAGGAGTAGAAACGTATCCCTTGTTTCCTCTTTAGAATTGGGTTTCCGGTTCCTTTTAATGTCTACTTCAAATCTATATATTCTAACCCCTCCCACGGTCTTTTGAACAGGAGTAGAATCGTATCCCTTGTTTCCTCTTTAGGATTGGGTTTCAGGTTCCTTTTAATGTCTACTTCAAATCTATATATTCTAACCCCTCCCACGGTCTTTTGAACAAGAGTAGAAACGTATCCCTTGTTTCCTCTTTAGGATTGGGTTTCCGGTTCCTTTTAATGTCTACTTCAAATCTATATATTCTAACCCCTCCCACGGTCTTTTGAACAGGAGTAGAATCGTATCCCTTGTTTCCTCTTTAGGATTGGGTTTCCGGTTCCTTTTAATGTCTACTTCAAATCTATATATTCTAACCCCTCCCACGGTCTTTTGAACAGGAGTAGAAACGTATCCCTTGTTTCCTCTTTAGGATTGGGTTTCCGGTTCCTTTTAATGTCTACTTCAAATCTATACTTCTAACATTTTTTTTTATCATTTCACCCTGAGCAAGGCGGAAACGCCACTGATGTGCAGGGGGTTACATAAATGTAAAAAGATTAATTAGAAAACAGTTAGGAGTACAAACTAGTTAGAAAGGAACAATAGAAAGCTGAGAAAGGTGCGATGACAGATACATAGGTGGAGAGAAAGGGGAGGTTATACAGGGGAGGGGAGAGAGCTAGAGGCCAGTGGTTAGTAGATGAGTATTGACTTTGCATTTAAATTTCTGGAGGTTGTAGCCGTCAGGAAAGCAAGAATACGGGAGTGAGTTCCACAGGCGGGAAGTGCGAGAGTGGAAGCTGCATGAACTCTGAAATTTTATTTACTAATTTTTAAAAAATTATTTTGTTTCTTTTTCTCCTCCCTAGCTGTAAATAAGTTTGCCTATCGTCCGGTTTGCACCCCCACCGAAGTCTTTTAACAAGTGTAAAGTTCTTTCCACAGCCACTTTCAACTCCATATTTCTAACGTCACCTATGAATCTTTGTTTATTATTATTTTCCTTTACTAAATATAGATAGGTTCGCCTATCGCCCGGTTCACACACCTCCACAATTTTTTGAACAAGAATAGAGGTTTACTCCTTATTTCCTGTCTAGGAATGGGTTTCCAGTTTCTTCCAAACCCGACTTCAATCCCACACTTCTAACGCCTCCGCCTAAACTCTTTTTTTTTCTTCTATTTTCTATTTTCGTACTAATTATAATTTTTATTTTTTATTTCATTTATTTTATTTCCATTTCTTCTCGGAAACAGTAGATGAAAATTCGTCATCAGATCTACCCTAGAAATATAAACTTTATTCAATCTACTAATTAAGAGATTAGGTTCGATGTTAGAGTTTTAATTTTTGGTTGGTAACTGAATCGTGCTTCTGTTAAAACTGGATTCTTTTTAACAACTTTCCAAAAACTGTAATTTCACATAAATGCGTGATTTCGAAAGTAAAATTTATCCGTAAGCGTTTTAATATATATATATATATATATATATATATATATATATATATATATATATATATATATATAGCCACACTGATGAGCTGTGATCCAGTGAAACGGGCTTTTCTGTGAATGACTAATATATATATATATATATATTTCATTTTTAAGTTATTAGTAATTTTTTATATATTATTATATATATTTTTCATTTTTTTTTTATTATATATTATTATATATATATTTCATTTTTAAGTTATTAGTTATTTCGCTACCTTGGTTTCCACCACGAGTGGTTTCTTCAGGCGATTTTTAATAACAATATATATACATATATATATATATATATAGTTATTAAAAAAATTTTGGGCAATTTTTAATAACTATATATATATATATATATATATATATATATATATATATATATATATATATATATATAGTTATTAAAAATCGCCTGAAGACACCACTCATGGTAAAAACCAATGTAGCGAAATAACTCGTTTAAAAATGAAAAATATTAAAAAGTTCTACAATATAATTGTATAGAACACGTTTTAATACAAATGTATACTGGTCTAACCATATTAGGACCAAAAACTAAGTATTAAGCAATCAATATATAGGGAGTAGCGACACCGACTGACACCAGACCGGTTGAGTTTCGATCCCAGCCAGAAGCAAGTGGATGTGTCTAGCCACACTGATGAGCTGTGATACAGCGAAACAGGCTTGTATGTGGATGACTAATATATATATATATATATATATATATATATATATATATATATATGTGTATGTTATTTTTTCTTTTTGTTATTTTACGTTCCAAAATGCGATCGATATTTTCTTTTTAAAAATCGGATCAAAATGGCATTTTCGTAATTTTCACACGAAAACCTAATCAAACACGAACTCACGCACAAGACAAAAAACACTTTCAAAACAAATCTGTACTATTTTCGACATCGTGACAAACAGACAGACCGAATTAGCAAAATCACTTCAGGATTGTGTTCACTGAGCGTATATCGATTGTGGTGGCTTTATCTTATGCCAACCTCATATCCCAGCATATATTTAAATGGCAAGGATTCAAAAAACATATAAATAAATAAGCATTTTTTTCATAACGCATTATATACGGGATTATAGAGATTAGATAGTTAAAAAATAAATGACATAATCTGTTTTAGATTAATTAATTATTTGCAGAATTACCAAAGGATAGTGAGATAAGTTGAAATACACAGCCGTTGTATTATACGGCCTTCTTCGGATGTCTTCCATAATATGAGCTTTGATATTCGGTCCAAAATTTTCGTCTTCGTTGTTATACTCAAAACGTTTCGGCCGTTTTACTATCCGAACTTCTTCAGGTGTTTTCCTCGTTATAAGCTTTATTATTTGGACCAAAATGCCCATCTTCGTTGTCATAATTAAGTTTTACTATCCGGCTTTCTTCAGGCGTCTGTTGTATTATATAATTTTCTATTCAGTCCTTTACGCTCCTCTTGGTTTTTACATTCACAATGTTTCGGCCGGCCTTCTTCAGATATATGTCTTCGTATTCAGTAATCTAAGAATTTTAAACCGTAACTTTTTATTTTGTCCATGGCGGTAAATATATCCCATTCCACTGGCAATACTCAACACTTACTAGTTTTTTAATGTCGAGTAAACGAAATGATGTTTTTGTTTTTTCGTTTTTTTTTCCCATAGATGCGATGAGCGGTCATGTACAACTATTTTTGACCCGATTGAAGAAAGAATGATGAAAAGGCGGAGAAAATCATTAAAAAAAACGTAATCTGTAAATATAAAGGAATTTACAATATTTACATTATTCGGACTGTTGTCCACAACATCTTTGTTGCCATTTGTACGACGTTTCGGCCGTTGTACGCTCCAGCATTCTTCAGGTGCAAGGAATTTCGAACCGAACCCTTAATAGCCCAGTGGATATAAATGTTGAACCGAACCCTTAATAGCCCAGTGGATATAAATGTTGGTTAGTTCCTGTGACTTGACCCAAAGAGTTGTGAGTTAAATAACAGTGATGAACAAGTAAATTACAGGGTTAGAGGGAGATAACTTATGACTTCCAGAAGAGGCTCTATGCAAGGAATGGAGTTCATATACTCCAGTGATTGTAATAAAGGGTTTGGCTTGAAATTCTTAGCACTTGAAGATGGCAAAAAAGATGAGGAATAATTTAAATACTGTAAATAGTACCTCATCTTAGAAATATAGACAAATAATAAAGGAATTTTCATTCGGAAATTTCCCATTCTTATTAAACGTAATGGCATAGAAATATTTTAGACATTAAGAGAAATGATTCGATTATTTAGATCATAAATTAATAATTAAATGAGCATGCACACTTTGATAGCTGTAGCCTCTAAACTTCTTCCTAATAAGTAACTTTGAATTTCGAAAGAAAACCACTTTTTTAACCCATGGATGTAGTGTTGTATATATATTTTTACTACGGTATAAAATTTCGCCTACAAGTGTATTCGCGGTGTGCGACGCAGGGCCGGCAGCATTTGAAAAATAAATGTTGTTTTGAAATGTCAGTAAGTGCAAAAAATCATGGTGCTGGCTGGGTTTTGTTCTGACAAACAGAGGTTGAGGCCAACGAAATAAACACTGAAAATATAATAAAATGCAACGGAAGTATCACGTGTCGAGCGTTTGCTCGCCTATTTAATACATCAGAGAGATAGCAGTCAGTTCAGTTGAGTTAAGATCACAAAGAGACAGAGAAAGAAAGACAGGCGCAACCCGCCGGCTGACCTCGTATGTGCAAGTGCTACCTCTGCCCAAACCCCTATTCCACTCCACAACAACGTCACCGAAGAAACTGAATAAGGATATAATTATATATTTTATGTGTTGCTATTAGTCATTTTTGCATATGAAGAAGATAATAAAAAATTTTGTTGCAGTTTATATACACTACCGGCAATAATTAATGCTGCACAATAACATATGAATCAAATGAATTTATAAATATTTAATAATTACCTAAAATGCAGTTTCATCAATGAAAGAATGAACAAAATTTAGGGTGATTCGGACGAGTTCCTCTTTGCTTCCTTGCTTTGTAAAATTTTGCGAAGTAATAATGATAAAAGAACCATTCTATTTTCATTTAGAATTATCCACTTGGTAATAAATACTAAAACTAGTACGAAATTCATCATTTCTTTAAAAAAAACTGGGGTGGCCTAATAATTATGGCCGGTAGCGTGTATATATATATATATATATATATATATATATATATATATAGTAAATCTACAGTGTGCGATGGGTAAATTGTCGCTATTTGCCATGTAAATAACAAAATGTAAATAACATGTAAATAACAAGTAATAATAACAAAAGAACCATTCTATTTTCATATAGACTTATCCACTTGGCAATAAATACTAAAAATAGTATGAAATACATCATTTCTTTGAATAAAAACTGAGGTAGCCTAATAATTATGGCTGGCAGTGTACATCACAAGGGTAGACTAACAGTAGACTATATTCTTTCCGCATTCAATGCCTAGAAAATGCTTTTGTTTCTGTGAATATTTTCACGTCTTAATCAATTTTGTCCTGCTTGAACATATCTGACACTGAAGCAAGGACTGAACACGCCAACCGAAGGCGTCAACTCAAAACAGCCACATCACCATATATATGGGAAACACCGCTTTTACCAGAAGGCTATGAATCTTTTGAGCGATCTAGTATTATTTTACAATTTTAAATCTGTAATCAGGTGATTGAATCTTTAGTGTCCTTTCATAAGCGTAACTTCTAGATTGTGCTATTTTCCATGCTAAATCTACTGAGTTCGTTTTCAAAACCTGACATAGATTGGTGATTGCTTGGGCGCTGTAAGCTTGGATGAGAGCGGGGAATGTGATGGTGTAACCCATAACTAGAAAGAAGAGACGGATTAATACCTTTCCCAAGGTTATTTGCGCGTAAGTGAATGCAAGGAATTCAACTTGACTTCGAAATCGGCTCCCTAATTTGTCGTTCCGAGCCGATATCCACTGCACCATAACGCGAGTGAATGTAAAGAGTTTAATTTTAATTCGAACACGGCTCTCCATGTGCTCAATCTAAGCCGACATTTATTACACAGTAACGCACACTTTTTCAGATTTTAAATATCTGGGAAGTGTTCGGTATTGAAAATTGGATTCTTATGATCTAAAAAATATTTTCTGGTTTAAATAACCTGCAATAGGTTGATAGAGCATAAAACACAAATCAAGCAACCCTTCCGCTTTCGAATTGCTCTCTCAGATATTATTCTGGTCATGGATATAACATTTCTTGTTTCAATCAGTTAAGTGCTATACGTGATGCACGCTTGGGCGATCATGTCTCGAAAGAGACATGACTGACTGGGCAGAAGATTATCCACTAGTAGGTTGCCATTACTATCTGCGGTAGACTGCTTGCTAACCAAGGCTACAGAATCTCAATTTGTCTTACTATTTAACCCATAGCTAGGAAAAGAAGAGATGGATTAATCTCTTCCTAAAGTAAGAATGCAATGAATGGAACTGGAATTCGAACTCGTCTCTTTGATTTCTCGTCTCGAGCTGATATCCCCTGCACCATAAAGCACACATCCGGTGAGACGTCATATCCTTGTCTTAGTCCTCGTTCTGATCTTGTATATTCCTTGTCTCGTTCTTATTCCAGACGCAGACTTTTCTTAAAACTCCGATTTTCTCGAAATTCATTGACTTAAACGTTTAATTCTTTCTATTAATAAGAAAGCTGCCTTTGGGCCCATGTCTCCTCATTCAATTTCCATTTTTCCTTTAACGTTAATAGAATCCCACCGTCTCAGCTCTCAGGTCTATGACCTACAACCCGACATCTACCCACGTCTTATCCCCTAGGAATTCGAATCCTTGACAACCGGCTTTGCTCATTAATGGTGTATTTTGGGAATAATTGGCGAAATTTATATGACTGGTCGACCAGTGATTATTCAATATTCGTTTGAGCATAGAATGTAATAATAGACAAAGACGGACTTGAGATTATGTTTGTCACTTCTGCAAACTACGAATTGGAAATGTAAAAATCAAGCAAGTCAGAGAGTTAAGTGCCATTCACGATACATGCTTGGGTGATCGTGTCTTTTTCGACTCATGACTGATTAGGCAGAAGACATTCCCGCAGTAGGCTGGTGTTTTTCTGTGTTAGACTGCCTGCCAACCAAGACTTTATATGACCCAGTCTATTCTGCTATTCAACCGTGATAATAAAAGTCAGTCAGTTATGTGCCATTCGTTTGGGTGATCATGTCTCTTTCAATTAAGGATTAACTAAGCTGAAGACGATTCCGCAGTAGAATGTCGTTTCTTTCTAGACGGGCTGCCAACCAAGGCTTTAGGACCCAGTCTGTCTCGCTATTCCGAGAGAGGAAATGGGTCCATACCTTCCCCAGGGATATTTACGTGTAAGTGAATGTCAGTCAGTCAGTTAAGTGCCATAAGTGATACACGCTTTGGGAGATCATGTCTCTAAAGAAGATTATCCTGCAGTAGGTTGCCAGCCAAGGCTATAAAACCTAATATGTCTTGTTATTTGACTCATAGCTAGAGGGACAAGAGATAGATTATATTACATCATTATATTATAATTCGTGGGGGATCTGTTTATTAGTTCATAATGATAGAAAACCCATCCCTCATTTCATGCCCAGTAGAAACCTTAATCATGTTTTCAACTATTATATTCAGTCAGTCAGTTAAGTGCCATACGTGATACACGCTTGAGCGATCATGTCTCGAAAGAGACATGACTGACTGGGCAGAAAATTATCAAGCAGTAGGTTGTCATTACTTTCTGCGGTAGAATGGTTGCCTACCAAGGCTATAGAACCCAATCTGTCCTGTTATTTAACCCATAACTAAAGGGAAGAGACGGATTAATACCTTTCCCAAGGGTATTTGCGAGTAAGTGAATGCAGGAAATTCAACGAGAATTCGAACTCGGCTCGCCGATTTGTCGTTCCGAGCCGATATTCACTGCACCACAATGCAAGTAAATGTAAAGAGTTAATTTTGATTTGAACTCGGGTCTCCAGCTTCTCATTCTAAGTCGATAAATTTGTGCATGCGCGTTATTTTAATCCTAATTTGTTTTTATTTTGTCGACTGCACAATATAGTAGAGTCAGTTGGGCACCGTCTGTGAGAAAAGGAGCATCATGATGCAATTCACTCCGCCAGAAATTTGGAAACGGCATCCTGCACTGTTTGGCACTCGCGCCGGAATCTTTAATACAAGCATTTCAGAGTGTTTTGGTATGAGTCTAAGGACAGTGCAGATGATTCGGAAAGAGTCAGACGAGTCTAATAGTGATTACGAAGGTACGGCAGCTTGGAAATCTCTGTTCTAATTCGAAAAGAACTCTTGAGTTTGTTGGTGAGAGACTCAGACAACACGGAGATCTACAACAAGCGCCTTGAGGAGGTAGTGCAGCCTTGGGTCAAGAGTGTGGCTGATGGAAGACATTATATCTGATCACTAGATTCTGTACCTTGTCAAACAAAGAAGAGAAATCAGTCATGGCAATCAGACAATTTCTGCGACCACCCCTTACATCTGGCCACATAACTCCCTAGAATATAAACAACCCCATGATTAATATGTGTGGGGCGCGAAAGACCAGCAAAACTCCTTGTAACACCAAAGATGAACTGAAGGCAAAGATTATGTAAGAATTCACCAACTAAACAAGGAAAGTATCCATGAAAGTTGCAGGAAATTCCAAAGTCGTCTTGAGGCTAGGGTTAAAGCCAATGGCGGTTTTATTGAATGAATTTACTTTTTCGGATTTCGAGATATTTTTGTATAATTTTGGTAAATATATCTGTTAAAATGAGATGTCAGTGCTATTTTTATTTTTGCGTCATTTAGACGACAATTTATTCATCGCAGCCTTTATATTTTACAATAAGCTGTCAGTATTAATTAATTTTTGCATAATTTAGACGACAGTTTATTTATCACAGCCAGTATATCTCTTAAAATGTGATGTCAGTGCTTTTTTCATGGTAGAGTAATTTAGACGACAATTTATCCATCGCATCCTGTATATTTGTTAAAACGAGAAGTCAGTATGATTTTTGCTTAATTTAGACGACAATTTAACAATCGCCTCCTGTATTATATGTTATTATCAGCATATTTCAGCAGAACAACATCTCTTCTGCCTCAAGTCTATTCTTCATCTGTGAAATTATCCAACATTCGCTGTCAAATGGGAGGATTTATATCGCATATCAATTAACTAATTTCTTTGTTTTTTAATACTTTGTTTAGCTTTTGGAAGGAATTCTTTGCTCTCCCAATGGGTCCTTAAATTTTGATGTCTTATTTTCTTTTAAAAGACTGCCCACATTTTCATGCTTGCTTCATTTTGACGTCCCTAATTCGTAGCTATCATTTGGGTTACCCCTTTTGCTCACATCCATAGATTCTCTCTTATTATTATTTATGGTTAACTGATTCTTCTTGATCTTTGCTTATTTGTCGAAGAATTCTTACAGGTTTTTTCTGATCTGTCTGCTAGCCTGAGACCATCTTTGTATCTTACGTTAATCTTGGAACATTAACCATCTATTAAAGTTACACCACGACTAACCATGTGTAAATCATACCCAATTTTGAAAATATCAAAAAAGATATTAAATATAAATATTTATTTGAAATATGCAAGCACTTCAAATTTTATACTTTGAGTTTACAAGAACTGAAAAACAAAATATTTAGGTAAGAAAACCAAGTACTGAAAATTTAATTCAATTGTAATTAAAATGGTGCCATTTGCGCTGGGTACTATGTACCCATGGTTAGTGTTCTCGGGTTAAGTTTGCGTCCTCTAATGATAAATCTTGGTAATAATAAATCTTAGCTCTCTCTGGGTATTCTCGCTGTATAGGTTAAATAACTCAAGAATTTTTATCTATCAGGTAATTTGTTCCCAATAAAGTATAAAATTCTGATAGTAAATTTCTGAGAGACTTGCAAGACCAGCAACAAATAAAATGAATAGCACATGTAACTCAAAGAGAAAACAATGATGCGATGAAATGTTGAACATTTTAGACTGCTTTACGCAAAAAAATGAAAACAGCAGACATGAGGAGCTTATTTTCCCGAGAGAAAACCGAAAGCAAATGTTAACATGCCGAATGAGTCCTTTTAAGGGAATTATTAATACCGCTTTACTTAATATTTACTTTGTAAATATTAAGTAATAAATGCAATTTGCTTTTCCTTTTTCTACTATGTCTAGGTAGCGACTAAAATAGTCGAGAAAGATGGTAAGAAGTGGCTGATTTTTTACTCTGTGTCCTCGTCACAGGTGGTGAAGACCTCAAATGGAACCACTATATTGAATCCATAGCAAAATCTACTGCTAAGAAGGTTGGGTCACTATGTCGATCCAGGATGTTTTTTCCACCTGAATCCATCCTGCATATATACAAGTCAACCATCCGTCCGTGCATGGAGTACTGCTGCCATTTATGGTCAGGTGCCCCTGCCGTTCTCCTAAGTGTTCTTGACAAGCTCCAAAGGAGAGTTTGTAATGTGATAGGTACTGATCTGGCGACTCGACTGCAGCCACTTTCCCATCGTCGAAATGTGGCCTCCCTTTGTCTCTTCTATAAATATTTTCATGGCTTCTGCTCGGATGAGCTTAAGTCACTGATGCCTCCTCAACAGGTGTTTACCCGTGCAACCAGACTGGCAACTGGGTCCCACACATTCACAGTCAGCTTAGCCAAATGCAGACGACAATTCTACTCCTGCAGCTTCCTCTCTCGCACTTCCCGCCTGTGGAACTCGCTCCCGTATTCTTGCTTTCCTGACGGCTACAACCTCCAGAAATTTAAATGCAAAGTTAATACTCATCTACTAACCACTGGCCTCTAGCTCTCTCCCCTCCCCTGTATAACCTTCCCTTTCTCTCCACCTATGTATCTGTCATCGCACCTTCTTTCTCAGCTTTCTATTGTTCCTTTCTAACTAGTTTGTACTCCTCACTCTTTTCTAATTAATCTTTTTACATTTATGTAACCCCCTGCACATCAGTGACGTTTCCGCCTTGCTCGGGGTGAAATGATTAAAAAAAACCAAAAAAATAACTAACGACACAACCGTTTGCCTACAACAACGACCAAAGCCATGAGTCGCAAGCCAGACTCATGGTCAGTATAGTCCTAATTTTACAACGTAACAACGATCGGGAACATAACAGCAGCGCCTACAAATTGAGAGAGACGGGTACAAAATTGTGATTTTCTAAGCGCAGTTTAGATGTGGTACGAGACCAAAAAGTATAGGGCACCCAGTGAGAATAACACCACATCCGAGATTTTTCTTCTAGTAAAAACAACTCTAAAAATCGACTGATGCTTGAAAAGGAATTTATTTTCATCGCTATAAACACCGTGAAATACTAAGTATAACCCTGATATAAGAAAAACCCGGATATTAGAGGTATTTCTCTGATCCCAGATTAGAGCCTGTGGTAATGTACATAAAATAGACCAAACTCGGATATAAGAGAACTTTTATCCGGTCCCGACAACTCTCTTATATCAGGGTTACACTGTACTAACTATTGAGCAGAAACCTACCCAGTGAGGCCAGATGTGACCCAAGATTGGTTTTTAACGTGGGAATTTCAAACACTTAAGGTCGGGCAACCAATTCCCATAGACCTTGCATAAGGCAGCGCTTGGCTCCTGTCTGTTTTCCTGAGATGGGACCCTGCTCTTTTGCACATCCTCGTCACGGTTCCTCTCCACTCGAATTGCAGAAAGTCTTACAAGGTTGGCTTCTGGTAAAAGTCTGGCTGGAAATAATGAACGAAAAAACAAAGGATTCACGTTACAAATCTTAACTTATTTATAAATGAAACTTTGTGTGTGTGTCCGTTATCTATAGACTCCGAAACGGCCGAACCGATTTTCTTGAAAATTTACACAGTTGTACTATAAGCGTCTGCAAGTGTTCTTAGCTAGGTTTTTTGTCGAGGTACCCCCGATAAATATCGAAAATCAATAATCGAAAAAATAGGGTTATAGAAGGAGTGGTCCGATTTTAATCAAATTTGATGCACTCATAGACAAAGACATAAGAAACGATATTCAGAAGTTTCAAAGTTGCAGTTCTTAAAATAGTGCAGAAAATCGATAATATATATATATAAAGGCAATATGTTTGTGTGTGTGTCTGTTTATCTGTCTGTATATACTTTATACAAATCTACAATTTTTATCGGATTCTCACCAAACTTCACACAAATATTCTTTACGCTGAGTCTGAGCTCCAGGACCATGGATTAGTTTTAAAGCTTTCATTACACCCGAGCAACGCCGGGCTATACTGCTAGTGCTACTATAAAAGAATTGTCCAGAATAACCTAAAATTTTAAAAGCGACTTATTTTGTGCGTCGTCTAATCAGGATTCGGCAGTAGGTTGTAAAGCGAGACAGCAAAGTCCTGCTAAACATTTTTCTAAGCATGTCTACAGGAACTATGGTTTTGTTGTTCCCTTTAAAAATGTAGCGATTATAACGTAACGTGACTTATAGACATTATAAAATCTCTATAAGTATTCAAGTCCTTTCAGCTGATCAAACACAGCTACATTCACCGTCTGCCTATCCTATGTGAAGGACTTATCAGAAGAGATACGAAAGATCTGTGGTCTTTAGGACATCAGTACAGACTTCCGGTGTGGTTAAACATTAAGCAGACATCTCTTCCGTTTAAAACCACCCATAGAAGAGAACATGCTGGGATTTCTTTCTAACCTAAAAGATAGGCCACTTTCTGAATATTTTCAGACTTGCTACTCTTTTGTCTTGAAGCTAGAACGCTGTGTTCGTTTGTCTGTATTCCATTTTTGTGTGTTAACATCATTTTTAATTTGTTAAAGTTTTACCTTATTAGTGTTGGTTTGCCTTGCATATGTACGTTGTGATACAGTGGATATAGGCTCGGAACGACAAATCGGAGAGCCGAGTTCGAATTCCAGTTGAATTCACTTACGCGGAAATACCCTTGGGAAAGGTACTAATCCGTTTCTTCCCTCCAGGTATGGGTTAAATAAAAGGACAGATTGGGTTCTATACCCTTGGCTAGCAATCAGTCTACCGCAGAAAGTAATGACAACCTACTGAGGGATAATCTTCTACCCAGTCAGTCATGTCTCTTTCGAGACATGATCGCCCAAGCATGTATCACGTATGGTACTTAACTGAATGTCTGATATTTTTTGCTTGTTTAAAAGTATCTTTGGCCTGTTTTTTTTTCTGTCTCTATTTGTTTATTGTAAATTTTGGTTTGGTTTGTTTTACGGTATATCAACTCCTCAATGGGTTATTTAATGCCGATAAGGTTTTTGCACTAGATTTGTATGAATAGAATATATATTCTTTGTAAAACATAAGTTTGTAGATCAGCTTTCTTGATGCATTTTTGTAAAACTTTTGGGTTTTTTATTTGTTTTTGTTTTTTTGTTTTTTTGCGAGTCAGATGTATTGCTAGTATGTTGTTTTTTTTTTCCAAAAATGTATTCCTGGTAATATATTTTTATTCAAAAATGTATTCGTGGAAATTTTACTATAAAAGTCTATTTTTATACTTACATAGTGTTTTAATCCCAATTTGGGGATAAACTATTTGCCCATAGCTGGGACCCTAACAGGTACTATCAGTCCGGGTCAAGGTGGACCTGGGAACAACAGCAATTAAGAGGTGGTTCCATGTTCCTTACAAGGAATACTGCTGTCATATATGGTCAGGCTCCCCCACTGTTCATCTCAGTGTTCTCGACAGACTCAAAAAGAGAATCAGTAATATGATAGGTACCGACTTGGCGGTTCGGCTTCAGCCAATTTCTCACCGATGGGATGTGGCGTCCCTCTGTCTGTTCTATAAGTATTTCCATGGCTTCTGCTCCGACGAACTTAAGTCACTGGTGCCTCTGTCATATAAGTTTACTCGTGCAACCAGACTGGCAACTGGGTCCCACCCATTCACAGTTAGACCAACCAAATGAAGCCAACTCTTCTACTCTACCAGCTTCTTTTCTCTCACTTCCCATCTGTGGAACTCTTTTCCATATTCTTGCTTTCCTGATGGCTACAACCTCTAGGAATTTAAATGCAATCTCAATACCCATCTATTAACCACTTGATTCCAGATCTTTCTACATCAACCTGTATATTTTTTCCTGTCTCTCTACCTTTGCAACTGTCATCACACCTGTATTCCCATCCTTCTCCTTGCCCTGTCCCCCCTAACTGGTTCGTCTTTCTCTTTACTCTATTTCTATCTAATCTTTCTCTCTTATGTAGCCCCCTGCGCATCAGTGGCGTTATCGCCTTGCTTGGGGTGAAATGATTAAAGAAAACCTCCCAGTCAGAGGCCTTGTTGCCGGATGTACTTAAGTACATACACAGGATTTTGCAAACTTTGACATTTTTTTCTTCGCTTGTTCTTTTTTTTTTTTTTTTTTTTAATCATATCACCCCAACCAAGGCGGTGACGCCACTGATGCGCATGAGGCTACTTAAGAGTAGAATGATAGGAAAAAAAGAAAAGGAAAGCCAGGAACCACATCCTAAACAGGAAACAAGGGATGAGCCTCTTCACCTGTTCAATAGACGTGGGTGGAGTGTGAACCGGGCGATAGTTAAGTCTATCTACTCCAATTGAGAACAAGAAAAAAAAAGAAAATAGTGAAAGAAGATAGGAAAAAAAAGAAGAAAAACAGGAAACAAGGGATGAGCCTCTTCACTTGTTCAATAGACGTGGGTGGAGTGTAAACCGGACAATAGTTAAGTCTATCTACTCCAATTGAGAACAAAAAAAAAGTGAAAGAAGATTGGGAAAAAAAAAGAAAAGAAAAGCCAGGAACCACATCCTGAACAGGAAACAAGGGATGAGCCTCTTCACCTGTTCAATAGACATGGGTGGAGTGTGAACCGGGCGATAGTTAAGTCTATCTACTCCAATTGAGAACAAAAAAAAAGTGAAAGAAGATTGGGAAAAAAAGAAAAAGAAAAGAAAAGCCAGGAACCACGTCCTAAACAGGAAACAAGGGATGAGCCTCTTCACTTGTTCAATAAACGTGGGTGGAGTGTAAACCGGGCGATAGTTAAGTCTATCTACTCCAATTGAGAACAAAAAAAAAAGTGAAAGAAGATTGGGAAAAAAAGAAAAAGAAAAAGAAAAGCCAGGAACCACATCCTAAACAGGAAACAAGGGATGAGCCTCTTCACCTGTTCAATAGACATGGGTGGAGTGTGAACCGGGTGATAGTTAAGTCTATCTACTCCAATTGAGAACAAAAAAAAGTGAAAGAAGATTGGGAAAAAAAGAAAAGAAAAGGAAAGCCAGGAACCACATCCTGAACAGGAAACAAGGGATGAGTCTCTTCACCTGTTCAATAGACATGGGTGGAGTGTGAACCGGGCGATAGTTAAGTTTATCTACTCCAACTGAAAACAAAAAAAAGAGAAAAGAAAAAAAGTGAAAGAAGATTGGGGGAAAAAAAAAAAGAAAAGAAAGCCGGGAACCACATCCTAAACAGGAAACAAGGGATGAGCCTCTTCACTTGTTCAATAGACATACTCTACAATATACGTCAATTACTTAAAGAAACAA
The DNA here is from genome assembly GCA_037127315.1 of Ascarosepion bandense. Classification (NCBI taxonomy): domain Eukaryota; kingdom Metazoa; phylum Mollusca; class Cephalopoda; order Sepiida; family Sepiidae; genus Ascarosepion; species Ascarosepion bandense. Next base: position 2,546,494 of record JBBBDQ010000953.1, read on the forward strand.
AAGACAGGAATTTGTGGTGAACTATTACCGTCCATGGCCTAAAGAAACGCATCACATAAAAAGAAGTTATTAATATTAATTACACAACGTCTTGTCCTGATAACATTCTAAAAATCTACGTGGTTATAAATTATTGATTGATTCCCGGTCTCTATTGCTGGAAGTCTAAGTACAGCTTCACGGAGAAATTATTGTAATTATTAATTAAATCCGGGGATAAGATTTGATGGGTATATCGAAATGCTATGACTCTAGGCGATATCCATTTTGCAGAGTCGCTCAACAAAAGCAGGTGAAACGACAAGTGATGTCGTCGTGGAAGTTTCCTCCCTCACCCGTCTTCCTCTCGGCATTCAACTTGGATTGATACTTCCTAATTATTACTCGTAACGTTTTCGGGAAAGAACGCAACTGCTGGAATAATCGCCTTGATGAAAAAGGGTGACACTTCGATTTCAGAAAAAAATAAATTCTTCAAGCAAAACACATGCATAGATTTGATTAGATTTTTTAAGAGCTCAAATTATGCTTAATGTGGCATGCTAATTATATTTGATCATATTTAAGCTCATTAAATGCAGATAATAAAACCAGGGACAGTGTAACTGTTGTTGCTTCAAAAGATTAATTCAGGGCGCTGTGTTCAATTCTAGATCGAATCTGTTTCATTCATTTCGTACTAATGCTCTTAGAAAAGGAAGGAATCCGATTTCCACCAGATTGAGGTAGCAAGCAGTTTAAAAGAAAGACAGCCATAAGGAGGGATAGGCTCCGTCAGGTTATCTTACACAAGACAGATCACTACTGTAATGTCTACAGTTAATCTGGGGTTCCGTAATGGATTATGGGTCTCGTTGTGTGAATTGAATGAAAATATAAAATATTTTCATATTCTTTTTTTATACCGACAATGCACAAAGCTGATGACGGACCGGAAATATTAAAGTCTGAAGTAGAAGCTGCAATGGTTAAACTAAATAGAAACAAAGCAGCGGGACTATTGTAATAGGGGTCGTGACAGCGCTGGACGAATCCGGCATAGAGAAAATTACAGAAATAATAAATGAAATATACGACAGTGGTGTAATACCGGATGATCTAAGCAGGTCAATTTTCATAAGACTGCCTCAGAAGCCAGGAGTAAATGAATGCGAACTCCATCGAACAATCAATTTGACTGCAGCCACTTCCCCATCGTCGAAAGGTGGCCTCCCTTTGTCTGTTCTATAAATACTTTCATGGCTTCTGCTCAGACGAACTTAAGTCACTGATGCCTCCTCAACAGGTGTTTACTTGTGCAACCAGACTGGCAACTGGGTCCCACCCATTCACAGTCAGGTTAGCCAAATGCAGACAACAATTCTACTCCTGCAGCTTCTTCTCTTGCACTTCCCGCCTGTGGAACTCGCTCCCGTATTCTTGCTTTCCTGACGGCTACAACCTCCAGAAATTTAAATGCAAAGTCAATACTCATCTACTAACCACTGGACTCTAGCTCTCTCCCCACCCCTGTATAACCTTCCCTTTCTCTCCACCTATGTATCTGTCATCGCACCTGCTTTCTCGGCTTTCTATTGTTCCTTTCTAACTAGTTTGTACTCCTCACTCTTTTCTAATTAATCTTTTTACATTTATGTAGCCCCCTGCACATCAGTGGCGTTTCCGCCTTGCTCGGGGTGAAATGATTAAAAAAAAAATTGATGAGCCACATAACAAAACTCAGTATCCGAATAATGAATAGAGAGAGAAGCAGAATCAGGCCAGAGATAGAACAATAACAGTACGGGTTCGTCAAAGACACTGGAACAAGGAACGCCATATTCATGATTAGAATGCTCTCTGAAAGGGCAATACAAACGAAGAAGGACTTGTACCTATGTTTTATTGATTATGCAAAGGCGTTTGACAAAATACGTCACAAAGAATTGATGGAGATGCTTGGCAGCCTTGACATATTTGGGAGAGACCTAGGAGTAATCAAGAATCTCTACTGGCAGCAAACAGTCTGCATTCAGCAGATATCAGTCAGTTAAGTGCCATACGTGATACACGCTTGGGCGATCATGTCTTTTTCGAGATATGACTGACTGGGCAGAAGATTATCCTGCAGTAGGTTGCCATTGCTTTCTGCGGTAGACTGGTTGCTAACTAAGGCTATAGAGCCCAATCTGTCATATTATTTAACCCTTAACTGGAGGGAAGAGACCTTTCCCAAGGGTATTTGTGCGGAAGTGAATGCAAGGAATTCAACTGGAATTCGAACTCGGCTCCCCGATTTGTCGTTCCGAGTCGATATTCACTGCACCACAACGCACATCGGTAGCTAACCATAAAAATCTAAGGTCATTTTATGAATCAACACCAAAATCAACACCAAAAATCGTGTTGGCCAGTGTAATCAACGAGAGAAAGCGAATAAAAAGCAACCAGTTATATAAATATTTGTTTGATTTGGTATTTCCAATTTGTAGTGCCCATGTTGGGCTTTTATTTTCGTTCACAACAACCATGCATTCTTCCTTCATATTTTATCCTTTCTTCAATACCCACTGTACCCAGTCTTTTCTCTCAATTCCCTCCTGTGGAACTCCTTTCCGTTTACTTACTTCCCTGATAACTGCAATCTCCAAAAATCTAAATGCAACGTCAATTGCCATCTTCTATCTTCATGAATTTCTTTCATCCTTTTATCCTTTCTTCAACACCCACTGTACCCAGTCTTTTCTCTTAATTCCCGCCTGTGGAACTCCCTTCCGTTTACTTACTTTCTTGATAACTACAATCTGCCAAAATTTAAATGTAATGTCAACTGCCATTTTCTATCTTCATGAATCTCGTTCACATTTTTATCCTTTCTTCAACACCCACTGTATCCACTCTTTTTCCTTATTGCAATGCCTGTTAACTAGTGATGTTTTCGCCTTGCTGGAAGTGAAATGATTAGAAAAAAATAATATTTAATTCTTTCTTCTCGCTTTCCTTGTAGGTTCCCTTCTGCGTTTGTTACCAGCAATATATATATATATAGGAAAAACTACTAAAAAGTCGTAAGATAATAATGTATTTCTTACAGTATTTATTTAAAAAGATAAAAATGTATTTATATATAAAAAATGTATTTATATATAAAAAATAAAAACATATTTTATAAAAAATAAATGTATTCGTATAAAAAAATAAAAATGTATTTATATATATAAAAAAATGAAAAAGTTTTTTTAAAAAAAAATACATTTTCATCTTTTTAGTAGTTCTTCCTACACATATTAAGACAGTATACGTGGATTATTAGCCATCCGCAGACAGATCTGTTTGCGCTGCATCACAGTTCACCAGTACGATTAGACTCCGATCTCTTCCTAACCCAAGATCGAAACCCGACCAAATCGGCCTCCGTCGGCAGTTCTACCCCTAAGCCACGAGCGTCCGGAGGTAGAAGTTAGGCTTTTTAGCGCATATAAACACGCTCCAATAGCCATAGTGCTCTAATTCATTATTGAATGATCGATGCGTATATGCCGGAGTAGCTACTGTTTACAAAGTCTCCCACTCTTCCAGAGTGCTCAATCAGGGTGTGAGAACGTAGATATATATATATATATATATATATATATATATATATATATATATACAGATCCAAATAACGAAACACTGGTACTGTTTTTTTTTGTTTTGTTTTTGTTTTTGTTTTTGTTTTTGTTTTTGTTTTGTTTTGTTTTCCGGAAACTGATTGTCTGTATTTGACTTCAGGTTACAGTGACCCCTTCTGCATGTTGGGGATTATGCCAAGCCGGCCTGTGGAGTACCAATCAGGGGAGGCCACTAACTACTCGGACGACGACTCGCCAAAGTACCGCGACAAAAAGGGGTTGAAGAAGTTTTCAACCAGTAGCCTGCACAAGAAAAAAGACAGATTGCAGGCAGTGAGAGACCTTTTGCCAGCCAAACTCATCCGAACAACAACCGTCAAGAAAAATACATTGGATCCAGTCTGGAACGAGCGATTCAGATTGTAAGTAAACTTATTCCGGATTTAAAGACCAATCCGTGGAAGTAGTTTCTGTGGCTGTAAATTTGCATTAGCAATCTTATTAATAGACTTATATATATATAAAGACTTATATATATATATATATATATATATATATAAAGGCTGTATATATATATATATATATATAAAGGTTGTATATATATATATATATATATATAAAGGTTGTATATATATATGTGTGTGTGTGTGTGTGTGTGTGTGTGTGTGTGTGTGTGTGTGTACAAAGAGTTTATCTCTAATAGAGCAGATTCATGCTGACTTCGAAGTTGGTTAGATAAACAGCCCTGATGAGTGAGAGCATCATAATGGTGTCCTCACAAAACTTTGAAGTCGGCATGAATCTGCTCTGTTAGAGAGATAAACACTTTTTACTTATCAACACTCTTTCTGCATTCCAATATCGAGCGCTTTACGACAAAAGAATCTGCTTCACAAAAATAAATTTTATCAATAATAACCACTGAAAAATAACAACCTTGGCGCTAAATACTATCTCAATTAAACGCTGCATACACTATTTACATTATTCAGACTATTGGCCTCATCTTTGTTACCATTTGCACGACGTTTCGGCTGTTGTACGATCCGGGTTTTTACAGGTGCTAGGAAGAAGACCGGAAAGGACAACGGCCAAAACATCGTACAAATAGCAACTAGGATGAAGACAATAGTCCGAATAATGTAAATACTGCAAATACCTCATCTCACATATATAGACAAATACTCAACACTTTATATTGCATATTTTGGCAGCAGTCCTTATTTTATGAAGGTTTCATTAAAAATGACAGTTTTTTTAATGTAATTTTTCATGTGATCTTACGATTTTCTTTTTCTTTTCAGGATATAAACTATTTAAAATTTTGTCCAAATATTTTGTTTATCCGTGCGCTTTCAGTGATATTTTTAACCATTTTCGAGGATGAATGTTATTTTACGTGTAACAGAATATAACTGGTTTTATGTATACTGTAAAGTAGTGGTATATTTTATGTATTGAACACGGTCAGCATGTTGTTAGCGTGTTTGCCAAAGCGTTTACTCGCTGCGGCGGCATTTCTCACTGTCAGCACTCTGCCTTCGGGCAGAGGGCGCTCTCTGCTTCCGAGCAGAGAGCACAAACCCAGTCGTGGTTCCGCCGAAGGGTAGAACCACGACTCGGTAAAAATAGACAGACATTTTTTTTGGCCCGGCTATATGGCCGGGAATACCCACTTTAAAATGACCATGTGTCACATCCGGCCTTGCGTGGGAAGGCTAGTAAATACAGTGTTTGTAGTTGATGTTACTGAATGTTAGGTTTTTCGTTTTTATGAATAAAACCATCCGTCCGTGCATGGAGTACTGCTGCCATTTATGGTCAGGTGCCCCTGCCGTTCTCCTCAGTGTTCTTGACAAGCTCCAAAGGAGAGTCTGTAATGTGATAGGTACTGATCTGGCGACTCGACTGCAGCCACTTTCCCATCGTCGAAATGTAGCCTCCCTCTGTCTCTTCTATAAATACTTTCATGGCTTCTGCTCGGATGAGCTTAAGTCACTGATGCCTCCTCAACAGGTGTTTACCCGTGCAACCAGACTGACAACTGGGTCCCACCCATTCACAGTCAGGTTAGCCAAACACAGACGACAATTCTACTCCTGCAGCTTCCTCTCTCGCACTTCCTGCCTGTGGAACTCACTCCCGTATTCTTGCTTTCCTGACGGCTACGACCTCCAGAAATTTAAAAGCAAAGTTAATACTCACCTACTAACCACTGGACTCTAGCTCTCTCCCCTCCCCTGTATAATCTTCACGTTCTCTCCGCCCATGTATTTGTCACTGCACCTGCTTTCTCAGCTTTCTATTGTTCCTTTCTAACTAGCTTGTACTCCTCACTCTTTTCTAATTAATCTTTCTACATTTATGTAACCCCCTGCACATCAGTGGCGTTTCTGCCTTGCTCGGGGTGAAATGATTAAAAAAAAAAAAAAAAAAGCCTCTATTTTTTTTATTTTCATTTTTTGTATGTGGATGATGCTATGATATTTGTGTTGTCAACAAGTATGTTCCGGATAGGTTTTTGAAGGTCTCTATGTGTTTTTAAATGAGATCGAATTGAGCTTTGTTGAAAGAGATGTAGCGCGTGTCTTCGAGTTAGTTTCGTAGTGGTATGGCCGATATAATTAATTACGAAATTAGGATCAAGGGCGTACTTCTTAAAGGACATGCGAATTCGTAAATAATGTTGATTCGTTGCAGTTTGAATCTTGCGGGTGAATTGTTGTTTTTGCTGATGAGGTTAGCTATTTTAAATTTAATATAAGAAATGATTAAATACATTTTTTAAGTACTCAAAAAAAAAATCATAAGATCACATAAAAACTTAACCATCACATCTTGTCTGCTATTTTTAATGAAACCGGCTTATATATATATATATATATATATATATATATATAGTCATCCGCAGACAGATCTGTTTCGCAGCTTCGCAGCTCATCAGTACAGTTAGACATGCGATTGCTTTTTACCCAGGATTGAAACCCGACCGAATTGGCGTTAGTCGGCGATTCTACCTCTGAGCTATGGGCGCTCGGTAGAAGGGGGCAGACTTTTTAGCGTGTATATATTATCATTATACATGCCCAAAACTCTCACTACAATATATATATATATATATATATATATATATATATATATATATATATATATATATATATATATGCAACACATCTCTGACCGGCTGGCAACCCTCATGTCAGATCCTGGTCGAGACGACACCAGATGTGACGCCCCAGACCTGGCTGGCCGTCTGTCTAATGCGACACTCGTTCTCGCTGACGGTCGTGACGATCCCAGTTGTGACACTGCCACCCGATTGGCCGGTTTGTTTGGTCGCTGTTGCTGGCCGTGATGTTCTCGTCTGATGACGTCGCCACAAAAGCTGGTTTACAAGACGTCTTTTGCAATAACGCGCCACTGTCCCACGTTGCGATTAGATCCCTTAGGACACGTCGTACAATTTTAGTAGTCACCTTTTTGAGCCAGTCCGGACACTGGTGTACACCTGTGGTTTAAAAAAAATACGGCACCAAAAATTAATGAAATAAATGAACAATGTCGAACACGCCTGGAGAGTTAGGAAGAATATTTTTATATAAAGAAAGAACAATGTCTTTCTTTTCCTCGGAATACAGTTGTCGAAAATGATATAGAATCGTCGAAAATGCCGGTTACTACAACTTTCTCTTCGCTCTCATCCTGCCTAAAACTTTAACTTTCCTGTGTAGCTCCCTGCACGTCAGTGGCGGTACGCCTTGCTTGGAGTGAAATGATTAAAAAAAATATATCGTTGTGTAGAGCATTAATAGTTTTAGTGCAAAATTTGTCATTTTAACTGAGCAGGTCATGCTGAGTTTGAAAGGCACTGTTATGATTATCTTCACAGTTAAAATGACAAATTCTTCGCACGAAAACTATATATATATACTAAACAGTTATAGGTCAGGTTTAAATTAAATCAGACCAGTAAACAGTTGTTTTAGAAAATGGGCAATATATTTTTTAAATAAGATAAAGATTCAGCTTGTAGAGAAATTAGATATTTAGCTAAGGAAGATTGTAGCTATCAGTAAGTAAAGGGAAGTGTGTCCCATGGGCGAGAAGTGAGAGAAAAAAGACTGGGTACAGTGGGTATTGAAGAAAGGATAAAAGATGAAGAGGATTCATGAAGGTAGAAGATAGCAATTGACGTTGCATTTAAACTTTTCGAGGTTGTAGCTATCAGGGAAGTAAGTAAACGGAAGGGAGTTCCACAGGTGGGAAGTGAGAGAAGAGACTGGATACAGTGGGTATTGAAGAAAGGATAAAAGATGAACGGGATTCATGAAGATAGAAGATGGCAATTGACATTGTATTAAAATTTTTGGAGATTGTAGTTATCAAGGAAGTAAGTAAACGGAAGGGAGTTCCACAGGCGGGAAATGAGAGAAAAGACTGGGTACAGTGGGTATTGAAGAAAGGATAAAAGATGAACGGGATTCATGAAGATAGAAGATGGCAATTGACATTGTATTTAAATTTTTGGAGATTGTAGTTATCAAGGAAGTAAGTAAACGGAAGGGAGTTCCACAGGAGGGAATTGAGAGAAAAGACTGGGTACAGTGGGTATTGAAGAAAGGATAAAAGAGAAATGCTGTTCAAGAAGATGGCAGTCGACGTTGCATTTAGATGTTTGAAGATTGTAGCTATCAGGGATGTAAGTAAACGGAAGGGAGTTCCACAGCGAGTAGTGCGAGAAGATAAACTGTTAAAGTAGATGTTGCGGTTACATGTAACTATTTCAACGGTAAAAGTGTCGGACCTAGATGCCAATCTAGTCTTCCTATTCTTCGTATTTTAAGTGCGATATCCCTTTTTTTGTGGTGCATTGGATATCGGCTCGGAACGAGAAATCGGAGAGCCGAGTTCGAATTCCAGCTGAATTCATTGCATTCACTTACGCGCAAATACTCTTGGGAAAGGTATTAATCCGTCTATTCCTTCCAGTTATGGGTTAAATAACAGGACAGATTGGGTCCTATAGCCTTGGTCGGCAACTAGTCTACCGCAGAAACAATAGCAACCTACTGCGGGATAATCTTCTGCCTAGTTAGTCATGTCTCGAAAGAGACATGATCGCCCAAGCGTGTATCACGTATGGCACTTAACTAACTCACCTTTTAGACGTAGGCGATCATAGCCTTCCTCATGTCCCTATCCCTGGTGGCTTAAGAGCCACCAGGGATAGGGACATGTGGAAGGCTATGATCCTGCTACCCCACCCAAACCTCACTCTTTCTCCTGCTACCCCACCGAAACCTCACTCAGCCATCCACCTGCTCTCCCCTGTCTCCCTTTTCCTCTATCTGACCTGTGAGTATCAGATTCTCCAAGCCTTCCTTCCTCATCAACATACCTCTTCCTGATGCTAAGTATTAATTTCCTTTTCGTTTCTATCCTTTACAAAAACTTGTCATTGCTCACATGCTTGATCCATGATATCCGCAGCATCCTTCTGTAGAACCACATTTCAGTTGGTTCAAGTTTTTCCTCCTGAGTAAAAAAACTCATTTCAGCAGTTATCATGTAAATATTTGTAGAAAAGAGAAAGGGAAGCCACCTCACGTCAGTAAGAATTGGCTGAAGTCTATATACCAAATCAGGGCCGATTACATTGCAGGTCCTTCTTTGGATTTTTCAAAATGAATAGCAGGAGTACCAGACCAGATAAGGCAATAGTGTTCAATGCACAAACGAATGGTGGATTTGTAAATGTGTAAGATAGGTTCTGACGAGAAAATTTCTTGGATCGACACAGTGATCCAAGCTTTCTAGAAGTAGAGGCAACTATAGATATAGTCGTTTCACTTCAGGTCGATTAAAAAAGTGAGGCCAAGGAGGCGTAGGGTATTGCTCTCCGAGATAATATTATCAGCCATGTTAATGTCGGATAGAAAAGTTTATCTCTGGTCGTTAAAGGAGAACAATTTTGTTTTGAAGAAAAATACTTCTAATTTTACTTTGATTTCTTTTTTTTTTGGGGGGGGGGGATATTACCCTCATGTTAGTAGCAAAATTTAAATTACCACCCTTTTTTTTTTTTACCTGGATAGAATAACAGTTCATTTCCTGTAATTATGTTACCATTCCAAAAGCAGTAGGCAAAACGATTTTAACTAGAGGAATCCACGCACAAAATCATTTCTCAAATAAAGACAGCAATCATCTATGAGCAAATAGTTATAAATACATAGTGCGTCAGTTATTTGAGAACACCTATTTCTCGGGCCAAAAATAGAAGCCGGCCTAACGTAACGTGACGTGGCATACCCTAAACCTTCAGTCAGTTGCTTGCTATACGTAATACACGCTTAGGCGATCATGTCTCTTTCGATTCGTGGCTGACTAGACAGAAGATTTCCGCACAGTAGATTGCCGTTTCTTTTTATGTAGACTGATTGACAGCCAAGGCTATAGAACCCAGTCTCACCTGTTATTCAACTCCGATACCAACAGTCAGTTAAGTGATACATGGTTAGGCTTTCATTTTTTTTCGATCTGGGACTGAGTAGGCAGAAGATTTTCCCCAGTAAATTGCCATTTCTTTGTGCGGGGAAACTAATTGCCGTTTAAGGCAATAGAACCCAATCTGTCCTGCTATTCAACCCATAAGGGGGAAGAAAGGGATATTTGCGCATAAGTGAATGCAACAAATTCAGCTAGAATTCGAACTCGGCTCTTCAATTTATTATTCCAGAACGATAACCATTGCACAACAACGCACATTCAGCCAGTTATATTTTCAAGTTCTTATTTTAATTGTATTGAGGGTATTAACATGGTAGCTTTAATTCTGACGCAAAAAGGGGTATGCTCATTCCACTAACTGCCAACCAAAGACTCGGTTGTGAACTGTTCTCAATCCGCAGATCATGTCTTGTGATGCTGCGTCTTATTTTTTTAGCACTGACCGGTTACTGCTCTCCCAGTTTCCACAGGATCCAAATTCACATTGTTCAGCCGAGCAATTGAATTTAAAATTAATATATCAACAAATTCACGAACCAAGTAGGCCATTGACCAGTGGTTGATTTTTCTTAGTTTGTGTAAAAATCAACGCATTGATTATATCATTAATTTCCCTTCTAGTTACATGTGCTGTTCGTTTTAATTGTTGCTTCTGTTGGAAGTCTTCAAGTGGTATAGTTTTTTTTTAGTTTGTGCGGATAGTCAACGTGTTGATTATAGCATTATTTTCCCTTCTTGTTACATGGGCTATCCATTTTAGTTGTTGCTTCTGTTGGAAGCCTTCAAGTGGTGTAACTGTTTTGTTTTTGTTTTTGTTTTTTGTTTGTTTAATTTTGTTTTTTATTTAGTTGATTGTTTTTGTTTTTTGTTTTTTTTCTTTGTTTTGGGTAATACTCTTTGCTTGTGATTGTTCAGCGCCAGCGAATAAGTTCTCATACAGGACTGTCTCCTTTAAGACCTGAAGGAATTATTTGTTTGACGCCATTTTTTACTCATTGTTCTGTGTTGCCATAATTTTTTTAACACCTTCAATAGGAATTTGCACAAAACATCCGTACGAATAAAGTCATATTTATATCCGATAACGATACATAATTTTTTTACATATCAATAACAGTTTAGTGGGAAAGTTTTCGTAAGACGCTTTCGTCCCTTAGGACTTCATTTGACTGGGTTTGATGACGTTGATGCAACTACACGTGTACTAGTAGCATTCCGCCCTTGCTTGGGGTGAAATGATTAACAAAATTTAAATGCAACGTCAATTGCCATATTCTATCTTCTTGAATGCCGTTCATCTTTTGTTCTTTCCTCAATCCTCCCTATCTTCAGTCTTTTCTCTCACTTTCACTCCATGTAACCCCCTGCGTATTAGTGGCATTTCCGCCTTGCTTGGGGTGAAATGATTAACAAAATTTAAATGCAACGTCAATTGCCATATTCTATCTTCTTGAATCCCGTTCATCTTTTGCTCTTTCCTCAATCCTCCCTATCTTCAGTCTTTTCTCTCACTTTCACTCCATGTAACCCCCTGCGTATTAGTGGCATTTCCGCCTTGCTTGGGGTGAAATGATTAACAAAATTTAAATGCAACGTCAATTGCCATATTCTATCTTCTTGAATGCCGTTCATCTTTTGTTCTTTCCTCAATCCTCCCTATCTTCAGTCTTTTCTCTCACTCCCTGTAACCCCCCGCGTATTAGTGGCATTTCCGCCTTGCTTGGGGTGAAATGATTAACAAAATTTAAATGCAACGTCAATTGCCATATTCTATCTTCTTGAATCCCGTTCATCTTTTGTTCTTTCCTCAATCCTCCCTATCTTCAGTCTTTTCTCTCACTTTCACTCCATGTAACCCCCTGCGTATTAGTGGCATTTCCGCCTTGCTTGGGGTGAAATGATTAACAAAATTTAAATGCAACGTCAATTGCCATATTCTATCTTCTTGAATGCCGTTCATCTTTTGTTCTTTCCTCAATCCTCCCTATCTTCAGTCTTTTCTCTCACTTTCACTCCATGTAACCCCCTGCGTATTAGTGGCATTTCCGCCTTGCTTGGGGTGACATGATTACAAATAAGTACAAAGTTGTTTCAGTATGTGTCTGATTACACTGAACCGACACAACGAAGGCTGGGATGCCGAGTTAAGCGGAATGCGTTTTATTGCCTGACGTGGAGGGCGGGGTTCATCCAAATAAATAAACAGCAAATTCTGCCTGTTTGTCTTAAATCCTCCTAACTCAGAACACACTTGCTCTACATAGACATACCTTTTGTGGTTCAAAATGATCCCAGGATTGATTTGAATTCAACTGGGTCTTGAATATCCAGCAATGAGGATGATTGCGTTCGGATGAGAAAGGACCAATTAAAAATTCAAATTTTAGAATGAAAATAATATTTTAAAGCTTTTTTCATTTTTTCATTTATATTGTTTTGTGACTCAAAACTTGTGAATTTAAATTTTTGTTAGAAAACTATAGTTTCAAATATTTCTATAATTTATTGAATTGAGGAATCAATTTTATTTCTTTAAAATGCCAATGTATCAGCGTTTTATGGAAGTTTTCGTGAGGTGTGATTTTGACAGCCAGTAGAGTTTGTGATTTGAAGAACTCAACTCAATTGAAGTTCCACAGAGTTTGTGATTTGAAGAACTCGACTCAATTGAAGTTCCACGGAGTCTGTGATTTGAAGAACTCAACTCAATTGAAGTTCCACAGAGTTTGTGATTTGAAGAAAACGACTCAATTGAAGTTCCACAGAGTTTGTGATTTGAAGAACACGAATCAATTGAAGTTCCACGGAGTTTGTGATTTGAAGAACACGACTCAATTGAAGTTCCACAGAGTTTGTGATTTGAAGAACTCAACTCAATTGAAGTTCCACAGAGTTTGTGATTTGAAGAACACGACTCAATTGAAGTTCCACAGAGTTTGTGATTTGAAGAACACGAATCAATTGAAGTTCCACGGAGTTTGTGATTTAAAGAACTCAACTCAATTGAAGTTCCACAGAGTTTGTGATTTGAAGAACACGACTCAATTGAAGTTCCACAGAGTTTGTGATTTGAAGAACACGACTCAATTGAAGTTCCACAGAGTTTGTGATTTGAAGAACTCGACTCAATTGAAGTTCCACAGAGTTTGTGATTTGAAGACCTCGACTCAATTGAAGTTCCACAGAGTTTGTGATTTGAAGAACACGACTCAATTGAAGTTCCACGGAGTTTGTGATTTGAAGAACTCAACTCAATTGAAGTTCCACGGAGTTTGTGATTTGAAGAACTCAACTCAATTGAAGTTCCACGGAGTTTGTGATTTGAAGAACTCAACTCAATTGAAGTTCCACAGAGTTTGTGATTTGAAGAACTCAACTCAATTGAAGTTCCACAGAGTTTGTGATTTGAAGAACACGACTCAATTGAAGTTCCACAGAGTTTGTGATTTGAAGAACACGAATCAATTGAAGTTCCACGGAGTTTGTGATTTAAAGAACTCAACTCAATTGAAGTTCCACAGAGTTTGTGATTTGAAGAACACGACTCAATTGAAGTTCCACAGAGTTTGTGATTTGAAGAACACGACTCAATTGAAGTTCCACAGAGTTTGTGATTTGAAGAACTCGACTCAATTGAAGTTCCACAGAGTTTGTGATTTGAAGAACTCGACTCAATTGAAGTTCCACAGAGTTTGTGATTTGAAGACCTCGACTCAGTTTGAAGTTCCACAAGAAGTTTGTTGGAGTTTTTTGAATTTGAAGAACTCGACTCAATTGAAGTTCCACAGGAGTTTGTGATTTGAAGAACTCGACTCAATTGAAGTTCCACAGAGTTTGTGATTTGAAGACCTCGACTCAGTTTGAAGTTCCACAGAGTTTGTGATTTGAAGAACTCGACTCAATTGAAGTTCCACAGAGTTTGTGATTTGAAGACCTCGACTCAGTTTGAAGTTCCACAGAGTTTGTGATTTGAAGAACTCAACTCAATTGAAGTTCCACGGAGTTTGTAAATTAAGGAACTCAACTCAATTGAAGTTCCCCGGATCCTCGGTCACGATGATTTGTGACTTCAAGCCAGCCCAACCATTGACGGCTTCTCAAAGAGAGCCGTCTACCAAGTTTCCCTCACAATGCTTTAGTCAACCGGTTTATGGTTTTCAGGTACTTTCCAAAAGGTAATCGCCTAACAAATCAGTTATGGTGAGATTCGAACCCGGCCTTCATAGTCAGAAAGCGGACGTCCTCTCCACTCGGCCACGAGCCCATAATTCAATGTAATATTTTTCAAATTATCATTAACGTAGAACAGAGCTCCCCTTAGCTTTGTGCCTGCGAGTCAATTAACACAAATACGTGTACCCACTAAAAATAACGTTTGTAATAACGAAAAAATGTTCTTGCCGCTTTTTATTAATTAGATCAAAAAGGTGAGATATCGTCAGTCCTCAAAGTAATCCCTCGCAGCATAGAGAAACTTTCACCAACGTGTCTGCAGATGCGCAATGCTCTGGGGGTCAAAATCAGGTGTCTTAGATGCAAAGAAGTCTGTAAGTGTCAGCTGCAATTCTGCCTCATTTGCAAAGGAAACGACATTGATATATACCCAGAAGATTTCGAATTCACTTGTTACTCAACCAAGGTCAGTTTAGAAATAACAATACCTGTTACATCTGGGTGGCCCGAACATTGTAGGAATGGAAAAAGAACAAGTTTCTTTTAAATGATTTTTCCACATATGACGGGTTATTAGTATATTCTAGTCTGTGTCAATGCCTTTCCTAACTATTCTAAGACTAGCAGTATAGCCCGGCATTGCTTGGGTGTAATGAAAGCTTTAAAACTAATCCATGGTCCTGGAGCTCAGACTCTTTGGACGTTGGCACGAAAAACTAAAATGCAATAGTTGTTTCCAGTTAAAGCGAAACCGTAGACTGAAAGAAAAATAAATGGATGTAAGTTAAATTTTGATTTCCTGATATCGATATCAAAGAGGTTTTTTCGCCGTAAACTGAATTTTGAAGGCTAAATAAGTCCTCTGAGTAAATGGTATCATGGCTGAGACGAAGAACTACAATTATACCTACTTAGAGCCAAACTGAAGCAAAAACTAAAATAAAACGGCTGAAAAATTACAGACATACAGGCAGATAAACAGACACACAGAGACAAACATCTTGCCTTTTATATAGATATATATATATATATATATATATATATATATATATATATATATATATATATTCTGCACTATTGTAAGACCTAGCAAGCTTTAAAATTCTGAAAATCGTTTCTTATGTCTTTGTCTATGAGTGTCTCAAATTTAATTAAACTCGAACCACTCCTTTAATTTTTTCGATTATCGATTTTCGATATTTATCGGGGATAACTCGACACAAAACCTAACTAAGAACACTTACAGACGCTTATAGTACAACTTTGTAAATTTTCCAGAAAATCAGTTCAGCCGTTTCGGAGTCTATAGGTAATGGACACATACACACACAGAGACAGATTTTGAAAATTGTCATTTTATTTTAATATTCCTGGGTTTTGTTTCATTTTTTAGATTATTTTTAAATAACAACCGTCATTCTGTATGCAAAAAAATTTTCTCTATACCCTAAAATTACCTCGTAATATTTTTAAAAACAACTTCACCCCAAGCAAGGGAGTAAAGCCACAAAGACGCAAGGGTTTACTGAGTGGGAAAAATATTATTAAAGAGAAAAAACAATAAAAGAACAGATATGAATTAAGTGCATAACTAGATTTGCCGAAAGGTTTCATCATTTTACTGTTCAATTAGATGTCACCGTAAGTCCTATGCTAACAGTTTCTTCTTTTGCTTGTGAAACTCTCTTCCGGCTTCATGCTTCCCAGTTGACTTTCATTTTTAAGAAAATTTAGGCAATGTCAACAGTTATCCTCTGTCTTCTTAATTCCTCTTCTTTTATTGTTCTCTCTCCTTAATTATGTTTTCTTCTTCTCATATTATTATAAGTCCTATGCTAACAGTTTCTTCTCTCGCTTGTGGAACTCTCTTCCGGCTTCTTTCTTTCCACTCAACTTTGATCTTCAAAAATTGAAATGCAATGTCAATCGTTATCCTCTGTCTTCTTAATTCCTCTTCTTTTATTGTTCTCTCTCCTTAATTATGTTTTCTTCTTCTCATATTATTATAAGTCCTATGCTAACAGTTTCTTCTCTCGCTTGTGGAACTCTCTTCCGGCTTCTTGCTTTCCACTCAACTTTGATCTTCAAAAATTTAAATGCAATGTCAATCGTTATTTTCTGTCTTAATTGCGTCATTTTTGTTCTTTTTTCTTTTCTTTTTTTTCTTTTCTTTTTTCTTTGGGAGTGGGTGTTCTCTCTCCTTGATTATGTTTTTATTTTCCTCATTTTTTTAGACCTAGCGATTGATTTAATTCGTTTGTTTAACGACATATCACTTTATGGGTCATTTAATGCAGAAATTTAATTTTCTTGAGAAGTTTGGTGTACTAAAAATAAATGTTATTATGCTTTCACAATTGAATGCATGGTAGATGATACAACGCTTTTGTTCCTTTTGTGGACAGGTGATGATATGTGTGGTGTATGTTGTAGTTTTATTGAAGTTGTATTTTGAAATACAGTTTAATTTAAACAATTGTTGGATATTATATGGATTAATGTCATGAAAGTTCTTTCGTGTTGGTTGGTTGGTTGGTTGGTTGGTTTGCTTGATGGTTGACTGGTTTCTTGGTTGGTTGGTTGGTTGGTTGGTTGGTTGGTTGGTTGGTTGGTTGGTTGGTTGGTTTTGTTTAGCCGCATATCAAATCATATGGGTTATTTAATGCCGAACTCTAAATGTTGTTGGACACAATTTTATGGCTTCAAGTAAATCTTATTTTAAAACATTTGTATGCCTTCAGCTGCAGAAAAAATGTATTTCTTCTTCTTCTTCTTCTTCTTCTTCTTCTTCTTCTTCTTCTTTGTGCCCTTTTCTTTCAAAACGTAGGCGATTATGGCCTTCTACGTCTCCCTATCCCTGGTGGCTCTTTGCACACTTTCTCCTGTAACATCTCACAGCCCCCGTTTTGTCATCCACCTGATCAGGTCTTTCAAATATGTTCTCCGCTGCTTTCTTCTGTCTCTTTTTCCCTCTATTTGGCCTGTTAGTATCAGGTTCTCCAAGCCGTCCTTCCTCATTGCATGTCCCAGGAACTTTAGTTGTCTCTTCCTGATGCTCAATATTTTCTTTTCGTTTCTATTCTTTCCAAAACCTCATCATTGCTCACATGTTCGGTCCATGATATCCACAGCATCCTTCTGTAGAACCACATTTCAGTTGCTTCAAGTTTTTCCTTCATCTTTGATGATATTGTCTAGCAATCACTGCCATATTGAAGAACTGACATCACATAGCAATCCAGTACTCTCTTCTTTGTTTCTAGAGAAATTGTCCTGTTTCTTAATACTCTTCTCGGCATCTAGAATGCATGCTTGTGCTTTTGGATCTCAGGAATATAAATGTGTAGAAACTGCTGTGACCACAAAGTGAGGGGTCAGTTTAGATATTGATTTTAGTATGGAATTGATCCCCCACTTTATATCCAGTATGATTCTTTAGAACCACATTTCAGTTGCTTCAAGTTTTTCCTTCATCTTTGATGATATTGTCCAGCATTCACTGCCATATTGAAGAACTGACATCACATAGCAATCCAGTACTCTCTTTGTTTCTAGTGAAAGTTTATTGTCTCTTAATACTTTACCCAGTTCTGGAACGCGTCCTTCGCCATGCCAATTCGCCTTCAGATCACGCACTTTCCGTCTTCTGTAAGAACACTTCCCAGGTATATACATTTTTGTACCTGCTTGATTTTAGCACCCTCCCCCACTTTTATTTGGCATTTTGGCCTGCTCTTCTTGCTGATGACAATGCATTCGAGTTTTCTTACAGTCCTTTTTTTGTCATTCTCTTCAGCTATCTTCTGTAGGAGGTCTTGTAGTTTCCTTTCCGTGTCTGCAATCAGCACTGTATCATCTGCATACCTTATGTCATTCAAATTGTGGCCTCCGATTACAAATCCTAGCATAACATCTAGGGTCCTCAAAATAGTCTCGCTGTACAAGTTGAACAGATGCGGCGAAAAAACGCATCCTTGTCTTACGCCCCTTTCTATCTTTGTATATCTGCTGAATTCCTTACGTGTCTGTATGCAGGGGTTTGCTGCCAGTAGAGATTCTTGATTACGTCTTTCCCAAATATGTCGAGACTGTTGAGCATCTCTATCAAATTTTTTGTAGCGTATTTTCTCGAGAGCCTTTGCATAATCGATAAACATAGGTACAAGTCCTTCTTCATTTGTATTAGCCTTTCGGAGAGCACCCTAATTATAAATATATCGTTCCTTGTTTAAGTGTCTTTGACAAAATATATCGTTCCTTGTTCAAATGTCTTTCGGCTGTTCTTGTCCTAACTCTGGCCTGATTCTGCTTCTCGCTCTATTCATCAGGATTCAGTCGATCAGTTTTGTAATATGACTCATTAAGCTGATTGTCCTGTGGAGTTCGCACTCGTTTGCACCTGGCTTCTTAGGCAGTGCAATGAAAATCGACTTGCTTAGGTCGTCTAGTATTACACCACTATCATAAATTGAATTTATTATTCCTGTAATTTTCTCTATGCCGAATTCTTTCAGGGCTATCAGCAGCTCTATTACAATGCCGTCTGGACCAGCTGCTTTGTTTCTGTTCAGTTTGGCCTTTGCAGCTTCCACTTCGAACTTTAATATTTCAGATCTGTCCTCATCTTTGTGTATTATCGGTTGCTCTCTCTTGTCGTGAAAAATATCTTTTATAAATTCTTTCAATAATTCTTCCATAAAATTGTATTAATAGTCATTTTACTAGAAACAGTTACTCTCCGTGGTTTTTATATGAAAATGAATTGCTGGTATTATTACTATTAAAATGTATTTTTATACTTTGATAGTGTTTTGCTTTAATTTGGTACTTCATTATTTGCCCATAGCTGGGACCATGACAGACAACCAGTGTACCTCGCTTGGAGGATAAAAAGAATTTCTGTGGGGACAACACCCCTACCTGTAAAGTTACAGAAGCATCAATGACCCCTTCGTCGATAGCGAGGAGTCGTCTGTGGCCTATGCTCCACTGAGAGCGATATGGTTACTGCAACTAACAAATTCTACTACCCAAGGTTAGGGTAGACCTGTGGACAACAGAAATTAAAAGGTGGTTCCACGCTTATGAAAACCTCTGATCTCCAGATCGGAGGCCTTGTCGCAGGATGTCGTTTATTACCATACCGAGTTTAGTAATTTTTTGCGTCAGAGACATTATTGCATTGCTTGGGGTGAAATGATTACAAGTAAATCTAAGCCTACATTTTCAGAAAATAACAGCTTGGCTAGCAACTCAAACATGATCTCAAATTTTAACAAAATGTTTAAAAATTAAGTTTACTCCACAGATATATATGAATTAGAATCTACCGAGAAGATGAATTGATCGTGCCACTGATAATGACATTGTGCTTCTCTGCGTTGTGGTGCAGTGGATATCGACTCGGAACGACAAATCGGGGAGCCGAGTTCGAATTCCACCTGAATTCCTTGCATTCACTTACGCACAAATAACCTTGGGAAAGGTATTAATCCGTCTCTTCCCTCCAGTTATGGGTTAAATAATAAGACCGATTGGATTTTATAGCCTTGGGTAGCAATCAGTCTACTCCAGAATGCAATTGCAACCTACTGCAGGATAATCCTCTACCCAGTCAGTCATGTCTTTTTCGAGACATGATCGCCTATAGCGTGTATCATGTATGGCACTTAACTGACTGACTGAATATAATAGTTGGAAACATGATTAAGGCTTCTACTGGGCATAAAGTGGGGGATCTGTTTTCTATTGTTATGAAGTAATAACCTGATGCCCCACTAATTACTACTTAATAATATAAGACATCTCTTCCTCCTCTATCTATGAGTCAAATAACAGGACAGATTAGATTTTATAACCTTGGCTGGCAACCAATCTCCCGCAGAATGTAATGGCAATCTACTGCGGGATAATCTTGTGCCCAGTCAGTCATGTATCTTTCGAGACATGATCGCCCAAAGCGTGTATCACGTATGGCACTTAACTGACTGACAGACTCTTGAAATGGACACCACCTTCACCTGATGTCACATACTGAGATTTTTTTTCTATGGAGCTCTGTGAAAGAATAGGTCTATATCCACCTTCTTCCTACAAGCCGAGAGGAACTGAAGTAGATAATTCTTGAGGCGCAAGTGAAGGTTACGCAAGACATACTACAGAATGTTTGACAGAAGCTAGACTAGACTACCGACTTGACTTGTGTCGTCTCACAGGTAGCAGGCATATGTGAGGCTTCGTGAAATCAGTTTGAATAACTTGTTCGGATTTTGAACTTCACATCGCTCTCAGTGGAACACAGGCCGCCGAAGACCCCTCGCTAGGTTGTTGATGCTTCTGTAACTCTATAGGTAGGGGTGTTGTCCTTACGCAAATCCTTTTTATCCTCCAAGCGAGGTAGACAGGTTGTCTGTCATGGCCCCAGCTATGGGCAAATAATGCAGTACCAAATTAAAGCAAAACACTATCAAATTATAAAAATACATTTTAATAGTAATAATACCAGCAATTCATTTTCATATAAAAACTACGGAGAGTAACTATTTCTAGTAAAATGACTATTAATACAATTTTATGAAAGAATTATTGAAAGAATTTATAAAAGATATTTTTCACGACAAGAAAGAGCAACCGATAAAACACAAAGATGAGGACAGATATGAAATATTAAAGTCCGAAGTGGAAGCTGTAAAGGCTAATCATTTAATATGTAGACTTTGTCCTGTATATGCGGCAAACTGCTTCCAACAACAAGGCCTCTGATTGGGAGGTTGTGAGGAGCATGGAACCATCTCTTAATTGCTGTTGTCCCACAGGTCTACCCTGACCCGGAGTGGTAGCACCTGTTAGGGTCCAAGCTATGGGCAAATAGTTAACTCCCAAACTGCGGTCAAAACACTATGAAAGTACAAAAATAGAATTTTATAGAAATATTTATATAAAAATAAACTTTCTAGAAAAAGATACATCTTTAAAGGAAAAATATTACCAACAATTCATTTTTAAGAAAAAACATTATTGCCATAATACATTTCTGAAGGAAAGAATATTATTACCAGTGATACATTTTTCAATACAAAACTAGAAGATAGCTTCAGTTTTCTAAAATTAAAAAATAAAATAAAGAAATTTTTATCAAAATGTGACTAAATCAACCTTCTCACTATAACCGAACATTTCAAAAATACCTTAAAATCCTAACTTTTTGGCATTAAATAATCCACAGACGTTGGTATGCCTTTAAATGAAACTCAAACTCAAACATGGAGATTGTTAAATTTCGTTTACCCGGGTGATGTAGTTACTTGGATATATTATGTCAATTTTGGACACTTTGTAGTATGTACTTATCAATTTTATTTACCAAAATACATATTCCCGATAATTTAGAAATTCTTGATAAAATCCAAAGAATAATCTGCAATGTTATTGGTCCTAAACTGGCATCCCAAATTCAGTTATTTTCTCATAGTCATAATGTAGCTTCCCTGTGCCTTTTGTATAAATACTTTCATGGTAATTAACCTGATATCAATTTTGATGGTAGCATGTATATATAATGCATTGACAGTTAAAAATTTCTATTAAAACATTTTATTTCGTTTTACTGATAATTTCGTGTTATTTTTTAATCTTTTAAATTTTTAAAAAATTTTTAATCTTTTAAGCTTTCGAAAATTTGTCAGCCTTTTCTTTTTATGCAGTAATTTCCAACATGTCTCCGTTTCTTTCTGCTAGATTATCTCTTTCTCTGAATCGCTCTATTTTCCTGCCGTTCCTCTATTCTCTGTACTCATTAACCCGTCTTCTTTAATGAAACTAAAATGCAACTGATTAATTATCATCAATTACAAATACGAGCTTTAGTAAAAGAGTTAATTAATTAAAATATCGAAAATATGTTTTTCTTTATCATAGATTTCAGTTAAAACTACTTAACGATTTAATCCTCACTCGAGATTATTGATTGACATATATTTTTAAAGATTTTCAAACCAAGCGCTATACTTTTCAAATATATCCTTGAGGCGTTTTCTTAATGTGCGCACACACAGGGTGATAGCGTAACAGTAATCTACGCGGAAAGTGAAACCTGTGAAACAGGTTCAATTCTCCACTTAGTCTGTTGTCTTCACATCACTCTAATACAGCATTTCTCAACCGAGGGTCCCGGAACCCTAAGTTTCCTCAAAAGAGCCCTTATGTTTCTGCATAAACAAGTGAGATAAACTAATGCACTTTTGATTTATACAAATCAACCATACAACCGTGCATGGAATACTGTTGTCTTATCTAGTCAGGCGCCATTGCTGTTCGTCTCAGTGTTCTCGACAGGCTCCAAAGAAGAATCTGTAATATGATTGGTCCCGACCTGGCAGCTCGACTCTAGCCACTTTCTCACCATCAGGATGTGGCTTCTGTCTATTCTACAAATATTTTCATAGCTTCTGTTCTGACAAACGTAAGTTACGAGTGCCCCCGCCACAAAAATTTACTCGTGCAACCAGACTGGCAACAAGGTCGCATCCTTTTACAGTTAAATCAAACAAATGCAAGCGACAATTCTACTCCATCAGCTTCTTTTCTCGCACTTCTCGTCTGTGGAACTCCCTTCCATATACTTGTTTCTTGACGGCTACAACCTCCAGGAATTTAAATGCAATGACAATTCATATATCTTTTCCACTTGACTCCAGTCCTTTCTACATCACCCCGTGTATCTTGTTGTTTTTCTTTCTCTCAGCCTTCGCAACTGTCTTCACTCCTGTGTTCAAATCCTTCTCTTGTCCTTTCTCTTTCACCCCCTGTAGCTGGTTCGTTTTTTCTTCACTCTCCTCCTGCCTAAAACTTTAACTCTCTTATGTAGCCCCCAGCACATCAGTGGTGGTACCACCTTGCTTAGGGTGAAATGATTAAAAAAGTTTCATTTAGTTTCATATACGGGCAGCAGATTTACAAAGATGGAAAGAGGCGTAACACAAGAATGTGTATTTTCACCGGATCTGTTCAACTTGAACAACGAGAATATTTTGAAGACCCTACATGCTACGCCAGGATTTGTTATTGGAGGCCACAATTTGAAAAACATAAGGTATGCAAATGATACAATGCTGATTGCAAACACGGAAAAAAACTACAAACCTCCTACAGATGAAGAGCAGAGTGACAAAAAAGGACTACAAATAAACTGTTAGAAAACTGAATCAGCAAAAAGAGCAACCCAAAATGCCAAATAAAGGTGGGGATACTAGAATCAAGCAAGTACAAAAATTTAAATACTTAGGAAACAGGAGATGGAAAATGCGACACAGAGATCCGAAGGCGAACTGGCATGATGAAAGATGCGTTCCAGAAGCTGAGTAAAGTACTAAGACACAGGAAAATTTCCCTTCAAACGCAGTTTCTATACATTTATATTCCTGAGATCCAAAAGCACAAGGATGCATTCAAGAAGATGAGCAAAGTACTAACACACAGGAAAATTTTACTAGAAACAAAGAAAAGAGTTCTGGGTTGCTATGTGATGTCAGGTCTTCAATACGGCAGTGAATGCTGGACAATATCATCGAAAAGGGGACAAAACTGGAAGCAGCGGAAATGTGGTACTACAGAAGGATGCTGGATATAAAGTGGGGGATCAGTTCCATATTACAATCAATATCTAAACTGACCCCTCACTTTGTGACCACAGCAGTTTCTATACATTTATATTCCTGAGATCCAAAAGCACAAGGATGCATTCAAGAAGATGAGCAAAGTACTAACACAGGAAAATTTCACTAGAAACAAAGAAAAGAGTGCTGGATTGCTATGTGATGTCAGTTTTCAATACGGCAGTGAATGCTGGACAATATCATCGAAGATGAGGAAAAAACCTGAAGCAGCGGAAATGTGGTTCTACAGAAGGATGCTGGATATAAAGTGGGGAATCAGTTCCATATTACAATCAATATCTAAACTGACCCCTCACTTTGTGACCACAGCAGTTTCTATACATTTATATTCCTGAGATCCAAAAGCACAAGGATGCATTCAAGAAGATGAGCAAAGTACTAACACACAGGAAAATTTTACTAGAAACAAAGAAAAGAGTGCTGGATTGCTATGTGATGTCAGTTCTTCAATACGGCAGTGAATGCTGGACAATATCATTGAAGATGAGGACAAAACTTGAAGCAGCGGAAATGTGGTTCTACAGAAGGATGCTGCGGATATCATGGACCGAGCATGTGAACAATGATGAGGTTTTGGAAAGGATGGCAACGAAAAGGAAATTAATAGTGAGCATCAGGAAGAGTCAAATGAAGTTCCTGGGACATGTAATGAGGAAGGAGGGCTTGGAGAACCTGATACTGATAGGCCAGATAGAAGGAAAAAGAGACAGAGGAAGGCAGCGGATAACATATTTGAAGGGCCTAATCAGGTGGAGGACGGAACGGGGGTTGCAAGATGTAACAGGTGAAAACATACTAAGAGCCACCAGGGATAGGGAGACGTGGAAAAGCATGATCACCTACGTCCTGAAAGAAGAGGGCACATAGAAGAAGAAGAAAAAGAAGAAGAAGAATATTACTAAACACGCGCAACATATTCTTAGTTATGTAATATTTTAATATATACATCATCCTATCTAACGTATTATATTAATAAAAATATAACAATCATTGGGGAGATGAGATACATATACGGCGCCATTGTATACACTTTCACTTAGGTACCGCCACTCATTCGCTGAAAAAAGAGCATAGCCTGATGTTAAAATGACCCAAACTAAATAAAACCAAACATATGAAAAAGAAGTATTTTTTTTTTCATCCAGTTATTCAAAAATATATTCTTTAATATCTACCACGTGAACAATGATGAAAATAAAATGAGAAAAATATGTTATATAATTTTGTTTTTGCACAGGATTTCCTTGAGACATGTAATTTATTTTAAAAGTTACACAAGGATAAAATGGTTGAAAAACGCTGCTCTAATAGCTCGGAAAGGCATAAACCTTTCACTTTCCCCAGATTCCCCTATGGGTCAAATAACAGGTAGACTGTAATCTCGTGTCTTGAGCGGCAGTCAGTCTAGAAAAATTCTGAATTTAAAATTCTGATTCTGAATTTAAATTTCTGAATTTAAAACATAAGAAACAGCAATTTGAAATCAATCAACTTTCTTTCAAGAACAACAACTGTAATTTGAAAACATTTAAAAATAGGAATCTGTGAACGCTAAGACGCTATACCATCTTTTTCTATGTGTTGTGTTTCTTCAGGTCGTTGGCGATCATGGCTCTCCTATCCATTGCAGCTTTGAGAAATGTTTATTTTATCATACCAACGATCTATTCACACAAGTTCACTGCTTCTTACCTTTGTCTCTTTTTCCCTCAATATCTCAAAGCTCTTCTTCCTCATTCAGTTAAGTGCCATACACGATACACGTTTGGACGATCATGTCTCGAAAAAGACATGACTGACTGGGCAGAAGATTGTCCCGCAGTAGGCTACCATTGCTTGCTGCGGTAGACTGGTTGCCAGCCAAGTCTATAGAACCCAATTTATTCTGTTATTTAATCCATAACCGGATACGCCCCAAATATTTTAGTTCCGGTTCTAAGTGTTCATTTTTGCATTTTCCTTAAACATTTTTCGTTGTTTATTCGCTCTGTCCATTATATTCTCATCCTCCTCCTGTAGGACCACATTTCTGTTGGAAATACTCTTGGGAAAGGTATGAATCCGTCTCTTCCTCCAACCTATGGGTTAAATATAAAAACAGATTCGGTTCTATAGCCTTGGTTATCAGCCAGTCTTCTCTGCATGTGTGAGAAAGCATACAGTGTCAGTTTCATAGAAGATTGATACTACATAACATTTTAGCACTCATTACTTTTTTATATTTTCCTGTTTCTTAATACTGCGTTTACTGTTTGAAAGTCATCTTTCACTAAAGCAATGCCACTTCGGCTGTTGGTGTAAAAGTTTCCATCCTCTTCCCAGATGTTTAAACTTCTACAACATAAGGTACGCAGATGATACAGTGCTGATAGCAGACACGGAAAGGAAACTACAAGATCTTCTTCAGAAGGTAGCTAAAGAGAGTGATAAAACCGAATGCATGGTCATCAGCAAAAAGAGCAACCTAAAATGCCAAATACAGTTGGGAGAGACTAAAATTAAGTAGGTACAAAAATTTAAATACTTGGGAAGTGTTCTAACAGAAGACGGAAAGTTCGACATTAAGATCCGAAGACGAATTGGTATGGCAAAGGACGCATTCCAGAAGTTGAGTAAAGTATTAAGAAACAGGACAATTTCACTAGAAACAAAGAAGAGAGTACTGGATTGCTATGTAATGTCGGTTCTTCAATATGGCAGTGAATGCTGGACAATATCATCAAAGATGAAGGAAAAACTAGAAGCAACTGAAATGTGGTTCTACAGAAGCATACTGGATATAAAGTGGGGGATCAATTCCATATTACAATCAATATATAAACTGTCCCCTCACTTTGTGGTCACAGCAGTTTCTATACATTTATATTCCTGAGATCCAAAAGCACAAGGATGCATTCTAGATGCTGAGAAGAGTATTAAGAAACAGGACAATTTCATTAGAAACAAAGAAGAGATTACTGGATTGCTATGTGATGTCAGTTCTTCAATATGGCAGTGAATACTGGACAATATCATCAAAGATGAAGGAAAAACTTGAAGCAACTGAAATGGAGTTTTACAGAAGGATGTTGCGAATATCATGGATCGAGCATGTGAGCAATGATGAGGTTTTGGAAAGGATGGCAACGAAAAGGAAATTAATAGTGAGCATCAGGAAGAGTCAAATGAAGTTCCTGGGACATGTAATGAGGAAGGAGGGCTTGGAGAACCTGATACTGATAGGCCAGATAGAAGGAAAAAGAGACAGAGGAAGGCAGCGGATAACATATTTGAAGGGCCTAATCAGGTGGAGGACGGAACGGGGGTTGCAAGATGTAACAGGTGAAAACATACTAAGAGCCACCAGGGATAGGGAGACGTGGAAAAGCATGATCACCTACGTCCTGAAAGAAGAGGGCACATAGAAGAAGAAGAAAAAGAAGAAGAAGAATATTACTAAACACGCGCAATATATTCTTAGTTATGTAATATTGTAATATATACATCATCCTATCTAACGTATTATATTAATAAAAATATAACAATCATTGGGAAGATGAGATACATATACGGCGCCATTGTATACACTTTCACTTAGGTACCGCCACTCATTCGCTGAAAAAAGAGCATAGCCTGATGTTAAAATGACCCAAACTAAATAAAAACAAACATATGAAAAAGAAGTATTCATTTTTTTTTTTCATCCAGTTATTCAAAAATATATTCTTTAATATCTACCACGTGAACAATGATGAAAATAAAATGAGAAAAATATGTTATATAATTTTGTTTTTGCACAGGGTTTCCTTGAGACATGTAATTTATTTTAAAAGTTACGCAAGGATAAAATGGTTGAAAAAACGCTGCTCTAATATCTCGGAAAGGCATAAACCTTTCACTTTCCCCAGATTCCCCTATGGGTCAAATAACAGGTAGACTTTAATCTCGTGTCTTGAGCGGCAGTCAGTCTAGAAAAATTCTGAATTTAAAATTCTGATTCTGAATTTAAATTTCTGAATTTAAAACATAAGAAACAGCAATTTGAAATCAATCAACTTTCTTTCAAGAACAACAACTGTAATTTGAAAACATTTAAAAATAGGAATCTGTGAACGCTAAGACGCTATACCATCTTTTTCTATGTGTTGTGTTTCTTCAGGTCGTTGGCGATCATGGCTCTCCTATCCATTGCAGCTTTGAGAAATGTTTATTTTATCATACCAACGATCTATTCACACAAGTTCACTGCTTCTTACCTTTGTCTCTTTTTCCCTTAATATCTCAAAGCGATACACGTTTGGACGATCATGTCTCGAAAGAGACATGACTGACTGGGCAGAAGATTATCACGCAGTAGGTTGCCATTGCTTTCTGCGGTAGACTGGTTGCCGACCAAGGCTATAGAACCCAATCTGTCCTGTCATTTGACCCATAACTGAAAGGAATAGACGGATTCATTGCATTCACTTACGCGCAAATACCCAAGGGTACCCAAGGGTATTTGCGCGTAAGTGAATGCAATGAATTCGGCTGGAATTCGAACTCGGCTCTCCGATTTCTCGTTCCGAGCCGATACACAACGCACATTACACTAATATCACATTCAAATTTACAGCACCTAGTATACCCAAGTGGTCACCCATTTAGGTACTGATTGGGGTCAACGTTGCTTTACTTTGGCGATCGTAAAAGAACCACTGGTTTAATTTGTTGTTTATTTTAGCTATTCCTACCAGTACATCCAAGCTTACTGTACATTGTATTCGAAAGCGGTCACCCATCTAGGTACTGACCGGGATCAACGTTGCTTTACTTCGGTGATCGTATGTGAACCTGTGTTTTAAGTTATTTCTTTAAGCCATTTCTAACAGCACATCCAAGCTTACCGTATATTGCATTCTCAAGCAATCATCTATCTAGGTCGACGTTACTTTACTTCGGTATTTTTTTGTAATCATTTCACCCCAAGCAAGGCAGAACTGCCACTGGTGCGCAGGGGTTACACTGAGAGAACTAAAAAGGTACAGGCCATGCAGAAGATAAGCGATGAATGGGAATGAAGTAGCATCTAAAATTTTTGATATTATAGTGAGTTTCACAAACGGGAAGTGCGAGAAAAAAAACTATTAAAGTAGAAGAGAGGTTTTACATTTAATTGTTTCAACTTCATTTTATATCAAAAGAATCTCTTTTTTTTTTCCACGCAACAGCTTCTTGTCCTTGTAAATCATTCACTAATGGCTTACAGCCTATCACGTTGAATACACCGATTCTCGCTCAATCACCGAAGTTAAGCAACGTTGAACCTGGTCAGTACTTAGATGGGTGACCGCTTGGGAACACCGGATGCTGTAAGTGTTTAGTGACGGATGTGCGTTGTTGTGCAGTGAATATCTCTCTCGGAAAGAGAAATCGGTGATCCGAGTTCGAATTCTGTTTGAATACCTTGCATTCCGCACTGGTACCTTCCCTCCAGTTATGGGTTAAATAACAAGGGTAGAACTTAGGGACCCTGCCCTTAAAACAAATCCTAATGAATCTTGATACTCGAAAAGAAAAAAAGTATTACTAGACACAAAACTTATATAAAAAACAACAATAAATTGTTGAAAGAAAAAGGTATTACCAGCAACAAATAAATAAAATTTTGTTGACAATAAATGACCCGCCGAGGTTGATATGCCATAAAAGCAAAACAACCAACCAAACTAATCATTCACTAATCTATCGCTATATCCATGGCAAATGTTCAGCTGAGCATTTTTGTTCTACCATTTCCGATGTTTACTGCTAAGATGGGTGGAGCCGAGTTCAAATTCCAGTTGAATTCATTGCATTCACTTACGCGCAAATACCCTTGGGAAAGGTATTAATCCGTCTATTCCTTCCAGTTATGGGTTAAATAACAGGACAGATTGGGTTCTATAGCCTTGGCCGGCAACCAGTCTACCGCAGAAAGCAATGGCAACCTACTCGGGATAATCTTCTGCCCAGTCAGTCATGTCTCTTTCGAGACATGATCGCCCAAGCGTGTTTCACGTATGGCACTTAACTGACTGACTGACTGACTGCTAAGATTCTCTATTTCACATCCAAAAAATCTGTTTTCAACGCTACAGCATCTTTTCCTACAGATAATATTAGAATACTGTCACTAATTTTTCTCTATATCCATGGTAAATATTCAACAGTGCTTCATTTTTAGTTTCACAAGTTCAGATCATTAGAGCAAGGATTCACCATTTCACATTCAAAAAATCTGTCTACCCTTACGCCTCCTCCTACTGACGCAATATTTTAAAACCTATCGCTACACCATTTCTATTTCAATGGTAAATGTTCAAATGCGCTCCATTCTTCATTTCTACAGTCCAGACATTCTTGCAAGAATTTGAATTTAAGTTTTGTTTAACGGCATATCAACACCTCTGTGGGTTATTTAATGCTAAACAGGTAGGGTTTTAAGGTATTTTTTAATGTTAGTTATTGTGAGGAGGTTGATTTAGTCAGATCTTTATTAAATATTTTTAAATGTTTTTTTTTTATTTTAGAAAACTGGAGGTGTCTTCTGGTTTTGTATTGAAAAATATATTGCTGGTAATAATTTTTTCTTCAAAAATGTTTTATGGCAATAATTTTTTTCTTTAAAAATGTATTGTTGGTAATATTTTTAATTTAAAAATGTATATTTTTCTATAAAAGTCTATTTTTATATATATATTTTTTTATAAAAGTCTATTTTTATACTTTCATGGTGTTTTGACCCCATTTTGGGAGTTAACTATTTGCTTACAACTGGGACCCTAACAGGTGCTACCACTCCTGGTCAGAGTAGACCTGGGAACAACAGCAATTAAGAGGTGGTTCCATTTTCCTCACAACCTTCCAATCAGAGGCCTTGCTGCCAGATGCAGTTTACCATCATTCCCAGGACCATTCTTGTTAGAACGCCCTATTCGGCATCCATTGAGATTAATGTTTTCTACACTACAACTTCTTTTCTTTCAGACACAACATTGCAAGCCTGTCGGTGTCGATATTTTTATGGCAAATTTTCAGATGAGCTTCTTTTTTGTTTTTTTGTTTTTTTTGTTCCTCTAGTTTAGCCATTTGAAGCTAGGACTCACAAAGAGGTGAATGTTTTCCAGGCTTCAGCCTCTTTTCCTACAAACAATATTGCAAACCTATCACTAATCTATCGCTATTTCCATGATAAATGTTTAGCTGACCAACAATACTGAAATACTTACACATAAATCGACTCTACAATGATGCATTTTGTGAAGATAAAAGAATTCGGACCTAACTTTAATGAAAAAAAAAATTTCATTTTGATGCTTATAGTTACTGTACAGAAATCCGGGGAGCCGAGTTCGAATTCCAGTTGAATTCATTGCATTCACTTACGCGCAAATACCCTAGGGAAAGGTATTAATCCGTATCTTCCCTCCAGTTATGGGTTAAATAATAAGACAGATTGGGTTCTATAGCCTTGGCTGGCAAACAGTCTACAGCAGAAAGCAATGGCAACCTACTGCGGGATAATCTTCTGCCCAGTCAATCTTGTCTATTTCGAGACATGATCGCCCGAGCGTGTTTCACGTATGACCCTTAACTGACTGACAGGAATCATAACCAGTTGTATTCAACAGAAATTCTGGTATGTTATTTCACTTTGGGAAAACCTTGATAAAAAATATCTGTTGATTATTTCTCATTAATACTGAGGATTAGAAACTTTTCACTGTTTCCATGATAAATCGTCCGGTTCACACTCCACCCACGTCTATTGAACAGGTGAAGAGGCTTATCCCTTGTTTCCTGTTCAGGTTGTGGTTTCCGGTTTTTCTCTTCTCCAATCTTTTCACTCTTTTTTGTTATTTTTATTTATTTTTTTCAATTGGAGTAGATAGTCTAAACTATTGCCCGGTTCATACTCCACCCACGTCTATTGAACAGGTGAAGAGGCTCATCTCTTGTTTCCTGTTTAGGTTGTGGTTTCCGGTTTTTCTCTTTTCCAATCTTTTCTCTCTTACGTAGCCCCCTGCGCATCAGTGGCGTTTTCGCCTTGCTTAGGGTGATATGATTAAAAAAAAAAATGTTTAGCTGGCCTCGCTATGATCTCCCATGTTCGAAAAGCACAAGAAAATACGAATTTAAAACCTTTGTAAATGAGTGCTTTTGATTTTTTTTCTTTTTCGTCTTTACCTTTTCCTTCTAATTCGTCCTTACCAAAATGCCTTAAACATAGAAACATTGGCCTTTATATAAGTAAACACTTCAGTTGATAGAGTAAATATCAAGAAATTATATGTTATCATTTTTTATCTTGTCATGCAATATTACTACATTTTCTCGCTGTTTTTTAACAAGACACTTTTTTGTTACTTTTTTTTTATTATTGTATGTCGAATGAGTTTGATTCATTTATTTTTTTTACATGGATTTCAGTATAAACGTGACTTAAGCTAACCTGTACAATTTTGTATAAAAACGACCGATGTTTATCTCGTAGGGGCATCGGTTATATTTGTCAAATTTGCCTTGTGCCAAACACAACCGCAATCCCCACAATTTAAAATATCAGAACGTTGAAGGTTGGATGTTGGAACGTGGAAGAATAAAATATTTCGGATTGTATGTTAAAGTAAAATGTTATTAACTCAAAAGAATAACAAATTTGTAAGAAGAAAATGTTCAAAGAGAAAATGCATGTAGTTAATTAATTTGTATGATTTAAATGTTCAAAGAGAAAATGTAAGTTGTTGTATGTTGCAGAGAAATAGTAGTACGGAGTTAAATGAAATCAGTTTATAGTTGATAGTAGCAGAATGTGTGTATGTAGAAAGATTAAAAGGTTACTAATAAAGTCTGTGTTTCATTCCCTTTCTTATGGCTGGCGAGAAAGGGAAAAGGAAGGTCAAGCAATAACGGAAATTGTACTTATCGGATTTTAATTTTGAGGAGTCAGTTGAAGTATCTTGTTGTTGTTGTTGCTTCTTTGACACTTTGTCCCTATGCTCCCACCTGACTGATTTTTTCCGGTCAAGGGACAAAAATAAGTAATGAAATCTAGTCACGAATCGAAACCGTATACCTGTCTTTTTAGGTGTTAACAAAAATTGACCGTCGTCTTAGATCAATTTGCTATTGCCTATCCAATCAGAATCCAGAATCTCAATTTTCACACTGACTTGTGAAATTTGCCTTGGTCTGGTTTTTTTCCAAAATGTTTTCAGTCGTTCTGATCCATTTTTGCAGGTGTGCAATTTTACTTTTTGTGTTTCAGTTAACTGGTGGATGATACAAGATTTGTATCCTATAACCTAAATATTTAATTCTCAGCCAGACCAAAGATTTCTATAAATGCAAGTATATACACGATTAATATTTAATCTTTAGACTATGTCTAAACTTGATTAATACTCATTCACGGTCAGTTGTAAATACGACCAATATTTGCCGATAGTCTCAAGTAATAAAATGACCAATGCTTATCTATAGCCTCAAGTATTAACACAAGTTTTCCTCACATTTAAACCTAAAAAAGTATTATTTATCGACTGATTCTTAAATCCAGCCAAGGTTCACTTATGGATTCAATTATAATTTCGAGCAATGATGTTTTATTATCATTTTGCCCTAAGTGAGACAATAAAGCAATTCAGACGCAAGGGTTTAATTAGTGTCACAGAATAAAAAATAAAAAAAACACTATTAAGGAAAGAGAGTGATAAAATTAGAAGAAGAAGGCAGAAGATATCGATTTACATTATATCTAAAGTTTAGAAAATCAAAGTTGATTGGAAAGCAAGAAGCCTGAAGAGAGTTCCACAAGGGAGAGAAGAATTTAAAAAAAGACTTATAATAATATCAAAAGAAGAAAACTTAGTTAAGCAGAAAGGACGATAAAAGAACAGGAATTAAGAAAACAGAGGATAACGATTGACATTGCATTTAAATTTTTGAAGATCAAAGTTTAGTGGAAAGCAAGAACCCGGAAGAGTGTTCCACAAGCGAGAGAAGAAACTGTTAGCATAGAACTTATAATAATATGAGAAGAAGAAAACATAATTAAGGAGAGAGAACAATAAAAGAAAAGAAATTAAGAAAACAGAGGATAACGATTGACGTTGCATTTAAATTTTTGAAGATCAAATTTGAGTGGAAAGCAAGAAGCCGGAAGAGAGTTCCACAAGCGAGAGAAGAAACTGTTAGCATAGGACTTATAATAATATGAGAAGAAGAAAACATAATTAAGGAGAGAGAACAATAAAAGAAAAGAAATTAAGAAAACAGAGGATAACGATTGACATTGCATTCAAATTTTTCAACATCAAAGTTTAGTGGAAAGCAAGAACCCGGAAGAGTGTTCCACAAGCGAGAGAAGAAACTGTTAGCATAGGACTTATAATAATATGAGAAGAAGAAAACATAATTAAGGAGAGAGAACAATAAAAGAACAGGAATTAAGAAAACAGAGGATAACGATTGACATTGCATTTAAATTTTTGAAAATCAAAGTTGAGTGGAAAGCAAGAACCCGGAAGAGTGTTCCACAAGCGAGAGAAGAAACTGTTAGTATAGAATTTATATATAAGAAAACATAATTAAGTAGAGAGAACAATAACAGATCAGGAATTAAGACGACGGGAGATAACTACTGACATTACTTTTTAAATATTTGAAGATCAAAGAAACAAAAAGCCAAGATAGAGTTTCACAGGTGAGAAGAGAAGAGAAGACAAGTACTGTTAGAATATAACAGTTACATCTCGTTACATCTCGTACTGTTAGAATATAACAGTTACATCTCGTCGTTTAACTCTAAAATGACGCGAATTTAGAAAAGCACATAAATTTATAAATTCTAGCTATCATAAAGGAATGTAACTCCAAAAGAGTCATGGGAAGGCTCGTCATCAATTAGCCTTTTCTTAAGCTTAGTTGGCTACATTACTGACCCGAACATATCACAATATTCTTTACATCCAAACAACACATTCTTACTTATCATTCTTAGTACAGTCACCGTAATATCTCAGAGTCTCTACTAAGTCTTAACTAGTTCCCATATGTACAATTCGTCTGCGGACGGTTAGGAATAAAAGTGACTGTTTAAGATTAAACCCAAATAAAACCATAGAGGAAGGTTCATCTGAATAATTACCATGAAAGTTTTTATAGAAAAGGTGATTGGAAAATCCTGGTGTAGATTTGTTATCGGAGGCCACAATTTGAACAACATAAGGTACGGAGTTGATATAGTGCTGATAACAGACACGGAAAGAAAACTACAGGACCTCCTACAGAAGGTAGCTGAGGAGAGTGACAAAAAAGGACTACAAATAACCAGAAAGAAAACTAAAATGCATTGTCATCAGCAAAAAGAACAACCCAAAATGTCAAATACTGGTAGTGGATACTAGAATCAAGCAAGTACAAAAATGTAAATACCTAGAAAGTGTTATAACAGGAGATGATAAGTGCGAACACAAAGATCCGAATGCGAATTGGCATGGCGAAAGACGCGTTCCAGAAACTGAGTAAAGTACTAAGACACAGGAAAATTTCACTAGAAACAAAGAATAGAGTGCTAGATTGCTATGTGATGTCAGTTCTTCAATACGGCAGTGAATGCTGGACAATATCATTGAAGATGAGGAAAAAACTTGAAGCAGCGGAAATGTGGTTCTACAGAAGGATGCTGAGGATATCATGGACCGAACATGTGAGCAATGATGAGGTTTTGGAAAGAATGGCATTGAAAAGAAAACTGATAGTGAGCATCAGGAAGAGACAACTGAAGTTCCTGGGACATGCAATGTGGAAAGAAGGCTTGGAGAACCTGATACTGACAGGCCAAATAGAAGAAAAAAGAGACAGAGGAAAGCATCGGATAACATATTTGAAGGGCCTGATCAGGTGGAGGACGGAACGGGGGTTGTGTGGAGTAACAGCAGAAAACATATTAAGTGCCACCAGGAATAGGGAGACGTGGAAAAGCATGATCACCTACGTCCTGAAAGAAGAGGGCACATAGAAGAAGAAGAAGAAGATGGGAAAATGTCTGACGAACCCGTGATTCCAATTTACGAGAAATAACATTTTTAAATATAAACCCGACCAACGGTTTTTGATAAATGCAGCTATAAACACAACCTATTTTTATGTAAAAATTCAGTGGGTTTGGGTTAAATAAATAAAAATGATTTCGCCATTAACTCATAAAGCAGGGTTAGATCTTTCTTTCCAACCACGAACCGAAACCATTTTCTTTATAGGATTTGCATATTTACAATGCTTTTTTTTTGTATTTTGCAGTGACCTTGACGATATCAGTGCGGACTGCTTACATTTAGATATCTGGTAAGTAATTTCTTTGATTGCTTAAATTTCTCTCTCGTCTACAATTACTGTAACTAAAAAGAAGTTTTTTTTTATTCCTTTTGTTTCTAAACAAATTATCCTTCAGTTGATGGTTTTGAAAACATACAGACGTAGGGATTATAAAGGCGTCGAAATTAAATGGTCGCTCAGTTTTCAACAAGTCTCATTGGAAAGAACTTAACGAACTTTAAAAGCAAACAGAAATTTTAAACTCACTTCTCTTCGCAACTTCGATTTCAAAAATGGGAAAATAATCTTTATTTTTACATCAGTAATTATATTCCACCTTACAAGTGACAAACGTTTCCTTTTAATCATACTGAAGAATCGCTCTAAAAGAAAAAGACACATTCGCTTTGATTGTGATTTTAGAAACATAAGCTCTGAAGAGTTGTCTTCAGACAAAAAAAGTTAAGTACATTGATACAAATGTCTGGAAGGAGATTTTAGATGTTTCCCGTCTTTTCTTAAGATATTTTTATTTTTTTTTTTACCTAGTGTATGCGGAGCGGGGGCGAATGTCTTTTCATGAGTTGAGATCGCCCTCTCAGGCTATGCGTGAATAGATTGCAAAATAACCAAAATTCACTTAACGACCCCTCGAACGTACGACTAGTTATAAAATCTCCTAAAATATATTTTTTAAATGCAATCAACCGGTATTGTCTCATTTAGATTTTCTATTTTATAGAAACATACATTTAGCCATATTCAGGATTAGAGAGAAATAAGTAAGATACACACACGCACGCATGCACGCATGCACGCACGCGCACACACACATACACACACACAAACAAACACAAACAAACACACACACACACACACACACACACACACACATATATATATATATATATATATATATATATATATAATATATAGGTACCTCCACTCCATTTTCGATACCTAAGTTTTAAATTGATTTTTTTAAAATAAAAAGTTTTTCTAGAAGCTGAAATTCGAATTTAACTAAAAGCTAAATGATT
This sequence comes from Ascarosepion bandense, assembly GCA_037127315.1. Taxonomy (NCBI): domain Eukaryota; kingdom Metazoa; phylum Mollusca; class Cephalopoda; order Sepiida; family Sepiidae; genus Ascarosepion; species Ascarosepion bandense. Next base: position 2,583,799 of record JBBBDQ010000953.1, read on the forward strand.
AAATTTAGTATTTCCATTAAGCACAATACACTGGTGTATTTCAAACAAAAATTATATTAAACTAATCTAAAATTTTGAGGGTTTTTTTTTCTAATTTTCAATTTTTTGATCATTTTTTGAGAGATCGATACATTTGTAAACAAAAGTTAATTCTCGGGTTTATAAATCTTTCAAAAATAAAATATAGATCTCTCACTCTTTATTTTTTGAAAATTAGCAAATTTAAAGTTAAATTAATCTGATTTGAAACAACTACTACTTTTTTATTGCATGAAATTTCGAATAAAAGTATTTCTTAATCAAAAAGATCTGACTCGTTGACTTTTCAAGTAGGCGATGACAGCACCTAATATCAATCAGTCTGGAAGTATGGTGACCAAAAGTTGACATAACCCAGATTAACGTTTCGTAAGGGGAACAACCATTGAAATGTGTGACCTCTTAATAAGTCTCTTGTCAGTTTCCGTAGTAAAAGAAAATGAGCAATTTAACATTTTTCTTTTTTAATCATATCATCCCGAGCAAGGTGGTAACGCCACTGATGTGCAGGGGGGCTACGTAAGAGTGAAAAGATTGGAAAAGAGAAAACCGGAAACAACATCCTAAACAGGAAACAAAGGATGAGCCTCTTCACCTGTTCAATAGACGTGGGTGGAGTGTTAACCGGGAGATAGTTTAGTCTATCTACTCCAATTGCATCATATTAAAAAATTAGAAATTATTTTTAAAATCTTAATTCTACATGATTTGTATTAAGCTTTGGAATTTTAAAAGCATTTAACAGATGTAAAAAAATATTTTTAGTAAGATTTTTTAAAACTAATAACTGCATAAATAATTTCATTAATTTGTAAATAAGTTCTGAAAGTTTCATTAAAATCAGACAATGAGTTGATTTTTGCAAGAATTTTTAAATTAATGTGTCTTTGACTTGCGTAATATTACGTTTTCATCAATAGTCACATTACGTAAATATAGCGTGAATCGCTGACGGAAAACAAAAAAAAATTAACTGAAATTTGGAAAGTGTTAGAAAAGATTCAATTTTTTTTACAAATAATGACAACAAAATTTGATCTTTCCTTTTAATAATAGCATAAACATTTTGATGATAAAACCTTTTTTTATTTAGTTTGAGCTGTTTTTTTTTTCAGCAATTGAGTAGAGGTACCTGTGTATGCATATATATATATATATATATATATATATATATATATATATATGATAATAATAACTACTTAGACTCTGTAAGAATGCACTCCGTAAATTTATGCCAATATAAACTCTCGAAAAAACCATTAACAAACAGAACCTAAATCCGTTACAATCCGGCGTACTAAGTCGTCGGATAAATGGGGAGAAATAAAAAAAGAAACCAGCGGAACAAGAACAAACATTCAAGATTCCGCAGTAAAGAAAAAAACCCAAACGGAACCAAACACAAGAAAAAGTGCTCAATACGAAAGTACTAAAATACAATAGTATTAAAGTATTAAAAAAGTATTAAAATACAAAAACACACGAAAAATCTAAAGTGAGCCAAAACCTACCGCGGTTTCACAGTACGGATCGTCAGGGAAATGGCAGCCATTTCCCTGACGATCCGTAGTGTGAAACCGCGGTAGGTTTTGGCTCACTTTAGATTTTTCATGTTATATATATATATATATATATATATATATATATATATAACTGTAAATTTATCTTTGAACACGTCTCGAAAAATACACTGAGTATAAACGCAGAGGGAAAAAATAACACGTAACAGGTAAGCGCTCAATAACGGACCTACCAAGGTTTCATCAAATGGATCGTCAGGGCAAGTTGGCCTGACGATCTATTTGGTGAAATCTTGGTTGGTCCGTTGGCTCTAGGTTAGCTACTTACTTATATATATATGTTGTATGTGTTATGTCTTGAAGGCTGTCACATTGCGTTGAATGAAATAAAGGAAGGTCGGGAAGTGTTTGTATGACCCATTTATTACATTGATATTTCGAGACTATAATCTCATCATCAGAATGGCAGAGAAATCCTCAGACTGTCCGCGCTTCACACACACACACACACACACATATATATATATATATATATATATATATATATATATATATATATATATATATAAACATATTTCGTTAACAACGACCAACAAGAAAGATTTTATAAATTTTTTATTTAATTTTTCCAGTATTCTTAGATGTTTTCTTTTTGCTGGATATAAGAAATGTAAAAATGTTCCATAATTTTCGACCTTCTAAGCGCTTTCAACCTCTTCACAGGCCATTTTCAAGTATGCTATTTTTCCGGTGTTTTTATTATGTCCTCTTGTTTGACTCTTATGTAATTTTTTGTGTTTTAGTGTATTTTGAAAATGAGAGTTATTTAAAGCTATCACGTGATTAAAAAATAGACAGACGTTCACGGGATACCAATATACTTAACATTATCAATTATGAACACAAATAACAGTTATCAAAACGGCTTTGCCTCAACATCCGTCCATAGATTTTATGAATAGCTGTAAAGTCGGGTCTCAGTCGAGTTGCTGTGATGTGTTTAATTTTGGATATATTATCGTCCGATATAATCTCATAATCATATCATTAGCAGATATGCTATTAGATAACATCTTCAAGATATATCACGTCAGATATTATCATCAGATATCTATAAGAGAAACTGTGTCAGATATAAACATCATATATCAAATATCATCATCAGATTCCATCGCTAGATAGGTCAGATATCATCATAAGATATATATTATCATCAGATATCCTCAAGAGATATCATGTCTCGGATCATTATCAGATATCATATACGATATCATCTCAGATATTATCAACTGATGCCATTCAGTCAGTTAAGTGCCATGACAGATACACGCTTGGTCGATCATGTCTGACTGGGCAGAAGATTTTTCCGCAGTAGGTTGTCATTACTTTCTGCGGTAAATTGGTTGCCAACCAAGGTATAGAGGGAGAGGCGATGAATTAATTAATGCTGTTTCCAAGGGTATCTGCGCAGAAGTCAATACAATGAATCCACCTGGAATTTGAACTCGGCTCTACGAACCCGTATCCAGTGCACCACAATGCTATTAGATAAAGAAGTAAATTACTGAAAAGTAATTGAAACTCACCTGAAGCGATCTGAATATATAATGCTCCTCATGCCAATGACACTTCCATCGAGCTTCTCTGCGGCATTTGACTTCATTTAATTTCTTTTAAATTCATGTGTTACTCTCGAATTTATATTTAAACTGGGGTCATCAGGAGAGAATGTGCACCGTTTCGGGGCCTTCCTCTCAACGGTTTCACTTGCGCACCGCCCCGCCTCACTAATGTGAGGCCCCATTATAACGATATACAAGTGTGTCGTAGATGTACAAACTCGAATGGCTAACGGCGAAATGAGATTTACGAAATTTTTCGAAAAACGGCAAAATGAAAAAAATGAAAAAAAAACAATGCAATTAGATATCATATATTGTCATCAGATATTATCAAAACATATGTCAGATATCATTATCATATAAAACAGGGGTGTGCAATTAATTTTGCCCGAGAGCCACTCTCAGTAGGCCGCATTTAGCGGAGGGCCGTAATTTCTAAAACATTTTATATTTATTAGTTTATATAATTATATCTTTTAATGAGAAGTTTAAATGTAAATTGTATACGAAATATATGTAAGAAATAAAAAAAACAAAGCAATAATGATACACAGAAAATGTTTTAATAAAATTGTTCAGGTACAAAATTACACAAATATACCAAGGTGAACGCAAAGAATCCAATTTTGTCAAAGTGAATGCAATAAGCCCAACTGTATCTAAGTGATTGCAATGGATCCAATTGCATCCAAGTGAATGCAATAAGCACAATAGCGCCTAAGTCAGGGGTGTGCAATTAATTTGACCCGGGGACCGCTTTGAGTAGGCCATGTTTAGTGGAGAGCCGTACCTTCTAAAACTGATTATATTCATTAGTTTACAAAAATATTTCATTTGATTCGAAATATAAATGTAAATTATATATGTAATAAATGAAATAAATAAATAAAACGAAAATCAATAATTGTAGACAGAAAATGTTTTAATAAAATTGTTCACGTACAAATACACATCATTCAGTGCATAAAATTCAATGTGACAAATGTAGCCATTCGAACTTTTTTCAAAAAAGTCTTTTGAAATCAGGAGTCAGGTTGCTTGTTGAAATCCTCATCACTGCCTGTAAGTTTGTCAGTCAGAAAAGATTTTTATTTTATTTTATTTTTTTTTTTTTTTTTTTTGATATTCATGCAAGAAAGACTTTGTTCACAGATGCGGATCCAAAAATAGAAAACATTTCCCAGCAAAACTCTTCAAACATAGAAATTTGTCAGCACTAACATTTACCGTGGTAAGATGGAGAAAATATTAGATTTAATGATTTTTCCTGAATGCTTTCGGGAGCCACTGAAAACTCTGGGAAGGGGGTGCTTGCGACACCCCGGTCGTAAATTGTCCACACCTTAAAAACTGTATACCCTCAAGTTTCTCCATCTGTAGGATATTATCCAGCATTCATTGACATAGTGAAAAGTTGTTGTTACATAGCAGTTCACTACATTTTTTCCTAACAAAAATTTTCTGTCTCTTAATACTTTACTTAGATTTTCTTTCACAATACTGCTGTCTTTTGAAACACTTACCAGATAGTTAAATTTTTCTACAAGCTTTTTTCATATTTATATTTCGCATTATAAACGCGTTCATGTGTTCCGTTTATGCTGATCTCAGCCTTCTTTTGAACCACATCTTTGTTGCTTCGTCGTGAATTAATTATCTATAACTGATTGCACTAGAACAAGATTAAGATTTGTTTTCAGTGAAGTTTTTTTTTATACTTTGTTTAGCTTTTTAGAAGGCATCTTTTGCTACTTCAATATGCCTTTAGATTTTGGTGTCACATTTTCCGCTCTCACTTGCCAGATATTTGAATACTACTCACTGTCTTGAATCAATTGCTAGGTCAGCTGCTAAAAAAGCAGGGTCACTAGAAAATTTTTCTCTCCATCTTACATATCGATAAGTCTAACATTCGTCCATACTTAGAATATTGCTTCCACCTTTTTTCCCGTGCCTCGGCTGTTTACCTTGAGCTCCTTGGTAAAATCCAAAGCAAAATCAGCAATATTATTGGTCGTGACTTGGCATCTCAGCTTCCTTCACTTTTCTACCGCCATAAAGTTACTTCCCTGTGCTTTTTCTATAAATACATTCACTGCAACCGTACATTGAATACTGTTGTCATATCTGGTCGGGCGTCCCAACTATCTCAGGGTTCTCGACAGGTTCCAAAGAAGAATCTATAATGTTATTGGTCCTGACCTGGCAGCTCGACTCCAGCCACTTTCTCACCAACCGGATGTGGTTTCCCTCTGTTCTATTCTAAAACTATTTCCATGGCTACTGCTCCGGTGAGCTCAGCTCACTGATGCTTCCTCTACAAGAACTTACACGATCAATCAGACTGGCAATAATTTTCAACCCATTTACAGTTAAATTAGCCAAATGCAGCCCTCACTTCTATTCCAATAGCTTCTTTTCTCGCACTTCCCGCTTGTGGAACTATCCTCCTGATTACTTAAAAGCATGAACAAAAGAAAAATAATCTTTCAAACTCTTACACACCCAATAACCCCTTGTGTCTTAGGGGTTTTACTGCCCTGTTTGTGGTATTGCATCCTTTTCAAAATCAGATCTTCTCCTGATTCACCCTACACTATTTTCCATCACTGACCATCACTGACCATATGTAATCGCTCCGAACACGCCAAACTTAACTAAAACTCCGTCAACTGTGCAAGACTGCACACATTTTTTTAATCTTTTCACCCCAAGCAGGGGAGGGCATTATTAGTGCACAGTGTTTTACAGTGAAAGAAAAGACTGATACAAGGGGTATTAAAGAAAGGATGAAAGATAAACAAACTTTAAGAAGATAGAAAATGGAAATTGACTTTGCATTTAAATCTTTGCAATGTAATAAGTAAACGGAAGGGCGTTTCACGGGTGGCAATTGAGAGAAAAGACTGGGTACAGTGGGTATCGAAGAAAGGATAAAAGAATAAACAGGATTCATGAAGATAGAAGATGGCAATTGACGCTGCATTCAAATTTTTGGAGATTGTCGCTATCAAGGAAGTAAGTAAAAGTAAAGGGTGTTCTACAGGCGGGAAGTGAGAGAAATGACTGGGTACAGTGGGTATTGAAGAAAGGATAAAAGATGAATAGGATTCATGAAGACTGAAGATGGCAGTTGACGTTGCATTTAAATATGTAGATATTGAAGCTATCAGGGAAGAGAAAAGACTGGGTACAGTGGGTATTGAAGAAAGGATAAAAGATGAATAGGATTCATGAAGACTGAAGATGGCAGTTGACGTTGCATTTAAATATATAGATATTGAAGCTATCAGGGAAGAGAAAAGACTGGGTACAGTGGGTATTGAAGAAAGGATAAAAGATAAATAGGATTCATGAAGACTGAAGATGACAGTTGACGTTGCATTTAAATATGTAGATATTGAAGCTATCAGGGAAGAGAAAAGACTGGGTACGTGGGTATTGAAGAAAGGCTAAAAGATGAATAGGATTCATGAAGACTGAAGATGGCAGTTGACGTTGCATTTAAATATGTAGATATTGAAGCTATCAGGGAAGAGAAAAGACTGGGTACAGTGGGTATTGAAGAAAGGATAAAAGATGAATAGGATTCATGAAGACTGAAGATGACAGTTGACGTTGCATTTAAATATGTAGATATTGAAGCTATCAGGGAAGAGAAAAGACTGGGTACGTGGGTATTGAAGAAAGGCTAAAAGATGAATAGGATTCATGAAGACTGAAGATGGCAGTTGACGTTGCATTTAAATATGTAGATATTGAAGCTATCAGGGAAGAGAAAAGACTGGGTACAGTGGGTATTGAAGAAAGGATAAAAGATGAATAGGATTCATGAAGACTGAAGATGGCAGTTGACGTTGCATTTAAATATATAGATATTGAAGCTATCAGGGAAGAGAAAAGACTGGGTACAGTGGGTATTGAAGAAAGGCTAAAAGATGAATAGGATTCATGAAGACTGAAGATGGCAGTTGACGTTGCATTTAAATATGCAGATATTGAAGCTATCAGGGAAGAGAACAGACTGGGTACAGTGGGTATTGAAGAAAGGATAAAAGATGAATAGGATTCATGAAGACTGAAGATGACAGTTGACGTTGCATTTAAATATGTAGATATTGAAGCTATCAGGGAAGAGAAAAGACTGGGTACGTGGGTATTGAAGAAAGGCTAAAAGATGAATAGGATTCATGAAGACTGAAGATGGCAGTTGACGTTGCATTTAAATATGTAGATATTGAAGCTATCAGGGAAGAGAAAAGACTGGGTACAGTGGGTATTGAAGAAAGGATAAAAGATGAATAGGATTCATGAAGACTGAAGATGACAGTTGACGTTGCATTTAAATATGTAGATATTGAAGCTATCAGGGAAGAGAAAAGACTGGGTACGTGGGTATTGAAGAAAGGCTAAAAGATGAATAGGATTCATGAAGACTGAAGATGGCAGTTGACGTTGCATTTAAATATGCAGATATTGAAGCTATCAGGGAAGAGAACAGACTGGGTACAGTGGGTATTGAAGAAAGGATAAAAGATGAATAGGATTCATGAAGACTGAAGATGACAGTTGACGTTGCATTTAAATATGTAGATATTGAAGCTATCAGGGAAGAGAAAAGACTGGGTACGTGGGTATTGAAGAAAGGCTAAAAGATGAATAGGATTCATGAAGACTGAAGATGGCAGTTGACGTTGCATTTAAATATGTAGATATTGAAGCTATCAGGGAAGAGAAAAGACTGGGTACAGTGGGTATTGAAGAAAGGATAAAAGATGAATAGGATTCATGAAGACTGAAGATGACAGTTGACGTTGCATTTAAATATGTAGATATTGAAGCTATCAGGGAAGAGAAAAGACTGGGTACGTGGGTATTGAAGAAAGGCTAAAAGATGAATAGGATTCATGAAGACTGAAGATGGCAGTTGACGTTGCATTTAAATATGTAGATATTGAAGCTATCAGGGAAGAGAAAAGACTGGGTACAGTGGGTATTGAAGAAAGGATAAAAGATGAATAGGATTCATGAAGACTGAAGATGACAGTTGACGTTGCATTTAAATATGTAGATATTGAAGCTATCAGGGAAGAGAAAAGACTGGGTACGTGGGTATTGAAGAAAGGCTAAAAGATGAATAGGATTCATGAAGACTGAAGATGGCAGTTGACGTTGCATTTAAATATGTAGATATTGAAGCTATCAGGGAAGAGAAAAGACTGGGTACAGTGGGTATTGAAGAAAGGATAAAAGATGAATAGGATTCATGAATGATAAAGGATGCATGAAGATTGAAGATAGCTTTACATCTCCATTTATTTGGGGTTTTTTGGGTTTTTTTTTTTTGTTTTTGTTTTTTTGTTGTTGTTGTTTTTTTTGTTATATTCTTTTTTTTTTTGGTGGGGTTGGCTTTTTGGGGCTGTTTTTTTTCTTTTTTTTTTTTTTTTTTTTGGAGACATCTACCCCGATTTTTTATTTATTGTATTTTACGTGAGAATATGCGTTGTGGTGTAACGGATATTGGCTCGAAATAAAAGAATGGAGTGTCGAGTTCGATTCCCTTGAATCTGTTGCATTCATTTATGCACAGTTACCCTCGGGAAAGCTATTAATTCATCGTTCATCTCTCCAGCTATGGGTTGAATAGCAGAACGGATTGGGAAAATCTTTTGCCTAGTCAGTCATGTCTCTTCCGAGACATGATCGCCCAAGTGTGTATCATATATGGCAATTAACAGTTTAATATGGTTAAAAGAATTGAAATGCAGGATAGATTGGATTCTATAGCCTTTTTCCTGTGGAAAAATCTTCTGTCTAGTCAGTCATGTCTCAGAAGAGACATGATCTCCCAAGCGTGCCTCACGTATGGTAATTAACTGAAAGTTAATTACCATACGTGAGACACGCTTGGAAAGATTTAGAAGAAGAAGCTGTGTAGAGACATAATCGCACAAACGTGTATCACGTATGTCCCTTAACTGAAAGAGTCAATAGTTATTTAGGCGAGAAAGCTGTAGATAGACATGGTAGCTCAAAGAAGTTGTGCAAGACTATTCTGAGAACCCTAGGTAAATGCCAAGATTTGTCATTGAAGGCCACAATTTGAACAACATAAGGTAAGCAGATGATACAGTGCTGATAGCAGACACGGAAAGGAAACTACAAGACCTCCTACAGAAGGTAGCAGAAGAGAGTGACAAGAAAAGACTACAAATAAACTGCAAGAAAACCGAATGCATGGTCATCAGCAACAAGAGCAGCCCAAAATGCCAACTACAGGTGGGGGATACTCAAATCAAGCAGGTACAAAAATTTAAATACCTTGGAAGTGTTCTAACAGAAGACGGAAAGTGCGACACAGAGATCCGAAGGCGAATTGGCATGATGAAGGAGGCATTCCAGAAGCTGAGTAGAATATTAATAGAAAGGAAATTTTCGCTAGAAACAAAGAAAACAGTACTGGATTGCTATGTGATGTCAATTCTTTAAAATAGCAGTGAATGCTGAACAATCTCATCAAGGATGAAGGGAAAACTTGAAGCAACTGAAATATGGTTCTACAAGAGGATGCTGTGTATATCATGGACCGAGTAAGTGAGCAATGATGAGGTTTTGGAAAGGATGGAAACTAAAAGGAATTAAATAGTGAGCATCAGGAAGAGACAGTTAAAGTTCCTAGGACATGCAATGAGGAAGAACGGCTTGGAGAACCTGATACTAAGAGGCCAAATAGAGAAGAGGAGAGATGGGGGGAAAACAGCGTGTAATGTACTTGACTGGCTTGAGCGGGTGGATGGCAGAACGGGAGTTGCTTGGTGTAACAGCAGAAAGCGTGCTAAGAACCACCAGGGATAAAGAGTCGTAAAAGACCATGATCGCCTACATCCTGAAAAAAAAAAACAAGGCACATAAAAGAAGTAGTTTTGGAGAGACATGATCGCTCAAGTGTGTGTCTCGTATGGCAATTAACTGACTGACTGATTTCAAGTATTTATTGCTTGAAATTTTCCTCGTTTGTTTCTTTATTTTGGACCTGTTAGGGCGCCACCCCTATCTGACTACATAATGGACTGTTCCCATTGCTATATATAGCAATAGTGGATTCTCTACATGGAGCGTGATACAGAGTCATAGAGAGTCGTACAGAGTCACTTGAGAGTCAGTGCGAGAGTTAGACACACTTCCGGTGGTGTACCGGAAGTAATCACGTATACACACGTCTTACGACGGATTGGACTATTGTATCTTTTCCTATTGTAAATATACTAATCACTTCTGTACCTACTAACCGTCTTTCCGCGGAATACAACTTATATTCTGATTCTGTTGTTGAGTTATTCATTATTACTTGGCAACATAACAGAACCATACACTTAGATGACAGTAAATGCTGGAAAGTCACTCGAAGCAACAGAAATGTGGTTCTACAGAAGGATGATGAGGATACCATAGACCAAACATGCAATAAACAAAACGACGAGGTTTTCGAGAGGAAGAAAACAAAAAGGAAACGTATACTAAAAATCAGGAAGAGACGGCTGAAGTTTCTGAGACAAGTATGGAGGAAAGAAGGCTTGAAGAATCTGATACTCATAGGATGAATACAGAGAAAAAGAGACTGGGGCAAGCAACGTATCATATACTTGATGGGTTTAATCAAATGTATAACAGCAGGTATTGATAGAAATAACAAGAGAAAAGGTATTAAGATCTACACGACGTATGGGGAGGGCCATGATCGTCAACGTCCTGAAGGGATACAACACACAGAAGAAGGAAAAGAGTAAAAACACACGTTAAGGTGAACTCAATTTATCAAAAAATCCCTAGCTGTTTTATTTATAGTGGGTGGGAGATGTTTAAGAAACTTCTAACAATAAACTTCAAATACTTGTAATTCAATTTATAAATCAAATGGTAAATCAATGTTAAATCTAATAAGCTTCAAATACTTGCAATTCAATTTATAAATCAAATGGTAAATTAATGTTAAATCTAATAAGCTTCAAATACTTGTAATTCAATTCATAAATCAAATGGTAAATTAATGTTAAATCTAATAAGCTTCAAATACTTGCAATTCAATTTATAAATCAAATGGTAAATTAATGTTAAATCTAATAAACTTCAAATACTTGTAATTCAATTCATAAATCAAATGGTAAATTAATGTTAAATCTAATAAACTTCAAATACTTGTAATTCAATTCATAAATCAAATGGTAAATCAATGTTAAATCTAATAAACTTCAAATACTTGTAATTCAATTTATAAATCAAATGGTAAATTAATGTTAAATTTAATAAACTTCAAAGACTTGTAATTCAATTTATAAATCAAATGGTAAATCAATGTTAAATTTAATAAACTTTAAATACATGCAATTCAATTTATAAATCAAATGGTAAATCAATGTTAAATTTAATAAACTTTAAATACATGCAATTCAATTTATAAATCAAATGGTAAATTAATGTTAAATCTAATAAACTTCAAATACTTGTAATTCAATTCATAAATCAAATGGTAAATCAATGTTAAATCTAATAAGCTTCAAATACTTGTAATTGAATTTTAAATCTAATGACAAATCAGTGTTAAATCTAATGATTCAAATATTTGTAATTGAGAGATTTCTCAATAGTTAGCTAAATACGACGAACAATTATTATAATAAATTTATTTAGTCGATAATGATGCCATCTGCAGGGGATTATTAATTTCCATACAAAATCATTTAATGGATCATTATAATCATTTAAGCTTAAATTAGTCAGACATCTTATAGGATTGTGTTGAACGGGGAATTTGGGAGATTTCTAGAAGCGGGAAGGAGATGGTAACGAGAGAAGATAAGAGTGGTTATAAAAATGTAGCATTTCGAAAACAATTTCAGGGAAAAAGGAAAAAGTAGATGTTCTACAATAAAGTAATAGATAAAATATATATATATATATAGAGAGAGAGAGAGAGAGAGAGAGAGAGAAGGTTAAGAAAGAGAAAAATATCGTGAAAGATGTGAAGTTAGAAGTAGGGTAAGGACTAAGAGGAAAGAAAGAAAGAAATATTTAAGTTGTGAGAAAAGAAAGAAAGAAAAAAGAAAGAAAGAAAGAAAGCGAAAAAAGAGTAAGAAAGAGAGAAAGAAGTGAATGAAAGAGGGAAAGAAAAAGAAAGAAGATAATAATAGAAAGAGATTAAGAGGAGAAAAAATGTAAATAACTAAAGAAACAAAAAAGAAAGAAAGAAAGAAAGAAATATTTAAGTTGCGAGAAAAGAAAAAAGAAAGGGGAGAGTGAAAGAGAGAAAGAAGAAAATGAAAGAGAGAAAGAAAGAAAAATAAGAGATAAAATAAAAGAATAAAATGAAAGAGACAAGAAAGAAAGAAAGAAAGAAAGAAAGAAAAAAGAAAGAAAGAAAGAAAAAGGAAAGCGAGAAAAAGAGTAAGAAAAACGAGAAAGAAAGGAATAAAAGAGAGAAAGAAAGAAAGAAAGAAAGAAAGAAATGAAACACATAAAGAGGAGAATGAAAGAGAGAAAAAAGAAAACGTGATAAAGAAAATAGGTTAAATATAGAAGAGAATGAAAGAGAAAAAGAAAAGAATGAAATAGAGAAAGAAGACAATATAAGTGAGGAGAGAATCTAAGAAAAAAGAGAAAGAATGAGAAAATTGGGTATGAAAGAATGAGAGTAGAATATCAAACAGACATTATTACAATAACAAAACATTAATTTTTTTAAAGGGTGAATTTGTTCTTTGCTAATCTTTCCACTGATTTATCGATTATCGTTTACAATAATTGGACAGACTTTAGAAATCAATAGTAAATGATTTTGCTTCAGCATAATGAACATTGATAAAAGCAAATTTATCACCATATAATAATTTGGCATGACAATACGACTTATACTTTAATAGCTAAAACCATCGTTAGATGAACGATAAACTTTGTGAGCCACTGACAAAAAACGCCTTCTAGAATATAAAAGACGAATGTACTCCTGCCGTCAAAAAATGATGGCAAAATATTTCAGAAGAATATTTTATAAAAAAAAAATAACTGGTATTTTTTATTCAGTTACAGTTAAGATGGGTTGGTCATGTTATTCGAATGGAAGATAGTAGAATGCTAAGGATACTGATGTACAGCCAATTGTTTGATGGGGCTAGAAACGTTGGAAGGCCTCTGCTTCGTTATAAAGACAAACTGAAGTACAATCTCTGAGTAACTCCTTCGATTTGTCTTATTTAGATCGAATGAAGTGCAGGTTAACTTGTCATCGTAGCGTGGCAATTTTTTAATACGATCGCCTCCAACATATTGATGCACTCGGTTTAGGAACTAAAACTCGATCTCTCATGCGGATTTCTTCATTTGTGGCAATGTTCAAGTGCCCAATTTGTCATTTGTTCCGGAAATCCAAGGCAGGTTTGCAGGCTCATACTCGTCCAAAACACCCATAATGCGAGTGTGAATCGGAAGCTGCTGATTCCCAAACAGATGGTTTCAAATACTCCCTCTGTAGCTTGCTATGCAAATCCAAGGCAGGTTTCATGATGCACATAAGACACAAACATAAAACTTGATATTTTATGTACCAAACAAATTGAAACTGGGTACATTGAAATCAACAGGAGAGACCATCATATATATATATATATATATATATATATATATATATATATATATATATATATATAAACTTATTTATGAGTAGAACTTTGTGCGTGTGTCTGTGTGTGTGAGTCCGTTACCTATCGACTCCGAAACGGCTAAACCGATTTTCCTGAAAATTTACACAGTTGTACTATAAGCGTGTCAAGGTACCCCCGATAAATATCGAAAATCGATAATCGAAAAAATCGGGTTATAGAAGGAGTGGTCCGATTTTAATCAAATTTGATACACTCATAGACAAAGACATAAGAAACGATATTCAGAAGTTTCAAGGTTTCAGTTCTTAAAATAGTGTAGAAAATTTGATATCCATACCAAGAAAATCAAAATTTGACTGACATTCATTCAGTTTTCTATCAATCTACGGTTTCGCTTTAACTGAAAACAACTATTGCTTTTCAGTCTTTCGTGCCAACGTCCAAAGAATCTGAGCTCCAGGACCATGGATTAGTTCTAAAGCTTTCATTACACCCGAGTAACGCCGGGCTATACTGCTAGTATATATATATTGTTAAACATAACAGAAAATAAATTTCTATTATGTTTAATCATAAGCCGTTCGAAACAGCGTATTTGGGCTTTAATTTCAAGTGAATGTCTTTATGCTAACGTCCCTGTAACCCCTCTAAAGATGGCTCATGTGAGCCGAAAGCTTAGAACCAGTATAATATAAAAATATCCAAATGTTGGAGAATTTTTGTCTTTATTTTCACCTGAGATTAAAGCTAAAATATGATGTTTAGAACAACACATAATTAAATATAATAGATATTCATTGTCTGTTATATTTAACAATATATGTTTAGAAAATTATCTACTGTCTCTAAATATATATATATATATATATATATATATATATATATATATATAAACGGGCTTATTATAACAGAGAGATTTTTTTTCACTACTCGACAACATAATCATTGAAAAAAAAAATAAAGGCACTGTTAAAGAGCAAACACGTGACAATAAATTTCATAACTAGTATTAACGTTTAACAAATGATAGTAAAGAAAACGAACAGGGCCGACGATGCCTCGGAATTATTTCTCTCTCTCTCTCTCTCTCTATATATATATATATATATATATAGTATATCGAGGCAGCAAGTAATTTTCTAAACATATGCTATTAAATATAATAATATAAATATAATAACCCAACAAGCACTAAACTAAATTCTCTACAAAAAAACCAATGTAGTGTACCAATTTACATGCCCATTCAGAGATTGCATCTCTGATACTAATCAAAAACCTAGTACATATATTGGTTTTACGACAACCACGCTCTCTCGTAGATTTACATGTCATCTTTCTGATCAGAGTACTATTAAACAACATTTCTATGAAAAACATAAACATGTAGATAATATCAGACAGATTTTGGTCAACAATACGGTGATCCTTACTCATACACACAGTAAGAGGAACCTGCAAATATTGGAGGCCATGTACAGCAAATTTAAACAACCAACACTCAATAAAATCAACTTTAAAACAGGAAATAACATATTACATTGCATTTGACTACACGGTTTTGTTGTCATTTCGCGCTCTCCCGCGGTGTGACGTCATAAAACCGCATCGCAAATTTGAGAACTGCGTTTATTATTTTTGGTAACTATTGCCGTTGCCAAGCGGAGTTTTATGTCAACACAAAATAAAATCATCGGTGATGTTGGATTTTATAATATTTCAGTTTAAACAACCTCTCTGAAGATGGCTCATGTGAGCCGAAAGCTTAGAAGAAAACCAATAAATAATTATCCAAATGTTGGAGAATTTTTGTCTTTATTTTCAACTGAAATTAAAGCAAAAATACGACGTTTAGAACGGCTCATGATTAAACATAATAGACATTCATTGTCTCTTATATTTAATAGCATATGTTTAGAAGATATATATATATATATATATATATATAATTACGCAAGTTATAGCTGTACTAGTAATTTAGAAAGTTTCATAAAACAAAACAAAACGCCAGAAATTTAAATAGCATTGTACAAAGCAAGACCACTAATAAAGAATGCAACTGCAGGGACAAAAATAAATGCCCACTTCAAGGATTTTGTAATAAAAAGGAAGTCATTTACAAAGCAAAAGAACATGACTTAAATGGTCAAAACAAAACGTATTTAGGATCAACCAAAGACACCTTAAAGACCAGGTGGTTCAATCACAAGTCTACATTTAAAATAGAAAATTGTACAAAATTGGCTAGCCACGTGTGGAAATTGAAATCAAAATATGGAAAAGACCCAGACATAACGTGGAGTATAGTGAAAACAGCCAAGTCTTAAAACGAAGGCAAAATATGTAGACTGTGCCAGAAATAAAGTTAACGATTATGTTATTCCCAAATAAAAATGAATTATTGTATAAAAGAACAGAAATTATGACTAGATGTAACCATATTATAAAATCCAAATTAGATTCATAAAACCATGGATGAAAACGTTATAATTTCTTCTAATTATAAAATGTGCGCATTCAAAAAATACCCTTTACGTGAGCGTCTATAAAAAGAAAACGGTAAAAAAAAACGCTAAAATCAGTTATTGCAAATAGACTGAAGACGCCACATGGTAGAAACCTAGGTCGTATAATAACTCGTTTACAAATGAAGAACATTCAAAAGTTCTACAATATAATTTTATTGAACACTTTTTAATACAGCTGTGTACTGATGTAATTTTATTATGACCAAAGCCTAAGTAATTAAATAATATATATATATATATATATAGTGTATCAAGGCAGCAAATAATTTTTTAAACATATACTGTTAAATATAAGAGACAATGAATGTCTATTATGCTTAATCATGAGCCGTTCTACACGTCATATTTTGGCTTTAATTTCAGTTGAAAATAAAGACAAAAATTCTCCAACATTTGGATAATTTTTTATTAAGTTGTTTCTAAGCTTTCGGCTCACATGAGCCATCTTCAGAGAGGTTATTAACACGGTAACACAATAACATTCATCATCAGCGACGATTTTATTTTGTGTTGACATAAAACTCCGCTAGGCAACGGCAATATTTACCAAGATTAACAAACGCAGTTCGCAAATTTGCAATGCGGTTCTATGACGTCACACCGCGTTATAGCGCGAAATGACAACAGAACCATGTATTCAAATGCAATGTAATGTGTTAGGACCAGATTTAAAAGTGATTTTATTAAGTGTTGGTTGTTTGGATTTAATGTACATGGCCTCTAATATCTGAAGGTTACCGTCTTAATAACCTCTCTGAAGATGGCTCATGTGAGCCGAAAGCTTAGAACCAAATTAATAAAAATTATCCAAATGTTGGAGAATTTTTGTCTTTATTTTCAACTGAAATTAAAGCCAAAATACGACGTTTGGAACGGCTCATGATTAAACATAATAGACATTCATTGTCTCTTAAATTTAACAGTACATGTTTAGAAAATCATTTGCTGCCTCGATACACTATATATATATATATATATATATATATATATATATAAGATCACAATATACTGGGGTAGGTTGCTTTTACTCTTTTTCCACAAATCAACTTTGTAGAAGTTTAGATAGTTGAGATTTAATGAAATAAAAACATTTTACACTCCTTAAATAAAATATGAAATAAAACCATTTTAGCTTTAAACTCCTAGGTACTGTAATAACTCGTTTACAAATGAAGAATATTCAAAAGTTCTACAATTATAATTTTATTGAACACTTTTTAATACAACAGTGTACTGATCTAATTTTATTATAACCAAAGCCTAAGTAATTGAATAATATATATATATATATATATATATATATATATATATATATATATATATATATATATATATATACAAGTATTGTTGGAATAATATTCCTTGTCGAAAGAAACACTATTTTTAAGAAAGTGCTCAATACAAAAGTAGAGCTAATAATATTGTTTATTCATAAATTATAACATGGATATATTACAATATCACTACAAAAGTCGCCATTTTGTTTCAACACTTTTGTGTCTTGTCAAGTGATGTCATGGTTCTTAAATGAATGGTTTATTTTCCAAATGAGAAGTTGCTTTACTCTGATTGGTCCACGTTATATATACAATAATACCTCCCTGATTAAAGGGGCCACGCTTGTTTTCAGACTTTTAAACCATTCATTTAAGAACCATCACATTATGAATAAATAATATATATATATATATATATATATATATATATATATATATATATACTATAAATAATACATTAAATGTGGCATAAGGTTGTTGGGGAGTGAGTTTCGACTGATGGTCATTCGTGGTCGAGAGGTCTAAGACATGCCAAATCACACGGTAGCTTCCCCTATGTGGATAGGGGTCGCAGGTTCGAATCTTGCAGACTGGCACACATTTTCGTAATAACAAGTTATCGTAAATAATCAGGCCGGTAGATATAAATATAAAATACTGTTTAATTAAAAACAGAATATCTACTTAAATACGAGTATCGGTAAAAATAATGTTCAAAATAATTCATTACAAATATATATATATATATTTCCTATTTTGGTTCTTGTATTATTTCTTGTTGGGCTCTTGAAAATGTGTGCTATAATCAGGCCGGTAGATATAAATATAAAAATACTGTTTCATTAAAAACAGAATATCTACTTAAATATGAGTATCGATAATAAAAAATAATGTTCAAACAATTCATTTGAAATTGTCGGTTGCTTGGCTTGTAACCAAGTTTCATTAAAATTCGTTGATTTCCGTAACATGTTTATATATATATATATATATATATATATATATATATATATATATATATAGTATATCGAGGCAGCAAGTAATTTTCTAAACATATGCTATTAAATATAAGAGACAATGAATGTCTATTATGTTTAATCATGAGCCGTTCTAAACGTCGTATTTTTGTTTTAATTTCAGTTGAAAATAAAGACAAAAATTCTCCAACATTTGGATAATTATTTATTGGTTTTCTTCTAAGAAATATATATATATATATATAAACACGACGGTGTTTAGAATAATGGCGAGGATTCGTAAGAATGAACGAATGACAAAATCTAATAAAAGTAAATGTATGGTGATCAGCATTACGGGAGAACCAAAATGCCAATTACAGGTCAGGGATATTAAAATCAACAAAGTGCAAAGCTTTACATATGTGCGAAGTGTTCTAATAGAAAACAGAAACTGCGACACTGAGGTTCGAATTCGTATTGGAATGGCCAACGACACATTCCAAAAATCGAAGCAGAGTATTAAGTGACAGGAAAATTTCGTTGGAAACAAAGAAAAGATTACTGGACTTTTATGTGGTAACTATCCTCCTATATGACAGCGAATGCTCGACAGTCTCTTTAAAGACGAAGAAGAGATTCGAAACAGAAGAAATGTGGTTCTACCGAAGGATGTTGAGGATACCATGCTCCGAACATGTAAGCAACGACGAGGTTTTGGAGAGAATGAAAATGAAAGAGAAACTTATACTTAACATCAGGAATAACAGTTTTTGGGACACGTAATGAGGAAGGGGGCATGGAGAATGTAATACTCACAGGGCGGATAGAGAGAAAGAGAGACAGAGATAAACAGCGCATTACATACTTAATGGGCTTAAGCAAATGTTTGGCAAAGCAGTGTTTGGGATAAAATAAAAAGACAAACTATATTAAGAGCTACAATGTAGAAGAAGATGTGGATGGCCATGATCGCCTACGTTTTGAAGGGACATTACTTATTAAAGAACTTTTCACTGGCCTCTTCAGTTTATTAGAGGTAAGCTTAATTTTTGAAAATCTGACATTTATATTATTAAAAATAATTTCATTAGTAGCATGATTTTCGTTCTATGGGCCGTATTTCTTCCGAATGAAGGCGATCATGTCTCTCAATAATGTCCTGAGCTTTGTATTCTTAGCGAATTTTTTCTAATGACTATACCTCACATCTCCTCAATAAAGTTTACTCGGCCTCTTTCACTCTCAGTAGCCTCCCTTGCGTCTTAGTGGCATTATCGCCTTCTGTCGGTTAAGAACCATACAAAATACATGTTTGCGTGATCATGTTTCGAAAATCTGACTAAGCAGAAAATTTTCTCGCAGTAGGTTGTCATTACTTTCTACGGTAGGCTACGGTATTCTATAGCCTTGGTTGGCAACCAGTCTAACGCAGAAAGTAATGACAATAGAATATAGCCTTGGTTAGCAACCAGTCTATGCTGTTAGCTGGAAGAAAAGAGACAGATTAATACATTTCCCAGGGTAAGTAAATGCAACGAATTCAACTGGAATTCGAACTCGGCTCTCTGATTTCTCGTTCCGAGCCGATATCCACTGCACTATAAGAAACATCCTATATCGCCTTACCTGGGGTGAAATGATAAAAAATGTTCTGTTTTGTCATCCATTTACACTGTTAGTAGTGGCTCACAGTTGCTCAGGCATGAAACAAACATGAGAAATTCGCGACTCCTGAGAGCCACCACCAACGAATCATCCTGTAGGAGGTTTCTTCCGTCTTTAGGTCACCCCCAATGGTTGAAGCAGACGAGGGGATTATGATGATTGAGTAAGCTACTCGCTGTTTCCCTGTCTCTCTTGCCTTCAATATACTAAGCCTAGTTTTCTCCAGTTAAAGCGAAACCGTAGACTGAAAGAAAAATGTATGGATGTAAGTCAAAGCCTAGTTTTCTCATCATGCGTCCCCGTATATTTATCTACTAGCAGTATAGCCCGGCGTTGCTCGGGTGTAATGAAAGCTTTAAAACTAATCCATGGTCCTCTTTTGACGTTGGCACGAAAGACTAAAAATCAATAGTTGTTTCCAGTTAAAGCGAAACCGTAGACTGAAAGAAAAATGTATGGATGTAAGTCAAAGCCTAGTTTTCTCATCATGCGTCCCCGTATATTTATCTACTAGCAGTATATCCCGGCGTTGCTCGGGTGTAATGAAAGCTTTAAAACTAATCCATGGTCCTCTTTTGACGTTGGCACGAAAGACTAAAAATCAATAGTTGTTTCCAGTTAAAGCGAAACCGTAGACTGAAAGAAAAATGTATGGATGTAAGTCAAAGCCTAGTTTTCTCATCATGCGTCCCCGTATATTTATCTACTAGCAGTATAGCCCGGCGTTGCTCGGGTGTAATGAAAGCTTTAAAACTAATCCATGGTCCTCTTTTGACGTTGGCACGAAAGACTAAAAATCAATAGTTGTTTCCAGTTAAAGCGAAACCGTAGACTGAAAGAAAAATGTATGGATGTAAGTCAAAGCCTAGTTTTCTCATCATGCGCCCCGTATATTTATCTACTAGCAGTATAGCCCGGCGTTGCTCGGGTGTAATGAAAGCTTTAAAACTAATCCATGGTCTTCTTTTGGCGTTGGCACGAAAGACTAAAAATCAATAGTTGTTTCCAGTTAAAGCGAAACCGTAGACTGAAAGAAAAATGAATGGATGAAAGTCAAATTTTGATTTCCTGGTATCGATATCAAATAAGATTTTTGGTCGTAAACTGAATTTTGAAGCCTAAATAAGTCCTCTGAGTAAATGGTATCATGGGTGAAACTAAGAACTACAATTATACCTACTTAGAGCCAAACCCGAAGCAAAAACTAAAATAAAAAGGCTGAAAAAATACTACAGGCAGATAAACAAACACACAAACATCTTGCCTTATATATATATATATATATATATATATATATATATATATATATATATTATCGATTTTCTGCACTATTGTAAGAAATGCAACCTTGAAACTTCTGAATATCGATTCTTATGTCTTTGTCTATGAGTGTATCAAATTTGATTAAAATCGTACCACTCCTTCTATAACCCGATTTTTTCGATTATCGATTTTCGATATTTATCGCGGGTAACTCGACACAAAACCTAGCTAAGAACACTCGCAGACGCTTATAGTACAACTGTGCAAATTTTCAAGAAAATCGGTTCAGCCATTTCGGAGTCTATAGGTAACGGACACACACACACACACACACACACACACACACACACACATACACACACAAACACTTACACAGACAAAATTCCATTTATAAATAAGTTTAGATCTCTTTCTGGGATTTAGATTCGTCAATAGTCCAGTTCAACCTTAACCCCTGTCTTTGAAACAAGAGTAGAGGTTTATCCTCTGTTTCTTGCTTAGGATTGTGCTTGAGATGAACTGATTTTATTTTTTAAGTACAACCGTCTGTACATTTACCTGAAAGCTTTCTCGTTGCTTGCGCACTCCATCTACGGAATTTTCAGCGCCGTTATGTGGGTGCAAAATCCGAAATTGTCCGTCATATACAGGAGGATTGATATTACACAGCTGTTCATAACTCTTTTCTTTGATTCTAAATGAATTTTCCGGTTAGAAACAGAATTCTAATATATGATTAGCGGACATTTTATCGAAATCTTTTCTCGTGTGGAAGAACATATTCGTCGTCGCTTCAAAAGATTGAAATGTATATGGTTGGTATGTTGTTTTTATTTAGCGGGATATCAGACTCTGTGGGTTATTCAAGTGTTGGTTGTTTTTCTTTAGATATGACTTGTGGTGTTATAGATATCATCTCGAAATGAGAATTCGGAAAGTCGAGTTGCATTCACTTATGCGCAAATACCCCTCCTGATAAAGATAGGAATACAACTCTTCTCTCTCAAGCTATAGGTTGAATAGCAAGACAAATTGGTTTTTATAGCCTTGGTTGGGAACCAGTATACTGCAGAAATAAATGGCAACCTACTGCAGAAAAAACTTTCTGCCTAGTCAATCATGGATCGAAAGAGACATGATCACCCAAGCGTGTATCACGTATGGCATTTAACTGACTGAATGAAGATAATAGTTGGAAACATAAGTAAAGCTTCTACTGGGCAAAAAGTGGGGGATCAGTTTTCTATTGTTATTAAGTAATAAACTGATCCCCCACTAATTACTACCTATTAACACAATCCGTCTCTTCTCCTTTCAGCTATAGTTTGAAGAGCAGGATAGAAAATCTTCTGCCCAGTCAGTCATGTCTTTTTCGAGACATGATCGCCCAAGCGTGTATCACGTATGGCACTTAACTGACTGACTGTTGTTATTATGCTTGAATATCAGGACAGACTGGATCCTATAGCGTTGGTTGGCAACTAATCTACCACACAAAAAATGGCAACCTACTGCAGGAATATCTCTTGCCTAGTCAGTCATGAATCAATAGACATGATTGTCCGGGCATGAATAACAGATGGCACTTGACTGATTGTTGTTATCATGGTTGAATAGCAGAACAGACTGAGTCCTATTTATTGGACTGGCTGGTAAATAGTCTATCGCAGAAAGATTTACCAACCTACTGCGGGAAAATATTTTGTCTAGTCAGTCATAGATTAAAAGAGACATGATCGCCCAAGCGTGTACCACATATGACACTTATGTGACTGAATTTTGTTATTTTTTTTTTTTAATCATCTGACCCCAAGCAAGGCATTCCACTGCCACTATTGCGCATGGGGCTACATAGGGGAAGGTAAAGAGAAGGAGTGGTTAGACATAGGGAATGTCAGGAGGAAGGTGACAGATGAGTAAGGATACCGAGGATGAGGGTTGGGCAGATGGGAAGAGTGTTTGATAGAATGGGAGCAGGTTAGTATGTTAGGAGGTGTCTATTGACCTTACATTTAAACTCCTGGAGATTGTAGCCGTCGGGGAAGCAATCGTGTGGAAGGGAATTCCACAGTCGGGAAGTGCGAGAAAAGAAACTGTTGGAGTAGAAGTTGCGGTTGCATTTTATCGATTTTACTGTAAAAGGGTGGGATCTAGTTGCTAATCAAGTATCTCGTGCAAATTCGTATTTAGGGGGCACCAGTGATCTAAGTTCATCGGAGCAGAAGCCGTGAAAGTATTTATAGAAGAGACACAGGGAAGCCACTTCGCGCCAGTGGGAGAGCGACTGCAGGCGGTCTGCCAAGTCGGTATCTATCACATTACAGACCCTCCTCCGAACCTTATCGAGAATAGCAGGGGCACCCGACCAGATATGGCAGCAGTATTCAATGCACGGGCGGATGGTAGATTTATATATGTGCAGGATAGATTTAGACGGAAAAAACTTCCGGGCCCTACACAGAGAACCGACTTTCATAGCAGCGGATTTAGCAATGGATTCGATATAGTCATTCCATTTGAGGTCCGCTGTAAGTGTGAGACCAAGGAGGCGTAGTGTTTTACTCTCTGGGAGGCAAGCCTGGTCCATGCTAATGAGAGGTAGGTGAGATTGTCGATGATGGTTAATTGAGAGTAGCTTCGTTTTAGAAGCATTAATATTTACTAGGGCTACGTTGGCTTTATTACAAAGGGTTAAAAATGGAGGACAAAAATAATGGATTATTTACAATACTGGGGGAAGATGGAACTCGTTTAAAAATAAACTTTAATCAATAAATATTAAAATGTAAGGGAGGTGTATACACTATGGAGATAGAGAAGGATGGATGTCTCCCATTTTTGGATGTTCAGCGCCGGGACGGGGTTTTCTTTAATTCGGTCATTCACAAACCTACCTTTACTCGTTTGTATCCCAGTTGGAACTCGTTTGTTTCTAAGTCCCATAAAATAGGTCTAATTGAAACTTTGGTTCACCGTGCCCTTAACTTCTGATCTCCGGAGTATTTAAGCAGTGAATTACTTCGCTTGCAAAATATTTTCGAGGGCAACCGATAGCCTACCAATGTAGTGAAACGTGTGATCGAGCGTAAGGTCAAATGTTTCAAAGAACCAACAATTGAAGGACCTAGTCGCTGTCCTTTGTATTTGAAATTACCATGACTTGGCTGAAAATATCACACTGTAACTAATAAAAGTTCGGCATGTGTTTCGTCCGAGTATTATTCGGTTCAGTTACTTGTTGTTTTTCAGACAAGACCTGTGTTTCCATCCTTTAGTAAAGATAGGTTGTCCTATTTTCGAAGAAGTTCTGTTGTTTATAGATTTAAATGTCGCTGCGATGCGGTATATATAGAACAAACCAATCTGAGGTTGGAGACGCGGGTTGGACAACACGTCCCCGCTAATATACGTTCGGGTAGCCCTCTCAGATCAATAAGAACAACCCAAGCTGTTCTGGATTCAGCAATCGGCTAACACCTGCTGGACAGTTTGGCATGTACCTTTTCGTATCAGGACAATTGTTTGACTGTTCTGCACAGTGCTCGAACGGCATATCATCTTCATGTTTTGAAGGCTATTTGCCTTAAACTCCAGCAGGCAGAAAGAGCCTTTCCTACGCTCCTTACAATTACTGGAGGGATTTTTCTTTCTTTTTTTTTTTCTTTTTTTTTTCACTCTTGTGGAATTGTATGCTTACACCTCCCTTACATTTTAATATTTAGTGATTAAAGTTTATTTTTAAACGAGTTCCATCTTCCCCCAGTATTGTAAGTAATCCATTATTTTTGTCCTCCATTTTTGACCCTTTGTAATAAAGCCAACGTAGCCCTTGACAAGTGTTGGCCGAAAGGTTCCTCGGGTTGGGATAATTATGACGTCTATCTTGTATATATATATATATATATATATATATATATATATATATATATATATATATATATAGTATTGAGTCGTGATAACGCTTAGTGCTAAGAGTGTTGTTTCTTTCAGTGATTTAATGATAAAAAGATATTTTAGGAAGAAACTTTTTTGCTGTAAAGTGCTCAATATCGAGGTAAAGACAGAGCATTATAAGGATTGATGCCTG
Source organism: Ascarosepion bandense (assembly GCA_037127315.1). Lineage (NCBI taxonomy): Eukaryota > Metazoa > Mollusca > Cephalopoda > Sepiida > Sepiidae > Ascarosepion > Ascarosepion bandense. The sequence goes on from JBBBDQ010000953.1 coordinate 2,609,414, forward strand.
AAAGGTTATCACTCAACCGAGCAGAGTCATGGTGACTTTGATGTTTCGTGAGGGCATCATTATGATGTCTTCATTTGTCAGGACTAAATTTTCAGTCTGGTCTCGTTTTTTATCTTATATATATGAAGCTTGGTGTAACTGGTATGGCAGCGGTCCTTGGATGGTTATTTACTATTCCCAGTTCTACGGTATATATATATATATATATATATATATATATATATATATATATATTAGTATAGACAACACCAAGACGCACACTCAACATGCACTTAACACAACAGCAAAGGTCACACACACACGCAATCAGTAACAATAACCACACACACACTTCTTCCTCCCTTATAACAAACCGCTAACCAGGCTAAAGCACACACACACACACAGATAAATAAAATAAGGTAGATTTAATTACAATACTACACAATACTGTCTGCTTTCGTATTAATCCCACCCCTTTAATTTTTCAGTGATGTATATATATATATATTTTTTAACATCCGCCGGTAAAATATCTTGGTTTATTTTGAAAAGTTGCCGATAATGCGTAAAATTTCGAAGTAGTTAACAATGATGGTAATAAACATTTTATTTATTTTATCTAATTTCTTTATTTATACAAAAAGAAAGTTTTTTAAAGTTTTTGCCATCATGTCATTCATTTTGTTTTTATTCTAATACTTTGTAGTGACCTCTTAAATTCTCTTACCTATGTCTAACCTTTTATCCAACGTTAATTTTCTATCGGGCCATATATCGGGATATATGTATATCGGCCCAAACCTACTAGAACCCTCTTAATTGCCTGGATAAGGGAACATTTGGTTTAAACGACGATATACTTAACAAAGCTAAGATGTTATTTGCTGCCAGAATGAAGCAACGCATAACATCCTCTAAGTTCGGCACCAAAGACTACTGGCGACTCTGTAAAAGAGTACTTAACAAGAGCAAGTCCACAATACCCCCACTAATAAACAAATTTGAAGTCCTCACCTCCCCCGCGGACAAGGCTGAATGCTTTGCCCGCAGATTCTTGAATAATTCGAGACTGGACTCGTCTGGAGTTTCTACACCCGACTTCCCACCTAGAACTGAGGCTCAACTGAATGACGTCCATATTACACCCTCGCTTGTCTGTAAGATAATCTCAAAACTTGACCCTCACAAAGCGAGCGGAGGGGACGGAATCCCAATCATAGTCTTAAAGAAATGTGCTCCCAAACTTTCCTCTGTACTTTCTAAGCTCTACAAATTCTACCTATCTGCTTCCTGCTTTCCTCCCTGTTGGAAATCTTTCTCTGTAGTTCCTATATTTAAAAACACTGGAGAACCCTCGGACCCCGCAAATCACCGACCTATCAGCCTTCTTCCGATCTTTGGCAAAGTGTTCGAAGCCATTATCAACGCCGACGTGGTTCAGCATCTCACAGCACACAGGCTCTTCTCGGAGAAGCAGTATGGTTTCCGCTTCACCAGGTCTATTGCTGATATGGTAACGACCATTACCGAGTACATATATCAGGCACTCGACAGGAATGGTGAAGCCCGAACCGTTGCCTTGGATATCTCTAAAGCGTTCGACAGAGTCTGGCATGCTGGCTTTCTATGCAAACTGCGGAGCTATGGTATAGCTGGACAATTGTTTGAACTAATCCAGTCATTCCTATCTAACCGCACATTGAAAGTGGTATTAAACGGACATGCCTCCCAGAACTACCATACGAACGCGGGTGTCCCTCAAGGCTCTATCCTAGGTCCTACGCTCTTTCTGATCTACATTAATGATCTCCCTGATACCATAAGATCCCAAGTAGGTATGTAAGCCGATGACACCACAGTTTACTCTCGCCTCCTACAAAAATCTGGTGTAGGCGTCAAAGCTAACCTCGCAGCCGAGATTGAAAAAGACCTCCAATCCATATTGGACTGGGGTAAGAAATGGCTAGTAAATTTTAATGCTTCTAAAACGAAGCTACTCTCAATTAATCATCATCGACAATCTAACCTACCTCTCATTAGCATGGACCAGGCTTGCCTCCCAGAGAGTAAAACACTACGCCTCCTTGGTCTCACACTTACAGCGGACCTCAAATGGAATGACTATATCGAATCCATTGCTAAATCCGCTGCTATGAAAGTCGGTTTTCTGTGCAGGGCCCGGAGGTTTTTTCCGTTTGAATCTATCCTTCACATTTATAAATCTGCCATCCGCCCGTGCATTGAATACTGTTGCCATATCTGGTCGGGTGCCCCTGCTATTCTCCTTGGGCTTCTCGACAAGGTACAGCGGAGGGTCTGTAATGTGATCTATACCGACTTAGCAGACCGCCTGCAGTCTCTCTCTCACCGGCGCGACGTGGCTTCCCTGTGTCTCTTCTCTAAATACTTTCACGGCTTCTGCTCTGATGAACTTAGATCACTGGTGCCCCCTAAATACGAATTTGCACGAGATACTTGATTAGCAACTGGATTCCACCCTTTTACAGTGAAATCGATAAAATGCAACCGCAACTTCTACTCCAACAGTTTCTTTTCTCGCACTTCCCGACTGTGGAATTACCTTCCACATGACTGCTTCCCCGACGGCTACAATCTCCAGGAGTTTAAATGTAAGGTCAATAGACACCTCCTAACAAACTAACTCGCTTCCATTCTTTCAAACACTCTTCCCATCCTCCAAACTATCTATCACCCCCCTTCTGACATTTCCTGTATCTAACCACTCTTTCTATTTACCTTCCCCTATGTAGCCCCAAGCGCAATAGTGCCAGTGGAATGCCTTGCTTGGGGTGAAATGATTAAAATATATATGACTCCTACAACTGTATATCGCCTGATGAGGTACTAAAGACACTACCGAAGCAGCACAATAGCTCTTGTGTAGCAGAGAAAAAATGTTTTTTATTGTAAATTACAATAATAAAAAAAATTACTACCTACACACACACACACACGAATATATATAACATTTCCCTCAACAGTAGCACAACACTGATTTTCACCAAAGTTTATTTATTTAGCGTTATGGAAAAACACTCCAAAAGTATTTCGACCCCATTCAGACTTCATTTTGTCAGGGTCATATCATCATGCGTTAGATTTTATATTAATCACCCCCTCTAATAGAGAAAAGTTGATAAAAATATTTATTCTTCTTCTATGTGCCGTATCCCTTCGAGACGTTGGCGATAACAGTTCTCCACCATGTTCTATCTATCGTAGCAACAACGCGTCGACGGTTCAGAGTGTTGTTTGCAACTGTTTCAACGCAACAAGAAGGCGTTTTTGCGTAAATATGTGACAATAGATGAAACATGGATCCACCAGTTCACGCCGGAATGTCCAGCAGCAGGTGCAAGCCGTCTAAAGCGACCAAAGACGCAAACATCAGCAGGCAAAGTTTGGGCCTCCGTATTTTGGGATGCGCAAGATGTTTTGTTCATTTTCCTTGAGGAAAGATAAACCACCAATTACGAATATTATATAGCATTATTTGTGCGTTTGAAGGAAGGAATCACCAAAAAACGACCACAAATGAAGAAGAAAAACGTGATTTTTTATCAAGACAAAGCACCTTGTCAAGTAGTTGGTTGCGATGTCAAAACCACATGAATTGCATTTCGTATTGTTTTCGCATCTACCATATTCTCCAGATCTGCCTCCCTACGACTACTGGCTGTTTGCAAACCTCAAAAGAATGCTCCAAATAAAGAGATCTGGCTCTAATGAAGAAGTGATATCGGAAACTGAGGCGTATTTTGAGGCCAAAGAAGCGATATCGGAAACTGAGGCGTATTTTGAGGCCAAAAAAGCGATATCGGAAACTGAGGCGTATTTTGAGGCCAAAGAAGCGCTATCGGAAACTGAGGCGTATTTTGTGGCCAAAGAAGCGATATCGGAAACTGAGGCGTATTTTGTGGCCAAAGAAGCGATATCGGAAACTGAAGCGTATTTTGTGGCCAAAGAAGCGATATCGGAAACTGAGGCGTATTTTTAGGCCAAAGACAAATCGTTCTACAAAAAAGACATCGAATTATTAGAGAAGCGTTGTAGTCAGTGTATAAATCTAGAAGGAGACTATGTTGATGGATAAAGTCGAATTTTGCCTAAAAATCGTTGTCTTATTAGTTAGACCCGGAATTTATTGAGTGATGCGTTAGATGTGAAAACTCTGGAATCAAGTAGTAGGTGCTCACAAACACTAGTGGAGTTTGCGGGCCGGATTGCCTTGTTAATATCGGACAGTATGGAACAGTTATTAGAGGATCGAGATTGGTAGAGAAAGAAAAGATATCTGAGTTTAGGGGAGAGACGGAGATACATGTATGAATTGTCTGGGGACTCAGGAGAGATCACCCTAGCCAGAAGGAGATGTTTGCTGACATAAACACCCAGGCCATGCAAATAAACATTCTTAAAGAGGGGAAGATAACCAGGGGTCGAGAAATCAGTTTGTCTAGAATTCACTTCCATATGGTGGTACTGATATTAGTTCTGAACTTTTTTCTTTGTTCCTAACTAAATTTTCTTGTTATTTTTCTTAACTTTGAAATACGCCTTCGGGTTTTGGTGACGCAGTTTTGTCATCTATGAAAAAGTTTCCCGGATATTTAAACTGTAGGACTTGTTTGATTTTTGTATCTCAAATTTCTAATTTGCATGTTGGACTGTTCATTTTGCTGAAAAATAAGCAAGTTCTTGCAGTTGTTGTTTAGTCTTTTTTCCTCTCTATTTTTCAATGCCTTCTTGCAGTTTCCTTTCTATGTCTGCTATTTAGTGAGCTCAAAGCTTTGAGCCGTGATTCAAGGGTTAACTGACTACTTTTGTAAAAATGAATCTCCGTACGTGTTCGTCTCGAGGAAGGAAAGTAAATCCATAAAACAAATGGTGAATGTTTTATTTGTCCACGGTAAATATCCGAATGAACAATATTAAAAGGCCTTTCAAAATGTATTAAGCAATAATTTCAACTGGTATGAAATGATCGCTGATGGTTGCCTAATCTGAGAAAAGGAACAGCCGCAGGTATTGATTAGTTTTGGCAATAATACATTAGAATGTTTACAAAAAGGAAAAAAACGGAAAGAAAACAAGAGTTTGCTTCTTTCAGAAATAATCTATATCGCTAGAAAGAAAAAGGAATGGAAGAAAACATTTTTAAAATCTAAGTTTTGTTTGCTTTTCAACACAGTCTGAGATGATGAAGTTCAAATAAAGAATAACAAATAAGGTTTGTCTTTTATTGTTTCCTGATTCTGTTTTTAGCAAAGGAAAAATAACGTTTCTATAAAATCCAGTATTGTTCATGTGGGAGTGTGTATTTAATCGGAATGAAGTATATATATATATATATATATATATATATATATATATATATATATAGTATATATATATATAGTATATGAGTATATATATATATAGTATATGAGTAGAGTATATATATATATACATATAGTAGAGTATATATATATATAGTATAGTATATGAGTAGAGTATATATATATATATATATATATATATATATATATATGCAACCGGGCGGTTTATATATGTATAGTAGATGCCAGGATTCGTTATCGGAGGCCACAATCTGTAAAACATAAGGTACCCAGATTATACAGTGCTGATAGTAGACACGGAAAGGAAACTACAAGACCTCCTACAGAAGGTAGCTGAAGAGAGTGACAAAAAAAGACTACAAATAAACTGCAAGAAAACCGAATGCATGACCAGCCCAAAATGCCAAATACAGGTAAGGTAGACTAAAATCAAGCAGGTATAAAATTTAAATACCTTGGAAGTGTTCTAACAGAGGACGGAAAGTGCAACACAAAGATCCGAAGGCGAATTGGCAAATGGCGAAGGACGCATTCCAGAAGCTGAGTAGAGTATTATGAGACAGGGAAATTTCGCTAGAAACAAAGAAAAGAGTACTGGATTGCTATGTGATGTCAGTTCTTCAATATGGCAGTGAATGCTGGATAATATGAGGAAAAAACTTGAAGCAGTGGAAATGTAGTTCTATTGAAGGATCCTGCGGATATCATGGATCGAGCATGTGAGCAATGATGAGATTTTGGAAAGGATGGAAACGAAAAGGAAATTAATACTTAAGCTAAAGTTCCTGGGAGATGCAATGAGGAAGGAAGGCTTGGAGAATCTGATACTAACAGGTTAGAGAGAGGGAAAGAGACAAGGGAAAACAGCATGTAACATACTTGACTGGCCTGAGCGGGTGGATGGCAGAATGGGTGTCGCGTGGTGTAACAAGAGAAAGTATGCGAAGAACCACTAGTGATGGGGAGACGTGGAAGACATGATCACCTACTTCCTGAAAGAACAAGGCACATAGAAGAAGAAGAAAAAGAAGAAGGAGAATAACAACAACAACAAGAGTTGTATAAGAAGAAGAAGAAGAAGAAGAAGAGTAATAATAAAAACAAAACCAACAACAAGGGTTATATGAGAAGAAGAAGAAGAAGAAGAAGAAGAGGAAGAAATAGAAGAGTAATAATAACAACAACAACAACAGTTGTATGAGAAGAAGAAGAAGAAGAAGAAGAAGAAGAAGAGTAATACTAATAACAACAACAAGAGTTGTATGAGAAGACGAAGAAGAGTAATAATAAAAACAACAAGAGTTGTATGAGAAGAAGAAGAAGAAGAAGAAGAAGAAGAGGAAGAAATAGAAGAGTAATAATAACAACAACAACAACAGTTGTATGAGAAGAAGAAGAAGAAGAAGAAGAAGAAGAAGAAGAGTAATACTAATAACAACAACAAGAGTTGTATGAGAAGACGAAGAAGAGTAATAATAAAAACAACAAGAGTTGTATGAAGAAGAAGAAGAAAGAAGAAGAAGAAGAAGAAGAAGAAGAAGAAGAAGAAGAAGAAATGCCATAATAGGAGGTTGTGAATTAAGTTTGTTATGACAGTAAAGATATCGTGATTTTCTAAGTGGAGCTAAAATATGGCACACGGCTAAAAGTATGAGGCCACCTGTGTGGATCGAACTCACTTCCCAATCATTTGTTTTACCGAGACAAGCTTTCTAATTATTACACTGCACCAAGGTGCCCAATGATTTTCTAAGCGGGGTTTACGTATGACACAAGGCTCCCGCTGTGGTTCAAACTCATTATTCAGTCGGAATTGTTTCGAGCATTTTTCCTCAGAACCACCGTTTTATAGACTACGCTCCCGCGGGCTTGCTTTCCTTAATACATTTTTATAGTCACGGGTTAATTATCCTCTAACCTTCTAATCTTTCTTTATTATGACCTTATCTTACATTCATATCACGGAACACATTCAGCATTACTATATTTTGTATGTAATGCTCTCAAAATTTATAGAGTAAAATTTTGAATGAAAATTCTAATTTGTGTCTGAATTTCTTGGATGAGGAATTGTCATTCTTTGCATTATTTACATTCGGACTATTTTCCTCATCTTTGTTATTGTTATCACAACGTTCCTGCCGTTGAGACCTTCGGTATTCTTCAGGAGTATATCAATCTGGGTAACCTATACGGAATTTCCAGCTGAACCCTTCATTTGCTCTAAGATGTAGACTGTTTTCGTTCTACTGCACATGTCTAGGTATATCTCGGTTTTAGAAATAATCAGTTATTGTTAGTCTAATGGTTTAAAACTTTAATTCGTGAATTTGGTGACAGTCATTGTAAGTTTAATTTCTGGGCCGGACAGTATGTACTTAGACTCTTCCTGAAAGGTGTTCTTTTATCCTCCTCACTGAGGTCTTCTTCATCATCTTTCACACTTTGTAAACCCTTGCGTCTTAAGTCAGTCAGTTAAGTGCTAAACGTGATAAACCCTTGGGTTATCATGTCTTGAAAGAGATATGGCTGACTAGACAAACTGGTTGCCAACGAAAGCTATAGAACCCAATCTACCCTGTTATTTAACACAACGTTGGAGAGAAATGAGACAGATTAATACCTTTGCCGTGTTATTTGCGCATAAGGGAATACAACAAATTCAAATGGACTTGGAAGAAGATTTTCCCGCAGTAGGTTGCCATTATTTTCTGCGTTAGACTGGTTTCTAACCAAGCCTATAGAACACTATCTTTCCTGTTATTTAACCCATAAGTAGAGGGAAGAGACAGATTAATACTTTTGCCAAGGGTATTTGCGCATAAGGGAATACAACGAATTCAAATGGACTGGGCAGAAGATTTTCCCGCAGTAGGTTGCCATTACTTTCTGCGTTAGACTGATTGCCAACCAACGCTACAGAACCCAAGCTATTCTGATAGTTATCCCATAGCTAGAGGGAGAAAAGATGGATTGATACCTTTCCCAGTGGTATTTAGGCCTAAGAGAATGCAACGAATTCAACTGGAATTCAAACTCGGCTCTTCGATTTCTCTTTCTGAGCCGATATTCATTATTTAGTAATTGGTTGAGGTGAAGTGATTAAAAAAAAACAGCATTAATGTCGTTAATTTTAATTTAATTGTGTCACATGTAAACTCCGCTTAGAAAATCTTTGGTGGGTTGCTGGATTTTAAAAAAATGTTATCAATTTTGGTCGAGACATTTAGTAACATTTGGTAACTGTCATTGTAAGTTCGATCCCTGGGTCAGGCAGCGTGTACTTAGACTCTTCCTGGAAGCTGTTCTTTTATTGTTCATTCTCCCCACTAAGCTGTTTAGTTGTTTAGCACAGTGTCCTTTGTATCTAATGAAATTTTTCTGTTTTCCTACTTTGCTTAGATTAAGGAAAGCAAGTCATTTCAATATCCTCGGATATTTTGTGTCAAATTCTGTCCTTCAATATGGCAGTGAATGCTGGACAATATCATCAGAGAGGAAGGAAAAACTTGAAGCAACTAAAATGTGGTTCTACAGAAGGATGCTGCGAATATCATGGATTGAACATGTGAGCAATGATGAGGTTTCAGAAAGGATGGAAGCAAAAACGAAATTAATACTAAGCATCAGGAAAAGACACTTGAAGTTCTTAGAACATGCAATGAGGAAGGAAGGATTGGAGAATCTGACACTCACAAGTGAGAAAAAAGAGACAGCGGAAAGCAGAGGATAACATATTTGAAGGGCCTGAGCAGGTGAATGGTGGAGCGAGGTTTGGATGGGGTAGCAGGAGAAAGTATGCTAAGAGCCACCAGGGATAGGGAGACGTGGAAAGCCATCATCGCTTCCGTCCTGAAAGGACATGGCACATAGAAGAAGAAGAGTCATCTTCCTCCGTTGAAACAATAATAATAATTATATATATTTTTTCTCGGTGTACACAATACTGGGACAGAAGGGATGTCGAAGAGGCAGGTATGGTTGCAAAGATCAACTACAAATAAATAAAATCATCCTGGAAAATTGCATTAAAAAGGTTGAAATCTCATTTCAGCTTGGCTAGATTACCCTAAAGCCTTTGATAGTGTGCCACTTTTTAAATCAAGAAAAGGGTACACCAACGTACACTGCTAACAGATTAAAGCAATGGAGAATAATCTTCTTAATTACGACTTTAAGATGGAATACCTACCCTCGAAAAAACTAGGATACACCGACGGTTTGTCTAGGTTGATTCCAATATTTGCAGAACCATTAGAAGACGCAGTGATAGTTACTAATAGGATGAAGAAGCATTATTAGTACTACTATGCAATACAATTCGGGAGTCACAAAACTAATCCATGGTCCTGGAGCTCAGACTCTTTGGACGTTGGCACGAAAGACTAAAAAGCAATAGTCGTTTCCAGTTAAAACGAAACCGTAGACTGAAAGTAAAATGAATGGATGTAAGTCAAATTTTGATTTCCTGCTATCGATATCAATTAAAATTTTTCGTAGTAAACTGAAATCTGAAGGCTAAATAAGTCCTCTGAGTAAATGGTATCATGGTTGAAACTAAGAACTACAATTATACCTACTTAGAGCCAAACCCGAAGTAAAAGCTAAAATAAAAGGGCTGAAAAAATACAGACATGCTAGCAGATAAACAGACACACACACAAACATCTTGCCTTATATATATATATTTTAATTGGAGTAGATAGACTAAACTAAACTATCGCCCGGTTCACACTCCACCCACGTCTATTGAACAAGTGAAGAGGCTCATCCCTTTCCTGTTTAGGATGCGGTTTCCGGTTTTCTCTTTTCCAATCTTTTCACGCTTTTCTTTTTTATTTTTTTTTCAATTGGTGTAGATAGACTAAACTATCGCCCGGTTCACACTCCACCCACGTCTATTGAACAGGTGAGGAGGCTCATCCCTTGTTCCCTTTTTCGAATGTGGTTTCCGGCTTTCTCTTTTCCATTCTTTTTACCCTTACGTAGACCCCTGCGCATCAGTGGCGTTATCGCCTTGCTTGGGGTGATATGATTATATATATATATATATATATATATTATCGATTTTCTGCAGTATTGTAAGAACTGAAACCTTGAAACTTCTGAATATCGTTTCTTATGTCTTATGTATTTGATTAAAATCGGACTACTCCTTCTATAACCCGATTTTTTCGATTATTGATTTTCGATATTTATCGGAAGTACCTCGACACAAAACCTAGCTAAGAACACTCGCAGACGCTTATAGTACAACTGTGCAAATTTTCAAAAAATCGGTTCAGTCATTTCGGAGTCTATAGGTAACGGACACACACACACAAATTTCCATTTTTAAATAAGTTTAGATTACCGCTCTGAACCCATAGTTGCTAGCATCAGATGCTACAATTATTTATTTTTAGGATAAAGATGTGCTGACGATAAAACTGATACCAGACAGCTTTTTATTTTCTGGAAAGCATCTTCGAATTCTTTAGACCAAATCCATTTTGCACCATTTTTCAATAAGTTATTCAGTGGGGCTTTAAGATCATATATTTTGGGAATGTAGATATTGGAATAGAATAAATAGCCTAAAAACGCCTGAAGATTAGTGCTGTTGTTTGGTGGTGGCATATTTTTAATAGCTTCGACTCTTTCCGGGTTTGGTCTTCTTCCTGTTCTCGTCGATTATTTGCCCCAAATATTTGATCTGCTTCATGAAGAACTCGCATTTATCTGAACTTAGCTTGAAATCATATTCATCAGTTTTTTTGGAACACTGCCTTGATTTGTTTTTTGTGCTATTCTTTGTTTCCACACTTTAGCAGGATGTCCATTAGTTGTTGAAACAAACTGGGAGCGACCTTTAACTTAAACGGAAGACGATTTAGCTTGTGTGTATTAATTGCTAATAACTTTGAGCGCTGTTCACTTTCACTTATGCGTCTGACAGATCTATTTTAGGAAACACTTTGCCACCATTCACCTGAGAAGAATATCCACCGATGAAGGCAACGGGTATGCGTGGTCTTTCAGACAGTCATTTAATCCGGCTAAAAAATCAGCACAAACTCAGATCTTTTTTGCTCTTTTTCCTTTACATTTCTTGTAGCCTAATCTGAGTAGTCAACTCTAGAAATTACACTCCTTTTCTCTAACCGTTCCAGTTCTTAATTTAAGGAATCTAAAGCTGAAAATAGTACATTGCATTTTGATTTGAATACTGGTCTTATTTTGTCTTTAAGCTCGAACCTGACTTCGGTTTTCGCGCATTGTCCGAGACCTTTAGAAAATAAATGTAGAAATTCGTTTTTCTGCTCAGAAATAAATTTTTCAGTTTTTTTTTTTTTGTTTTTTTGTTTTTTTGCTGACACATCCATTTTGATGCAAAATAAATTTACAGGTAATTCCCATAAAGCGAAAATCATGATCCAATGTGTACCAAATAATATCGTCGCACCTGGAAGAATATAGACTTTTGATTTGAAAGCCCTCTTCTCAAATGATACGTCGCAGCTAAATTTACCAATAAAGTTTAGTTTTTCGCAGAAATTTCTCTAGTTGTTTTTTGGTACTCGTCAATGATGGACAACCTATTTTCTTCCATGTTTGTTGATTCACAACAGAAATGTCGCTTCAAATATCCAACAATAACTTCTCCGTATGACCATTTATTTTCGTATTTACGTGTTTCCTTTCTTCACCCTTTTCAATTTCGTCCATGGATAAAGGAACATATACTTTTGTTTTAAATTTTTGCTTCTTTCGTTTTTGTTTATACCAACAGTGGGAGCTTTTGTGACCGACATAGCCACACTTGAAGCAAACCTTCTCCCTAAAAAACAGTCCTTATTTTAGACCCCTATAGGCATCACACAGGGATGTTTCCGGCTTATATTTTGCAACTTTCGGTGGTTTTATCCCTTGGACTCGAGAAATGTTCTTTTCTTTGATCCGCTTATTCTCTCTATTTATATTTATCAGCCTCAGGCATTCCTCGGTCAACTTCTGTGGCATAATTAAGCTGTTGTTTTTGTTCATCGCCCTGGACAAAGATTAAACATTTAAACATGTCGATTGAAAGTCACTTAATTTAAACAATTCACATTGCCTGCATCAGTCACAAAGTTTTCATTCTCGTGTTTTGCAATGTTTAAGCACTTTTTTTTTAATCATTTCACCCCGAGCAAGGCGGAAACGCCACTGATGTGCAGGGGGTTACATAAATGTAAAAAGATTAATTAGAAAAGAGTGAGGAGTACAAGCTAGTTAGAAAGGAACAACAGAAAGCTGAGAAAGCAGGTGCAATGACAGATACATAGGTGGAGAGAAAGGGAAGATTATACAGGGGAGGGGAGAGAGCTAGAGTCCAGTGGTTAGTAGATGAGTATTGACTTTGCATTTAAATTTCTGGAGGTTGTAGCCGTCAGGAAAGCAAGAATACGGGAGTGAGTTCCACAGGCGGGAAGTGCGAGAGAGAGTGAGTTCCACAGGCGGGAAGTGCGAGAGAGAAGATGAACTATTTCAGCATTGATTATAGCCTGGAATACTTTCCCGAATATCGGTAGAAGACTGATAGGGCGATAGTTGGATGGATCCGAGGGTTCACCACAATTCTTAAATACAGGAAGGACTGAAGCACACCTCTTAAGAACTATTACCGGGATTCCATCGTCTTCACACGCCTTATGGGGGTCGAGTTTTGAAATTACTCTGGATACTACTGTCGGGGTAATATATACATTGTGAAGTTTGGCCTCAGTTCTAATAGGGAAGTCGGGTGGGTGTACTCCGGACGAGTCGAGTGTGGAGTTGGATGAGAATCTGTGGGCAAAGCACTCAGCTTTGTCCGCAGATGGCGTGAGAACCTCAAATCCATGGATTAAAGGAGGTATTGAGGATTTCCTATTGTTGAGCACTCGTTTACAAATCCTCCAGGAGTCCTTGGAGCCGAACTTGCGGTCAGCTATGTGCTGTCGCATTCTCTCAGCAAACAACTGTTTGGCGAAATTTAGGGTTTTCTTGCACTCATTGTGAGCAGATATGAACAGGCGCCTATTGTGATCAGTTGACTGTCTCCGGAATAGACGGAAGTAATGGTTCCTGTGGGCAATGGCGGCTGAGCAGGCCGGAGAGAACCACGGAGAGGAATGAGGTTTTAAGCAATACTTCCTGGTGGGTATGAAGGCATCAATGCCAGCTTTCACCCATGATGAGACCTCAGAGGCACAGTCATCAACTGATAGGTCGAACACTTTTCCCCAATGGACGTCGCAGAGGAAATCGAGAAAGGCATCCTTTTTGGTAGAGGTAGGAGGTCCTATAGGTAGGGGGCCCCTGGGGGGAGTGAGAGTGAAAAGAAATACTGAGAGAGACTACAGCGTGGTCGGAGTTACCGAGCGGGCAAAGCTGCGAGACTTGACAGGCGTCAGGCGTAGAGGTGAAACATATATCTAGCAGTGAGGAATGACTCGAGGGAGTGCTTGGGAAGCGAGTGGGGAAGTCCACCACTTGCGTAAGGGATTGGGAAATAGCAAAGTTCATGGCGTGAATGCCCGCTGGATCAGTAACGGCGTTTTCAATCCACTCAGAGTGATATCAAGTATGAAACAAACTGTCTCTTTCATCGAACATTCCTGATAAAATCTTTATGGTCCCCTCGAACAAGATTTCCTCCGGCTTTTTAGGTAAAATTAGGTTCGTGTATTTCGGACTAACAACGTAATTTTCTCCTCCTTAGTTCGCACCTTTTCGAAAAAAATCGTCTCGTAGCTACGAAAATAGGCAGAGAAAGTTACTAAATTGTCTGGGTCATACTAGAATTCTGATAAGAAATTAGATAGTACTTCAGGAGAAAAAATCTGTAACCCCGTTCTTCCGTTGTCTTAGATATTACGGTTTCACACAATAGCCTAGTGTCTTCCACCTGTTGTTTTCGTAATTGCATCACTTCATGTTGAAAACTTTCTTGTGATTTTTCAAATTTTTCTTGTTGCTGTAACAACTGTTGCTGTATTTCTTATTGCTACTGCAGTTGTAACTGCAAACAAGCGTGTAATGCTTTAGTCAATTCAGCCAGTTGTTCTATTTTTGTTGAGTAAATTTACTTAGTATTTTCGAGAAATCGGGGAGCCAGTTGAATTCATTGCATTCACTTACGCGCAAATACCCTTGGGAAAGGTATTAATCCGTCTCTTCCTTCCAGTCATTGGTTAAATAACAGGATAGATTGGTTTCTATAGCCTTGACTGGCAACCAATCTACCGCAGAAAGCAATGGCAACCTACTGCGGGATAATCTTTTGCCCAGCCAGTCATGTCTCTTTCGAGACATGATCGCCCAAGCGTGTTTCACATATGGCACTTGATTTTGATTTTGATCAGATCTGTAAGTATTACTGTTGTACGTTTTACAAAAGGGGTTTTGGAATTGTTCTCTCTGTGAGATGGAATCGAATCTCTCGTTACCATTCTTGTATCCTTTAAGGAGGTTACAAACAGTCAAAGTGATAGAACAGCAACACGTACGCAGATGAAATAAGAGAGGTTTGTTGCAAGTAGAATACACTACAGTAATAGAAAATCCGGTGGCAGACTAGTAATAGCCGAAAGTATCTCCTGTGCTTACGATAGGGAGTGTGGGACATTCCATTACAACAGTATTAATCCATCTCTTTGCACTCCAAGTATGGCTTCCAAAGCTTTGGTTGGCAACCAGTCTATTATCGTAAAAAGGGTCAACCTACTGCGGAAAAAATTTTCTACTAGTTAGTCATGGATCGAAAGAGATATGGTCACCTAAGCGTGTATAATTTATCGCACCTAAGTGACCGTTATCTGGCCCTGAGAATAAAGGGGTCTGCATACGGGTCAACATCTCTATCTGTAACATGGTTACAGAAGCATCGACGACCCTCTCGCCGATGTCGAGGGGCCGTCGATGTTCGATGGTTCATCGCTCTATCGGGAGCAATGGGTAAGGAGAGGAGTGTCATGCAAATAAGTTTCATGCAAATGAAAAAACATAGATGCGTTGTTAATATGAAAATCAACAGGAATCATTAATCAACTTCATTAATATCTAAATCCTTCTTTTTTTGACCAGGGATCATGACGACGAGTATTCGGTGTTCGAAGCCGCCAAGAAGCTAAATGAAGTGTCTGGATTTAAGGGATTGGGACGCTTTTTCAAACAAGTCGCCCAGTCTGCCAGAAAGGGAAGCAGTGGCAGCGTTGATGACTTTTTGGGTTGTGTCAATATTCCGGCCAAAGTAAGTCAAACATTTCAAATTATATTTAAGAATATTATATTTCTTTTAAAAGTATTTTAAATTTAAAGACAACAAATTCAAAAATAGTCCATATTTCTATTTGTATAACTGCTGGTCAATAGGCCGGTACTGTTAGAAAAATATTTTACAAGAAACGCCATCTTACGCGTTGGCACTCACACTTAAACAGACATAAGTTTTTTTCTTCTATATTTAATGTTCATCCATTGCTTTATCACACGTGACACGTATCTGACCAATGAAACTATACCTCAGTCAACATGCTGTCTTTTAGATTTTTAAATCATTAGTCTTTAATAAATCTCTGAAGAAGCTTGTTAAAAGTGAAACATGTTAGATTAAAGACACTTTTTTCCTACTTGTTTTTTACTTTCATCTTGTCGGATTCCGATCCATATATATATATTAAGCATTTATTTTTGAGAAGATAGATAGATAGATAGATAGATAGATAGATAGATAGATAGATATGAAGTGAGACTTGGATAGATAGATAGATAGATAGATAGATAGATAGATAGATAGATAGATAGATAGATAGATATGAAGTGGAGACTAGATAGATAGATAGATAGATAGATAGATAGATAGATAGATATGAAGTGAGACTTAGATAGATAGATAGATAGATAGATAGATAGATAGATAGATAGATAGATAGATAGATAGATATGAAGTGAGACTTGGATAGATAGATAGATAGATAGATAGATAGATAGATAGATAGATAGATAGATAGATAGATAGATAGATAGATAGATAGACAGATATCTGGGAATTCCTAGCCGTGTAATAGATGGAAAGTCTCGCATACAAGTGACTAGCTATATATATAATGAATTGGAGCACTCTAGTTAATGGGCGTGTTTATACGCGCTAAAAAGCCTACCTTCTTCTACCGAACGCTCGTTGCCTAGGGGTAGAATCGCCGACTGACGCTGGTCGGGTTTCGATCCTGGGTTAGGAAGGGGACAGAGTCTAAGCCATACATATGATGAGCTGTGATACAGCGAAACAGATCTGTTTGCGGATGACTATATATTTATATATATATATATATATATAAAATAGATTAAAATAATTGCTATTATCTTATATGAAATATCTTGCCTTCTTAAATATTTCTTAAAATAAATGATAATGTATTTTATAAAATTTTCAAGTTCTATTTGGTAGCATGCTTGAGTCATTAATTGACAACGGCTTATTAAATCTTTGCAGGTTATTTAAAGCCACAAAATATTTTTAGATTGTAAGAATTTATTTTTGTGTGGGTGAGAGACAATAATGATTCAATGATAAACTTCTAACTAATTAACCCATACCTGGGGGAAAGATTGAAAAATTAACAAGTGAATATAACGAACCCAACCGAAATTGGAACTCGGCTTTGCAAATAATAATTCCGAGTTATTATCTATTACATCATCCACACATCCAAACTTTCAGCTCCCAAACTGTCATTAAGCTAGTTAGTGACCAGGCTTGACGTTGCTTAACTTCTGTAGCTTAGCAAAGTGATATGGCTGTGAGCCTCAGATAAAAATGTATTAATGTAGCTTCCCTTCCCTTTTCTATAAATATTTTCTTATTAATTATTATTATGAACTTTCCTCTGTGCTATTTAGGACTTGTTTTCGTCTTTTTCTTCCATGTGAACCAAAAATTTAAATGAAATATCAACTTTTATTTTCTGTTTTCTTAATTATTAATCTTTTATTTTCTTTCTCTTTAATAGTAATTTTTCTAATATTTTCTAACACTCGTGTGCTAGTGGCTTTTACTGCCTTGCTTGAGGTGAAATGGTTTTTTAAAAAAGTGATCAAATTCCCCACTTAGCTGGTTCAAAAAGAGTGTAAACAACGCCATGACAAATTACCCACCAGAATACATGGGGACGCTATGCTGGAAGTATGACTTCTTGTGTGCTAAATGGTATGATCTTCCAAAACCGTCAGGCGAGGGAAGCTCATATCTGATAGTACTATCTTAACTAAAAAGCTCTTGGAGAGAAATCGTCCTGATAGATGTTGGAATCAGAAATTCGGAAGCAGGAAACATATAGAGGCAGAAATATAGAGGTACAATGACCTGGCAGAAATATGGAGGTACAAAGACCTGGCAGAAAAATGAAGGTACCGAGACCGGGCAGAAATACGGAGGTACAATGACCTGGCAGAAAAATGGAGGTACCGAGACCTGGCAGAAATATGGAGGTACAAAGACCTGGCAGAAATATGGAGGCACCGGGACTTGGCAGAAATATGGATATACCGGAACCTGGCAGAAATACGGAGGTACAATGACCTGGCAGAAATATGGATGTACCGGAACCTGGCAAAAATATGGAGGTACAAAGACCTGGCAGAAAAATGGAGGTACCGAGACCGGGAAGAAATACGGAGGTACAAAGACCTGGCAGAAATATGGGGGTACCGGGACCTGGCAGAAATATGGATGTACCGGAACCTGACAGAAATACGGAGGTTCAATGACCTGGCAGAAATATGGAGGCACCGGCACTTGGCAGAAATATGGAGGCACCGGGATTTGACAGAAATATGGAGGTACCGGGACCTGACAGAAATATGGAGGTACCGGGATATGGCAAAAATATGGAGGTACAAAGACCTGGCAGAAAAATGAAGGTACCGAGACCGGGCAGAAATACGGAGGTACAAAGACCTGGCAGAAAAATGGAGGTACCGAGACCTGGCAGGAATATAGAGGTACAAAGACCTGGCAGAAATATGGAGGTACCGAGACCTGGCAGAAATATGGATGTACCGGAACCTGACAGAAATACGGAGGTTCAATGACCTGGCAGAAATATGGAGGCACCGGCACTTGGCAGAAATATGGAGGCACCGGGATTTGACAGAAATATGGAGGTACCGGGACCTGACAGAAATATGGAGGTACCGGGATATGGCAAAAATATGGAGGTACAAAGACCTGGCAGAAAAATGAAGGTACCGAGACCGGGCAGAAATACGGAGGTACAAAGACCTGGCAGAAAAATGGAGGTACCGAGACCTGGCAGGAATATAGAGGTACAAAGACCTGGCAGAAATATGGAGGTACCGGGACCTGACAGAAATATGGAGGTACCGGGACCTAGCAGAAATACGGAAGTACAAAGATCTGGCAGAAATATGGAGGTACCGGAACCTGGCAGAAATGCTAAGGTATCAGGACCTGGCAGAAATAAGGAAAAATCAGGACGTGGTAGAAATTTGAAGGTATCAAGACCTGGCTGAAATACGGAGGTACTTAGATTATGTCGAAATACGAAAATACCAAAACCCGGTAGAATTACGGAAGTAGCAAGATCTTGTAGAAATGCGGAGGTATCAAGATCTGAAGAAATATATCAGACAGTAGCTCAAGTTGTTCCTTTTGCGATTAGAGCAATCGGGACTACTTCCAGGAATATTTATCCCCGGCAAGGCGCCGAGAGGATACCTGACATCAATGGAAGACTGCAAATGGCCTCTCATATCCCGAGAAAAGTGTTTACATCAAAAGGTGCGGGTATGGCCCCAGATGTGACCGGCCGATACATCTAAATATCAGAAAGGATATCAAATAATATATATATATTACTTGATATATATATATAGTAATAACATATTATATTATCAAATAATATATTATTTGATATATATATATATATATATATATATATATATAATAATATCAGTAATTGAGAATAAAATTGAGTTAAAATTAATTAGAATCTAATTACTTACAGTTAAAGTAAAAATCAAGCGTTCAGTTGTGGAAGTTGAATCCCATTTTGTCTCGCTAATGTAGATGTCGTTTCTTGAGAAATAAAATTATTTTTTGATGATGCCACTCTATAGACGAAATATACCAAATGTATAAATTTTCAACATTGCCTCATATAAATTTATATTTAAGATATAGGAAAGTCGGCTGAAAAGTTCATAGGCTGACCAAGATAATCTCATGGAATGTGACCAAATGGGGTTTATTTTTCAACATAGTCTCCTTTTGCAGTCTGTATACTTTTTATCCAATGGCGTAGGAGGCTTGGGTTCCATTGGTGAAGAAGGCTGTCATCCCTTTGGTCAAAGATTTATTTCCGCCGGAATATTGGCTACTGTGCCTTTTTAATTAACATTTTCATGGTTATTGTTCGGATAAACTATTCGCTCGGTACCTAAGCTTTGTGAATTTAGACGCAATATT
Organism: Ascarosepion bandense; assembly: GCA_037127315.1. Lineage (NCBI taxonomy): Eukaryota > Metazoa > Mollusca > Cephalopoda > Sepiida > Sepiidae > Ascarosepion > Ascarosepion bandense. Next base: position 2,629,247 of record JBBBDQ010000953.1, read on the forward strand.
TATGGTGCAGTGTATATTAGCTTGGAACGAAAAATCAGAGAGCCGAGTTCGAATTCTACTTGAATGCATTGCATTCACTTACGCGGGAGAGGTTGTAATCCGTCACTTCTCCCTCTAGCTATGTGTTAAATAGCGGGTAAGATTAGGTTCTATAACCTTGGTTGGCAGCCAATATACCACAGAAAGCGTTTATCACGTATAGCACTTAAGTTACTGAACTGATTAAGACGCAAGGGTCTACAAGTTGTGAAATATGACTGACTAGATTGGCAACAAAGTCTCATCTATTTAGAGTTGAAACGTCTAGATGCAGCAGGAGGTTCTATGCTAAGAGTTTCTTCTTTCGCACTCGGCCCCTCTTTGGAACCTTCTTCTGTCTTCATGATTTCCACCCAATTTTCTCACCGCTGTAATGTAGCTTGCCTGTGCCTTTTTTATAAATTATTTCATGGTAATTGTTCGGATAAGCTCTCCACCATTTCCATAGACTTTATGAATTTTTACTTGCTAGACTAGAGATGTATTAAGAGTATCTGCTCTTGGAAAAATATATTAATCCATCTCTTCTCCCTCAACCTATGAGTTGAATAGCAGGACAGATTGGGTTCTATAGCCTTGGCTGACAACCAGTCTACTGCAGGAAGAATTGGCAACCTACCATGAAAAAATCATCTGCCTAGTCTGTTATGTATCAAAAGTGATATGATTGCTACAGCATGTATCACATATGGTACTTAACTTTCACGTATTTCACTTAACTTTCTGATTTGGATAAAAGCATTGAATAGCAGGACATATTGGGTTCTGTAGTCTTGATTGAAAACCAGTCTACCGCAGGAAGAAATGGCAACCTACTACTACTACATTGAGTCCATAGCTAAATCCACTGCTAAGAAGGTTGGATCACTGTGTCGGGCCAGGATGTTTTTCTCGCCTGAAACCATCCTGCATATATACAAATCAACCATTCTTCCGTGCATGAAATACTGCAGCCATATATGGTCAGGCGCCCCTGCTATTCATCAAAGTGTTCTCGACAGGCTCCAAATGAGAATCAGTAATGTGATAGGTACCGATTTGGCGGCTCGACTACAGCCACTTCCCCACTGACGAGATATGGCCTCCCTTTGTCTGTGCTATAAATATTTTCTGCTCCAACGAAGTTAAGTCACTGGTGCTTCTGCAACAGGTGTTTACTCGTGCAACCAGATTGGCAAGTGGGTCCCACCTATTCACAGTTAGATTATCCAAATGCAAACGACAATTCTACTCCTTCAGCTTCTTCTCGCCCGTGGAACTCGCTTCCATATTCTTGCTTTCCTGACGGCTACAACCTCCAGGAATGTAAATGCAATGTCAATACTCATCTCTTAACCACTCGACTCTAGTTCTTTCTTCACCACCCCGTATATCCTTTCCTTTCTCTCCACCTTTTGCAACTGTCGTCACACCTGTATTCCCATTTTTCTCTTGCTCCTTTCTAACTGGTGTGTCTTTCTCTTCACTCTCTTCTAATTAATCTTTTTACTCTTATGTAGCCCCCTGCACATCAGTGGCGTTACCGCCTTGCTCGGGGTGATACGATTAAAAAAAAGAAAAAACTATGAAATAATCTTCTGCCTAGTTATGATTGCTACAGTGTGTATTACTTAACTTTCTGAATTGGATAAAAGGATTGAATAGCAAGACAAATTATAATATATAGCCTTGGTTGGCAACCAGTCTACCACAGGAAGAAATGGCAACCTACCATGGGAAAATCTTCTGCCTAGTTAGTCATGGATCAAAAGTGATATGATTGCTACGGCGTGTATCACGTATGTCACTTATCTTTCTGATTTGGATAAAAAAATTGAATAGCAGGACAGATTAGATTCTGTAGCCTTGGTTGACAGCCAGTCCTCCGCAGGAAGAAATGGCAACCTACCATGAGAAAATCTACTGCCTAGTCAGTCGTGGATCAAAAGTGATATGATGGCTACAGCGTGTATTACGTATGGCACCCAACTGACTGACTAAACCTACTGTAGGCCTCATCAGTTTGCTGGCTAAATCTAACCGTAAGTTCTATGGTAACAGTTCCTCTCCTCGCACTTCTTGCTCGTGGAACTCTCTTCCGATTCCATGACTTCCAGCAAATGTAATGTCAAGCTCTATTCCTAATTATTCTTCTATCGTTCTCACTCATTAACAATGTTCTTGTTTTTAACACCGAATAACCCCTTGCGTCTTAGTGGCTTTATTGCTTTACTTGGGGTGAATTGGATTAAAACAAAAAAAGCAGCAGATATGACGTTATCATCTCTGCGATAGCGGATAGCGGCCAAGAGATTTTTAAGGTTTGGGAAGAGATGGGGACCAATCAGAAAACTACGGATGGTCAACCAGTTCAGATTGACTGTCACCCACAGAAGCCATTGAAATCAGTGGCATGTCCTTGTGAAACAAGAACTCTTTCGCCAGTTTTCCTGTGTATAGGAAGCCCCCATATTCGCGGAGTTCAGGGACCAGAACCGGCCACGAATATTTCGAATCCGCAAATACTTATAACCTCACCTTCATAAAATTGCTTATAAGAACCTATTTTGATTGTTAAAAACCCCCCAATTGTCTTAAACTTTTATCCTAAAACTTTAGAAACATTTCATACCCTTTTTAAAACCTTTTTGGAAAATAGTACTACAGGATGACAAAAAAAATGGGAATTTTTTATTTGTCCGTTTGTGATTATTTTCTTATGGGGCTATCTCAAGTTCAAACAGAGAATTCCGGATAAAATTCACAGTATCCCAGCTGAGATGTTGCAGCGATCAATGAGGAATCTTAACAGCAGATTTCAAGAATTCATCCTTACAGGAGGACGCCATCTACAGAACGTAATTTTAAAAAATGAAAATTCCATCATTGTTTCTTAAATGGCATGTTTTAAGGTTTCAATTACTTTGAATAAAATATTTTTCTTTCCTCACTCTTGGTTTTATTGAATTGTTAAAATGTTCCCCGTTTTGGGGGGTCATCCTGTATATTGGTGATCATACACTTAGCGTAAATTTTCTTTCATACCTTACAATAGCCTTTTTTAATTACGATCGATACAACCATTGAAAATAATGTATAAAATATGTCAAACAAGACTTAAAATACTGTATAAAGTTTAAAGCATTTTCTAAAAACAGAACCGTGATGGTGCCTCCAAACTTAGCATAAATGTTCATCCATACGTACAATGACCGTGTTCTTTTACGCATGCATAGGTACAGCTTTTGAAAATATTAAAATATGTACGTGTACAATAAAATATGTACGTGTACAATAAAATATGTACGTATACAATAAAATATGTACGTGTACAATAAAATATGTACGTATACAATAAAATATGTATGTGTACAATAAAATATGTACGTGTACAATAAAATATGTATGTACGTATACAATAAAATATGTATGTGTACAATAAAATATGTACGTGTACAATAAAATATGTACGTGTACAATAAAATATGTATGTGTACAATAAAATATGTACGTGTACAATAAAATATGTATGTGTACAATAAAATATGTACGTGTACAATAAAATATGTACGTGTACAATAAAATATGTATGTGTACAATAAAATATGTACGTGTACAATAAAATATGTACGTGTACAATAAAATATGTACGTGTACAATAAAATATGTACGTGTACAATAAAATATGTACGTGTACAATAAAATATGTATGTGTACAATAAAATATGTACGTGTACAATAAAATATGTACGTGTACAATAAAATATGTACGTATACAATAAAATATGTATGTGTACAATAAAATATGTACGTGTACAATAAAATATGTACGTATACAATAAAATATGTATGTGTACAATAAAATATGTACGTATACAATAAAATATGTATGTGTACAATAAAATATGTATGTGTACAATAAAATATGTACGTGTACAATAAAATATGTATGTGTACAATAAAATATGTACGTGTACAATAAAATATGTACGTGTACAATAAAATATGTATGTGTACAATAAAATATGTACGTGTACAATAAAATATGTACGTATACAATAAAATATGTATGTGTACAATAAAATATGTACGTGTACAATAAAATATGTACGTGTACAATAAAATATGTACATGTCCAATAAAATATGTACGTGTACAATAAAATATGTACGTGTACAATAAAATATGTACATGTACAATAAAATATGTACGTGTACAATAAAATATGTACATGTACAATAAAATATGTACGTATACAATAAAATATGTACATGTACAATAAAATATGTACGTGTACAATAGTAACAGACAAAAAATAATGATATATAATAATAATTATGCCGCTTAGACCCCTTGCCGGAAGCCTTAGAAGAAGCTGAGCGTTTGGCCGGCGTATGTAAAAAGAAAAACACAAAAGCGAAGGGTCCTGGGTATGACGCTAAACTGCATCCGGCAGCAAGGCCTCTGATTGGGAGGTTGTGAGAAGCATGGAACCATCTCTTAATTGCTATTGTTCTTAGATCCACCCTGGCCAGGAGTGGTAGCACCTGTTAGGATCCCAGCTATGGGCAAATAGTTAATCCCCCAAAATGGGGGTCAAAACATTATGAAAATATAAAAGGAGACTTTTATAGAAACACATATATAAAAATAGACTTTTATAAGAAAATATATTTTTTTGAAAGAAAAATATTACCAACAATACGTTATTGAAAGAAAAAAATTATTACCACAACACATTTTTAAAGAAAAAAATTATTGCCATAATTCATTTTTTAGGGAAAAAATATTACATTTTTTAATACAAAAGTAGAAGACATCGTCAGTTTTCTAAAATAAAAATAAAAGTCTTTTATCAAAATCTGACTAAATCAACCTTCTTATTATAACTAAACATTAAAAATACTTTAAAACGCAAACTTTTTGGCATTAAATAACCCACAGAATTGTTAATATGCCATTAAACAAAACATAAACTCCAAATCAAACAGAAGCGAACTCACAAAGATCCACAGAACACAACACTAGTGACTCAGTCAGGTCTACGGCTTCTTTGAATGCGGCCGAGCGTTTTGAGGATCGCCCTATGAGCCCCCATCCTATCACCAACGAATTGCGTTCGAGTATTGGAGTGAACATACGCAGGCAAACACCCAACTGTTGCGCTACTTTAAGACGCCAGCCGTAGATATTTTCTAGAAAAATTCTTCGAATGCGTGAATTCGTAAATGCTGAAACGCGAATACTTGTAGGTTCACTGTAATTGTTTTGCAAGCAGGAAAATCTCAATAGAAACTAAGAAAAGGGTGCTAGACTGCTACGTGATGTCAGTTCTTCAATACGGCTGTGAATGCTGGACAATATCATCGAAAATGAGGACAAAACTGGAAGCGGCCGAAATGTGGTTCTACAGAAGGATGCTACGGATATCGTGGACTGAGCATACAAGCAACGACGAAGTGTTAGAAAGAATGGCAACAAAAAGGAAATTGATGCTGAGCATCAGGAAGAGACAATTGAAGTTCCTGGGACATGCAATGAGGAAGGAGAGCCTGGAGAACCTGATACTGACTGGACAGATAGAAGGAAGGAGAGACAGAGGAAGGCAGCGGATAACATATTTGCAGGGTCTGATCAGGTGGATGACGGAACGGGGGTTGCCAGGAGCAACAGGAGCAAACATACTAAGAGCCACAAGGGATAGGGAGACGTGGAGATCCATGATCGCCTACGTCCTGAAGGGACAGGGCACATAGAAGAAGAAGTATTTCGTTGGTACCTCAGTAAGTTGGCATAGTAATCTTTGTCGATAATGTGTCAATAAGCACAATGCCTTTTGCATCCCCAAAACACCGTAACCCTCTTTAGGGAGGAGGGGTGTTTACACTACAAAAATTGTCTCTTATATATTTAGTGTATTCAGGCAGCAAATAATTTTCTAAACATATACTGTTAAATATAAGAGACAATGAATGTCTACTATGTTTAAACGTCGTATTTTGGCTTTAATTGCAGTTGAAAATAAAGACAAAAATTCTCCAATATTTGGATAATTTTTTATTAATTTAGTTCTAAGCTTTCGGCTCACATGAGCCATCTTCAGAGAGGTTATTAAGACGGTAACCTTCAGATATTGGAGGCCATGTACATTAAATCCAAACAACCCACACTTAATAAAATCTCGTTTAAATCTGGTCATAACACATTACATTGCATTTGAATACATAGTTCTGTTGTCATTTCGCGCTATCACGCGGTGTGACGTCATAGAACCGCATTGCAAATTTGCGAACTGCGTTTGTTATTTTTGGTAACTATTGCCGTTGCCTAGCGGAATTTTATGTCAACACAAAATAAAATCGTCGCTGATGGTGGATGTTATTGCGTTACCGTCTATGTTTAAAAATAGAAATATATATATATATATTTTTCCACCTGTCACGCTCTGTGAGATAGTGACAATAGCGAGGCGGCATTAGTTGATTAGAGAGAGAATTGCTAGGCAGCGTCGGCTGAGTTCATTCTCTTTATTACCAGTTATGTCATTTACTAATTTACTAGTGAAATATATATATATATATATATATATATATATATATATATTAAAAAAGGATTAATTCAATGATGTTGAATGACCATTTCGATATGAAGATCCCCACGGGGGATAACACATCACCTCAGCAACAGAAAATCCTTTCAGAAACTGGAGAAAAATCAGTCTAAGTTTCCTTTTTAAATAGATTTACAAAGAAATTAAAAAAGAAAATAAAAAAGAAAATATACATATATACAAACCAAAAACTAAGTAATGATATAGTTATTTATATGTGTATGTATGTGTGTATGTACGTATGTATATCCTCTCTATTGTCATAAAGAGCTTTGTGTATGTGTATATATTTTATATATGTGTGTGTGTGTGTGTGCGTGTATATATATATATATATATATATATATATATATATATATATATATATATACACACACAAAGATCTTTATTATACAAGTGGACATGTATAAGCTCTTTATATATGCATGTGTCCATGTATATATAAATTTTAAAAAAAGCAAAGGAATAAAAACAAAACCTTCTTCTGTCTAATATTTAACCCATCCCAAAATCATTTTATTACCCCTTCAAGCGGAAAGAGATTCCCTCACGAGTATAAGATGTGAACTACTACCACACACAAACAAGATGATGACTGACAAACATTGGCTGAAGAAAGTCGAGAGACCAGAAACACGTGTAAGCAGAATAGTAAATAAAACAATAAAAACATGAAAAATAGAGTACACTATATTTACTTTTTATATATTTTCTAAAAGAACACTTGCGCTTTCTCTTCTTGTCAAAAATATTCACAATTCTCTCGTTGGTACCACGGTAACATCCCTATTATATACATATATATACATATATTGATATCCTAAAATGGTGAATGGAGTCGTTGAGGCCATGGTATTCACTTACGCGCAAATACCCATGGGAACGGTATTAATCCGTCTCTTCCTTCCAGTTATGGGTTAAATAGCAGGACAGATTGGGTTCTATAGCCTTGGTCGGCAACCAATCTACCGCAGAAAGCAATGGCAACCTACTGCGGGATAATCTTCTGTCCATCAGTCATGTCTCTTTCGAGACATGATCGCCCAAGCGTGTATCACGTATGGCACTTAACTGACTGACTGAATATAATAGTTGAAAACATGATCAAGGTTTATACTGGGCATAAAGAGGGGGATCAGTTTATTACTATATAACAATATAAAACTGATCCCCCACTTATTATTACTTAATAATATAGTACATTTCTTCCACCTCTAGCTATGAGTCAAATAACAGGACAGATTGGGTTCTATAGCCTTGGTCGGCAACCAGTCTACCGCAGAAAGCAATGGCAACCTACTGCGGGATAATCTTCTGCCCAGTCCGTCATGTCTCTTTCGAGACATGATCGCCCAAGCGTGTATCACGTATGGCACTTAACTGACTGACTTGTGTAGCACCCTGAACCAATCACCTTTATAGGTCTTGGCACAAGCTGGATTATCCAACAGGTGCTGGCCGATGGCCGGGGCGAAGGAGACTTATTTTACCCAGTCTAATCTGTGAAGGGATGTGTTGGTTGATACGGGTCTGCAAATGTAAGGTGGTTCCCCCACCCACATAGCCAGTAGCGCACTGGCAATTAAATTCATAAACTGTATTACTCAATCTGATGCAGGACAAACTATCCTTCAAGACTGAGGGAAATGCAGACCTCACGCCAAAAATCAAACGCAACACAACAGACGGAAAACAATTAGACACAAACCTAGTAATTCGTCTACCCAACCTCTGACTGACCTCTCCGATACAAGGGATTTTTAAATAGACCGGACACTTAAAAGGACCAAAGGTGGTAGGTGAATTAAATTTTTCACTTTCTTGTAAATGATATAATTAACCAAGTTCTCTGGGTACCCGTTGCGTACAAATATCTCCTTGATATTATTCAGCTCATGTTCAAGTCTACCCGGGGAACAAATTTTGAGAGCTCTATACACTAAAGTCTGAATAAGACCTGTCTTTCTGGATCTAAGCATAATAGAGCGCCAATTCATATAAAGACCGGTAAAGGTCGGTTTTACGATAAATAGACGTAAGAAAACCATTGCCACTGCGTTCAATTAAAACGTCCAGGAAAGGCAAGCAACCCTCGTTCTCATTCTCCATAGTAAATATTAAAGCTTTATGTAGGGAATTAAGCTTGCAGAAAAAAGTTTTCGCTTCGCTTTCGGAAGGGAAGGCTGCGAGGGTGTCGTCGACGTACCTAAAAAAAAGTAGAAGGCTTAGATGTGTTATCATAAAACTCCACAAATATATCAGCCAGTGCTGGACCCAGCGGACTGCCCATCGATTTACATGTTTTGTACCGGCAAACAGTTATATATATATATATATATATATTTTAATTCAGATACTTCAATCCAAGGGAAAAAAGCAGGAAGGTAAATTCCAAAAAACCCGATCCTAATTAATATTAAAAATTTATTTTAATATTAAAAAATGATACAGGAAGAGAGCTCCATGTAATAAAATATTACAGAGCAAATATATATTAAACAAGGATTAATTCAAAGATGTTGAATGGCCATTTCGATATGAAGATCCCCACGGGGAACGACACATCACCTCAGCAACAGAAAAAAACCTTTAACACGGCTGTCTGTTAATTTTTAGTTACATTCTCCCTTTTTTTTGCGAATCCAGACGATGTCAATTTTTTTCTTTTCTTATTTATTTGATTTTATTCTATCTTTTTATTTTTATTTTTCCTTTTCTTTTTCTTTCCCTTTATTTTTATTTTTATTTTATTTTATTATTTATTTTTTAATTTCTTTGCAATCTATTTAAAAAGGAAAAGTAGACTAATTTTTCTCCAGTTTCTGAAAGGTTTTTTTTCTGTTGCTGAGGTGATGTGTCGTTCCCCGTGGGGATCTTCATATCGAAATGGCCATTCAACATCTTTGAATTAATCCTTGTTTAATATATATATATATATATATATATTCCCTCGGATATATATATATATATATATATATATATATATATATATAAATCGGATATATATATATATATATATATATATATATATATATCTGAGGGAATATATATATATATATATATATATATATATATATATATATATATATCCGAGGGAATATATATATATATATATATATATATATATATATATCCGAGGGAATAATGAACGAAGAAAAAATTACAACGTCCAAAACTTTAATTTAAAACATTTACTTTTAAATTTAATTTACTTTACATTTAATTTAAAACATTTTAAAACATTTACTTTTACAAAGAGTGCTCGATACAACGTAGAGCTTTTTATCATAATGTTTGTTACATTGGTTTATAAAAGCATAGTATCACTACACAAACATTTTCGCGTTTCGGAGGTACGTTTGCTCTTCTTCTGGTGATAAGGTTAAAAAAATATTTGTTTCTTTTTAACCTCATCACCAGAAGAAGAGCAAACATGCCTCCGAAACGCGAATATTATACGATGCTTCTAGAAACCATTGTAACAGGCATTACAATATATATATATATATATTATTGTCATCCGCAGACAGATCTGCTTCGCTGTATCACAGCTCATCAGTACGGTCTGACTCCGATTGCTAGACAACTCAGACTCGAAACCCGACCGATTTGGCGTCAGTCGGCAACTCTACCCCTGGGCCACGGGACGTTCAGTGAAAGAAAGTAGTCTTTTTAGCGCATATCATATTACGCGCCCAATAGATGTAGTGCTCAAATTCATTTTTACTGAATGAGCGATGCGTACATATATATATATATTATTTCCTGTCAAGCTAAGGTGTTGGATTATTTTTCTTATGTCTTCATGTAAGATACTCAATAGTAGGTACATCAATGTATATGTTGCCGTTACTTTAAACGGCATATCGATATAAACACTTTTTGTTCATTTTTTACGACACAGGCCCACTCGTTCATGTATATTAACCAATCAGCGACGTCATGTGGTATTCTTTGAATTTGCAGACAATTGAGATTTGTTGTTTGCTACGCCATTTTAAAAGATCACTTCATAATATGATAAACAATGTTTTCTCTTCCCTAAATTACATATTTAAAAATTGGGAAAATATTTATAAGCCAATAAATTTATGAGATTAATAAGTCTATTTCTGTATTTTATTTTCTGGAGACGATGTTTCGTTATAAAAGTAATTAATTTTATTTTGCTAATTAGTTTTTCGGTTAACCTTTGATCAGGGCGGTCGCTCGTTTGTTATACAAAACTGAAATTTTCAAATCTTAATTAATAACTCGCATTTTCGCATATTTATTTGAGTATATTATGTTACAAAAAGGTTAAGCTATATCGTCACATAAAAAAAATACGGGCCTAGTTATTCGTCAACAACATTAGTATTAAGACATCTCATTAATTATTCAGATTCAGACTGCTAAAAATTATACACCTACATAAAGCAACGTAATTACATTGAGCACACATTCTCACATGTAGATGCATTCTGTTTCTTCTATACGAACGCAATTAATTATTTTGTATCGTAAAGCCGATAACATAAACATATTTTGTGTGAAGTTGTTTCACAAAGAATCTTTGGAATTTATTTATTTCAATTTGAAAGGATTTTAAAATTTTATAATAAATTGTTATGGTGCCCTCCTACGAGGAATGAACTCTTCCTCTTGCTACATCTAGTTACCTGCGTGACTTCCAAGAATTTAAGAAGGCAGTTAAAGCCAGCTACTAGTCAGGCAATAAACAGCGTAACTGTATCGTTCGGACTTACTTATTTCTAGTTACATCTTATTTTATTTTATTTTTTTTAATCATTTCACCGCGAGCAAGGCAGAAACGCCACTGATGTGCAGGGGGTTACATACATGTAAAAAGATTAATTAGAAAAGAGTGAGGAGTACAAACTAGTTAGAAAAGAACAACAGAAAGCTGAGAAAGCAGGTGCGATGACAGATACATAGGTGGAGAGAAAGGGAAGGTTATACAGGGGAGGGGAGAGAGCTAGAGGCCAGTGGTTAGTAGATGAGGATTGACTTTGCATTTAAATTTCTGGAGGTTGTAGCCGTCAGGAAAGCAAGAATACGGGAGCGAGTTCTACAGGCGGGAAGTGCGAGAGAGGAAGCTGCAGGAGTAGAATTGTCGTCTGCATTTGGTTAACCTGACTGTGAATGGGTGGGACCCAGTTGCCAGTCTGGTTGCACGAGTAAACACCTGTTGAGGAGGCATCAGTGACTTTAGCTCATCCGAGCAGAAGCCATGAAAATATTTATAGAAGAGACAAAGGGAGGCCACATTTCGACGATGGGGAAGTGGCTGCAGTCGAGCCGCCAGATCAGTACCCATCACATTACAGACTCTCCTTTGGAGCTTGTCAAGAACACTGAGGAGAACGGCAGGGGCGCCCGACCATAAATGGCAGCAGTACTCCATGCACGAACGGATGGTTGACTTGTATATATGCAGAATGGATTCAGGTGGAAAAAACACCCTGGATCGACATAGTGACCCAATCTTCTTAGCAGTAGATTTTGCTATGGATTCAATATAGTGGTTCCATTTGAGGTCTGAGGACAGGGTAAGTCCGAGGAGGCGTAGTGTATTACTCTCCGGGAGAATCGCTTGGTCCATGCTTATGGGAGGCAGGAGAGTTTGCCTGTAATGGTTGACAGATAACAGCTTGGTCTTAGATGAATTGAAGTTGACAAGCCACTTCTTGCCCCAGTTCACCACAGAGTGTAGATCCCGCTCAAGGTCAGCAGCGAGATTATGTCTGTCCGCGACGACAGGTTTCTTACTGGAGCGGGAATATATTGTAGTGTCATCTGCGTAGATGCCTACTTGGGACTTGATATAACACTACTTTGTATACATTTCGTGTCTTAATTCCGACCAAGCCAGTCACTACAACTTTACGGCGAAGTTTCGCCACAAGAAATTAGCGATGAAGATTTGTGTTAAGATTTGCCACAACAAATTGGCGACAAAGATCCACAACATAGTGATTTAAACTTGTAGGGCCTTGTTGAAGATCGCTTATTTCTTCATTTTATCCACGCATATTTCTTTACACACACACACACACACACACACACATATATATATATATATATATATATATATATATAGTGTTAAGCTGTGATAATGCTTCGTGACAACATTTTATCTTAATTAGAAAAAGCAATTTTGGCAAGCAGGTTTTTTGCCTTAAAGTCCTCAATATCGTGATAGAGATAGAGCCTTTGTCACTTCTCCACATTATATATATATATATATATATATATATATATATATATATATATATCATCATTATTATCATCATCATCATTATCATCCGTTACACCGAATGGTGTGTAGGGCAGCATTTTTGCTGTTTCTGTAACAAACTGTTTTTTTATGGGGCAGGACTGTTAGCCCTACGCCCAACCCCCAAACCTGGAGGAAGTTGATTTTCTAAGCGTAGCTTAGACGTGACACACGGCTGAAAGTAAAGGACACCGAGTGAGAATCGAACTCACTACTCAATCGTAATGATTCAAGAGAGACAAACTTGCAAACGATTACACCACCGCTAGATGTCCATATATATATATATATATATATATATATATATATATATATATATATATATATATATAATGTTTAATTACTTAGTTTTTCGTCATAATAAAATTAGACCAGTGCACATTTGTATTAAAATGTGTTCAATACAATTATATTGTAGAACATTTGAATATTCTTCATTTGTAAACGAGTTATTACGCGACCTAGGTTTCTACCATGTGGTGTCTTCAGGCAATAACTAATTTTTTTTTAAGAACGCTCACGTAACGGTGATTTCTTTTGAACGCACACGTAACGGAAAATTTTTAAACGTGCGATTTTTAAAATTACATGAAATTATAACGTTTTCATCCATGGTTGTATGAACCTAATAGGTATTTTTTGGTATGATTACACTTGTTCATCATTTCTGTTCTTTCATTTAACGGTAAACGGTAAAATCAGTTATTGCAAATCGCCTGAAGACGCCACTCATGGTAGAAACCTAGGTCGCGTAATAACTCGTTTACAAATCCGTCCCCCAGCCAAACCCAAAGAAAAACCAATACATCCCAACCCTTCCTTTACCTAAGCTAATCTCTGGGCTTAGAGTTTTCTTCATTCTCTGTTTAGAAGGGGTCAAAGAATGCATGCCTTAAAGTGACCTATTGAAAATGGCTATTTCCCCACTAAGGTTTATCTGAATTTACAGATAAATAAAGATATATATATATATATATATATATATATTAATAATAATAATAATAATAATATTTATTAATAAATTATAACATTGATATGTTATAATATCACTACAAAAGTAGCTATTTTGTTTCGACACTTTTTGTGTCTTATCAAGTGATGTGGTTATTTCATATATATATATATATATATATATATATATATATATATAGTATATATATAGTATATATATATATATATATATACTATCGGCCACAATTATTAGGCCACCCCAATATTTTAAAAGAAATGATATATTTCATATTATTTTTAATATTTATTACCAAGTGGATAATTTTCAATGAAAGTAGAATTGTTCTTTGTTAATACCATGTGCATCAAATGAACTGTTCTAGTGTCCAGTTTTGTGCTCTCTTCCCCATGCTAGTCTCTTCTTCTTATTGGCTGGCCGAAGCAAAGGCTTCCAGGCCGCTTTGTAAAAATTTTGCAAAATAATAATAACAAAAGAACAATTCTATTTTAATTTAGAATTACCCACTTAGCAATAAATACTAAAAATAATATGAAATACATCATTTAAAAAAAAACTGGGATAAGTACTTTCTATAATTACTATAAGTACTTCCATGGCTTCTGCTCAGATGAACTTAAGTCGCTGGTGCCTCCTCAACAGGTGTTTACTCGTGCAACCAGACTGCCAACTGGGTCCCACCCATTCACAGTTAGGTTAGCCAAATGCAGACGACAATTCTACTCCCGCAGCTTATTCTCTCGCACTTCCCGCTTGTGGAACTCGCTCCCGTATTCTTGCTTTCCTGATGGCTACAACCTCCAGAAATTTAAATGCAAAGTCAATACTCATCTACTAACCACTTGACTCTAGCCCTTCCCCCACCCCGTTTATCCTTCCCTTTCTCTCCCCCTTGCAACTTTCATCACACCTGCATTTTCATCTTTCTATTGCTTCTTCCTAATTGGTTTGTAATCCTCTTTTCCCTCCTCTAATTAAGTTTCTTTCAGTTATGTAGCCCCCCGCACATCAGTGGCCTTGCTCGGGGTGAAATGATTAAAAAAAAAAAATTGTCCTTAGGATTTCCATTATTTTATAATTTTTGTTGAGTAATTCTGTCTGTTTTGATCTTTGTAAATAATTCTGGATTGTTTTTGTTGTGTGTGGAAACGTATGCTAAAAGGTCTTCTTTTTCATGCTTTTTTTTTTATTCCGGAGAGATTCTAATGGTATTTCTTTTGCCAGTTGGAAACCCTTGTTGATTAGTGGTGTTACGTATCCTCTTATTTGTAATGTTTTATGTAGTTCCTCTAGGCGTATTTAACGAACGGTTTCGTCGGCAACTATTGTGCAAATTCATGTTCCTGGGGAGTAAGGAATAGATTTTAGACAACTTTTAGGGTGGTGACTCTTGAAATGGAGGTATTGTTGGGTGTCTGTGGGTTTATGGTAAATGTCTGTGATGATGTAATTGGTTTTGTTTTTGATAAGTATGTCTAGGAATGGCAATTCGTTATAGCTATATTCTAGCGTGAATTTAATGTTGGGGTGTAAGTTTTGTAGTAGATTGTGTAGGTTATTTTTCTCCCCATGTTGATCTCCAAAAGATAAAACAATCATCTATATATCTATTTGCTTTAATATATATATATATATATATATATATATATATATATATATATATACGTGTGTGTGTGTGTGTGTGTGTGTGTGTGTGTGTGTGTGGTGAAAATTACGTGAGGTTGAGCAAAGAATAGCGGATTAAATAGTTGGGTAGACTGGACTCTTTAGCCTTGTTTTGTATTATATTACGCTGGGTCTTGACAGACAACGTAACACACGCTTATATAAAAATAGAATGTTATATTTTTATTTGTCGTCGATGACGCTTGTGTGGAGCAAGAGTGCAGTCGCAGAGAGTTCGCGCACACGAAGTGGCCGTCGGTAGCCAGAAGCTAGCAAAGATCTGCTTCGGCCCAAATTCCCAACTTTATATATCATAAAATTCACACGCGACCCACATGGCCACGCCTCTTCACCTACACATTTTTGCTTTTCCGGGTGTCATTTTGTTGACTTTATCTACGGCCGAATGTAACTTTCAATTGAATCCACTAGTTTATCACTGATGCATCGCCGTTTACGGCAATATACAACAGTTTGGCAACCATCCCATATTATCTGACCTTGGCTAAACTGATTTAAAATATTTTCCTGGCTTGGGGAATTTTGACCGCATTCTTAACTTCGACAACAACCAAATGTTTATCAAAACAATGACGATTCTTCCTTTGCTAGCCAATTTGTATATTTTTGCTGTTTTATGAAAATACACTTCTTCACGAAATTATTCACCAGCTTGGATAACCAACAATATTTCGCGTCTCTAAAAAATGTGTAATTCTTCGTTGCCGTTCTAGTCTAGACTATTTTTTTTTTAATCATTTCACCCCGAGCAAGGCGGAAACGCCACTGATGTGCAGGGGGTTACATAGATGTAAAAAGATTAATTAGAAAAGAGTGAGGAGTACAAACTAGTTAGAGAGGAACAATAGAAAGCTGAAAAAGCAGGTGCGATGACAGATACATAGGTGGAGAGAAAGGGAAGGTTATACAGGGGAGGGGAGAGAGCTAGAGTCTAGTGGTTAGTAGATGATTATTGACTTTGCATTTAAATTTCTGGAGGTTGTAGCCGTCAGGAAAACAAGAATACGAGAGCGAGTTCCACAGGCGGGAAGTGCGAGAGAGGAAGCTGCAGGAGTAGAATTGTCGTCTGCATTTGGATAACCTGACTGTGAATGTGTTGCACGAGTAAACACCTGTTGAGGAGGCATCAGTGACTTAAGCTCGTCCGAGCAGAAGCCATGAAAGTATTTATAGAAGAGACAAAGGGAGGCCACATTTCGACGATGGGGAAGTGGCTGCAGTCGAGTCGCCAGATCAGTACCTATCACATTACAGACTCTCCTTTGGAGCTTGTCATTTAACAAATAAAAAATGAAAATACTTTAGAAAGGGGAATATTCTATAACGTCAACAATGTTGATGATGAGGATTTGTAAGCACTTCCAGTCCATCTATGGAATACTGGGGTTAAAACTACTCAAGCGAGTGTTTGAATAAAACATTTGTCGGGTTTAGCACGTCTCATCTTCGTGATACTTCAAGTTTTAGCAGTCAGTCCCAATATAGAATGATGCTCTTATAGAATGATGCTCTTATAGATTGATGCTCTTATAGATTGATGCTCTTATAGAATGATGCTCTTATAGAATGATGCTCTTATAGATTGATGCTCTTATAGATTGATGCTCTTATAGATTGAAACGTTTCAAACAGAATAAAAAATTTAAACTTCTCTCTTAAATACTTTGTTTCGACATTTCACACCAGTCATTTTTATAGATTGATGCTCTTATGGATTGATGCTCTTATAGATTGAAACGTTTCAAACAGAATAAAAAATTTAAACTTCTATCTTAAATACTTTGTTTCGACATTTCACACCAGTCATTTTTATAGATTGATGCTCTTATAGATTGATGCTCTTATAGATTGAAACGTTTCAAACAGAATAAAAAATTTAAACTTCTGTCTTAAATACTTTGTTTCGACATTTCACACCAGTCATTTTTATAGATTGATGCTCTTATAGATTGATGTTCTTATAGATTGAAACGTTTCAAACAGAATAAAAAATTTAAACTTCTATCTTAAATACTTTGTTTCGACATTTCACACCAGTCATTTTTATAGATTGATGCTCTTATAGATTGATGCTCTTATAGATTGAAACGTTTCAAACAGAATAAAAAATTTAAACTTCTATCTTAAATACTTTGTTTCGACATTTCACACCAGTCATTTTTATAGATTGATGCTCTTATAGATTGATGCTCTTATAGATTGAAACGTTTCAAACAGAATAAAAATTTTAAACTTCTATCTTAAATACTTTGTTTCGACATTTCACACCAGTCATTTTTATCATTAATCACTCCTGCAAATTAAATTGTACGTCATAGCTTTCGTAAGATTATCATTTCTTTTAGTTCAAAATCTTCCGGTGTTTGACCACGTTGCTATGAAGAATGGAATGGTGAATATTGATAAAACATTGCTGTGGTAAACGCTATATCCGGTCACTTTATACACCGATATTGATTAGTTCTGCGATATTAATAACAAATGATATTTCATTTTTAACGATGTCCAGCGCGAGTTAACAGCCACCACACTGTGCGTGTCACCTCTTCATCGCCTACGCTTTTGTTTCCTTCTTTCGTTGAAGAGTCTTTCTCGGAAATGTTTCCCACCACTTGTTAGTGATGACAATGCAATTTTCTTCGGGTGACGTCCACCCACGTTTAAATCCACCCACACAACTAGGAAGGCACGTATTGCAAAAATATATGCATTTTCAAATATTTCACTTTATAATTCTCTTCCTTTCCATTTCAAATGCTTCCATTATTTCTTCTTCTTCTTCTTCTTCTTCTTGTCCTTTTTTTCTCCTCATTCTTGTCCGTCTTCTTCTCCGTCTTGTCCTACTTCGTCTTTTTCTTCTTCTTCCTTTCTTTTTCCTTTCTTCCTTTTCTTCTTCTTGTCATTCTCCTTCCTCTTCTTCTCCTCATTCTTGTCCTTCTTCTTCTTCGTCTTTTTCTTCTTCTTCTTTTTGTCACTCTCCTTCTTTTTCTTCTTCTCCTTCTTGTCTTTCTTGTTCTCCTCTTTTTTATATTCTTCCTCTTGTCTTTTTCTTCTTTTTTCTTCCACTTCATCTTTTTCTCGTCTTCTTTTTCTTCTTCTTCTCTTTCTTCTTGTCATTCTTATGATTATTATTATTATTATTTATATTCTTTCCCTTCTTGTCCTTCTTCTTTTTCTTCTTCTTCTTCTTCTTCTTCTTCTGCTTCTTCTTCTTGTCCTCCTTCTTCTTCTTCGTCTTCTTCACCTCCTCCTTCTTCTTCAGCATTTTCTTGCCATTCTTCTTCTTCTTGTCCATATTCTTCGTTTTTTCTTCTTCTTCTCCTCCTATTCCTTCTTGTCCTTTTTTCATCTTTTTCTTTTTTCTTTTTATTCATATTCTTCTTCTTCTCTTCTTCTTCTTCTTGTCCTGCTTCTTCTTCCTCTTTTTCTTCTTCTTCTTCTTCTTGTCATTCTCTTTCCTCTTCTCCACCTCCCTCTGGTCCTTCTTCTTCTTCCTCCTCTTCTTGTTGTTGTCCTTTTTTCTTTTTCTTGACCGTCTTCTTCTTATTATTCTTTTTTCTTGCCATTCTTCTTCTTGTCCGTTTTCTTCTTCTTTTTCATTATTCTTATTATTATTATTGCAACAATTACAGAAGTGCACGATTTACGAAAAGTAAAAACACAGCGTTTAACTTTTTTTTTTAATTCACTTCACTCCAAAAGGACAGTAGAGCCAGTAAGACGCAAGCGGTTTTTGGGGGTTAAAGAAGATGAGAAAATACACTATTAAGGAAAGAAAACATAGGACTCATAATAATATGAGAAGGAGAAAACATAATTAAGGAGAGAGAACAATAAAAGAACAGGAATTAAGAAGACAGAGGATAACGATTGACACTGCATTTAAATTTTTAAAGATCAAAGTTGAGTGGAAAGCAAGAAGCCGGAAGAGAGTTCCACAAGCGAGAGAAGAAACTGTTAGCATAGGACTTATAATAATATGAGAAGGAGAAAACATAATTAAGGAGAGAGAACAATAAAAGAACAGGAATTAAGAAGACAGAGGATAACGATTGACACTGCATTTAAATTTTTAAAGATCAAAGTTGAGTGGAAAGCAAGAAGCCGGAAGAGAGTTCCACAAGCGAGAGAAGAAACTGTTAGCATAGGATTTACAATAATATGAGAAGAAGAAAACATAATTAAGGAGAGAGAACAATAAAAGAACAGGAATTAAGAAGACAGAGGATAACGATTGACACTGCATTTAAATTTTTAAAGATCAAAGTTGAGTGGAAAGCAAGAAGCCGGAAGAGAGTTCCACAAGCGAGAGAAGAAACTGTTAGCATAGGACTTATAATAATATGAGAAGGAGAAAACATAATTAAGGAGAGAGAACAATAAAAGAACAGGAATTAAGAAGACAGAGGATAACGATTGACACTGCATTTAAATTTTTAAAGATCAAAGTTGAGTGGAAAGCAAGAAGCCGGAAGAGAGTTTCACAACGAAAGAAGAAAATGTTAGCATAGGACTTATAATAATATGAGAAGAAAACATAATTAAGAAGAGAGAACAATAAAAGAACAGGAATTAAGAGAACAGAGGATAACGATTGACATTGCATTTCATTTTTTAAAGATCAAAGTTTAGTGAAAAGCAAGAAGCATGATGAGAGTTCCACAAGCGAGAGAAGAAACTGTTGGCATAGGACTTATAATGATATGAGAAGAAGAAAACATAATTAAGGAGAGAGAACAATAAAAGAACAGGAATTAAGAAGACAGAGGATAACGATTGACATTGCATTTAAATTTTTAAAGATCAAAGTTGAGTGGAAAGCAAGAAGCCGGAAGAGAGTTCCACAAGCGAGAGAAGAAACTGTTAGCATAGGACTCATAATAATATGAGAAGAAAACATAATTAAGAAGAGAGAACAATAAAAGAACAGCAGTTAAGAAGTAGAAACCCTACTTAGTGGATTTATCGCCTTATGTGTGCTGAATTAGTTTTAATGTGCGTCTATAAACTGTGCTGTCACCTGTAAAGTGATCTGAGAATGTTCCTCGGTAGATCGTTCATAAAAACATAAAGGATTAGAACCAAGAAGAGAAGTTGGGATAGTGACGTATGTACTTATCTCTTTAAACCCGTTTTTCTACTTTTAATAAATTATTTGTTAATTTTTATTTGTATTTATATATGCAACTACATTTCTACCTGTTTCCAATAATTTTCAGGACATCCCTTCGTCCGGTATCGAAAAATGGTACAAACTGGAAGGACGTTCGTCAAAATCTAACATCCAGGGTGAAATTCAACTGAAGTTGTGTTTGACAACGCGTGAAGATAGAGGGATCCCTGAAGATGACAATTGGACTGACATGAAACAACATGAGGATCTTATATGCATTTTCATTGAATACAGAGTGCGGAATTTTAATGTAAATATACTTTTCTATATAACCTTTTTTTATTATTGTTATTCCCGATATGAGCAACCTTTTCCAACCAGTGAGCTGTGTGAGATATGACTCATTATAAGGCTGGTCAGGTTACTAAAGAGAAAATCAAGATATATATATATATAATGTCTCAGCCATTTTCACTATAGAAGACCATATGTGTAAGCATCTGGTTTAGAAACTGAGAAAAGATATTTTTTTCTTTGGGAAAAGGTTTTTCTGTAATCAAAAAAATTAAGTCCTCGTATAATTTTATCACTGGTGATACTATAGATAACAAAACAAAGTGGAAGAATTTATAAACGTCGCGTTTCGTTGACGTCTTTCGGCGCAAGGACTGCGTTTAAAGTCAGCATACCACTTGTTAACCTTTGTTTTCGACGGAACAGAGTCTGAATAACATTTATCAAGCGATTGCTTTGCTTGAACAGTATTTTTTCCACCAGCAAGCAATGCTTTATGAACACTTGAAATTCAGATTTTTTCATTGTTTTAATAATTTACAACAGTAGCTTCACTTAAATAACTGTAATTTGTAAACTTATAATCCGATTAGGCCCAAATTTTGTCACATGTCATTTGAAGGTTAGTACTTTAGAAAAATTATAAGGATTTTTTATTAGTGGTGCCATCTATATGGCAGGCTCGGGACTTATTGAGTGATGATTTATTTAATTTTTATTTTTTTTAAAATTAGAAAACATTCTAAAAGTTAATACAATTAGAATTAATGCAATGCAATATTCATCACTTAGCAATTTATAAATAAATATGAAAATTGTTTATTCATAAATTTATAAACATTTACTAAATAATTAAAATGTGCGAACCGACTAGAAAGAAAACATTATTTCCCATTTTCTCAATTGGCAATTAGCCAATATTTTGTCAACCATTCCAATAAATACTTCATAAAATAGTGTGTATTTTTGTTGTCAATTCTCAAGAGCAAAGGAAATGTGTAAATTCACTTTTATATGTTTAGGTTTTATTACAATTCAAATAATAGCTTTTTAAAGCAATAAACATTTTGAAGAAGTGAAGTAAGCTAAAAAAGCGGTGTCATTGGAAGAAAAATCCATCATTTTAAAGTTCCGCCTTATTGCGTGTATGCGTATTCATCTTTGCCATTGTTACAATATAAGGGAATAGAAAGGTGTCATATTTATTAACTAAAGTCTTGAGAATAGGGTAAAAGATTTAAAAATTGAAGGTATTTAGATTCATTGTTATAAATTCATTCTTATAAAAATTACTAATAACATTGATCAGTGAAAATTGGTTTTGGATAAAGAGTTTGAAATCGAATTCATAACCGCAAACAAAAATTATTTGTGATTTTGCTAATTATCTTTTTCTGCTTTTTTTTTTTTTTATAATCGTTTGCCCTCAAGTAAGGCAATACTGTCACTGGTGCACAGGTAATTACAGTATGAGTAGAGGGAAGAGAGAAAAGAAAAGAAAAACGGTATAGGGATGTCTAGGAAAGGTTAAAAGAGAGATAGGGGGGTAGAAGGAGATAGAATTGACGTCGTACTTAAACCTTTATTTATAACTTTATTTGTATTTGTGATAGAAATAATTTTTAAAAAGGATTAGAAAGAAGTAAATCTATATTTTTTAAGGTTTTATTGAAATTTTATTTAAGTTTCCACATGTTCTCTAACACTAACAATACAAAGGGTAATACAATTTCACGGAAAACATTTGCCAACTGATTTACAGTAATGTCTGAAATCACATTAGTTATTTTAGCTTTTAAATCTCCCAATGAACTAGTTTTTTTTTGTTTTTTTTTTTAATCATATCAACCCGGGCAAGGCGGTAAGGCCACTGTAAGAGTGAAAAGATTGGAAAAGAGAAAGCCGGAAACCACATCTTAAACAGGGAACAAGGGATGAGCCTCTACACCTGTTCAATAGACGTGGGTGGAGTGTGAACCGGGCAATAGTTCAGTCTATCTAATCCAATTGAAAAAAAAATAAGGAAAAGTGAAAAGATTGGAAAAGAGAAAGCCGGGAACCACATCCTAAACAGGGAACAAGGGATGAGCCTCTACACCTGTTCAATAGACGTGGGTGGAGTGTGAACCGGGCGATAGTTCAGTCTATCTACTCCAATTAGTTCAGTCTATCTACTCCAATTGCATACACAATAGTTTACACATGAAAAAAATCTAATGGAGTCAAATCTGGCAAACGTGGAGGCCAATAAAATGGTCCACCCCTTCCGATCCATCTGTTAGGAAATTCCTGATTTAGAAACTGTCTAACATGCAGAGCAAAGTGACAAGGAGATCCATCTTGTTGAAACACTGTATTATCTTTCAAGTTTAATTGTTCAAGCTCATTTTTTACAGATTATTTCTATCACAAATACAAATAAAGTTATAAGTTTTTAAAGTGCACACGGTCTTTATGAACGCCCTGTATATTGAAACAAAACAAACACTTTCTTGTTTCAGGGACCTGACATAATATCCGACCAATGGCTTACTTATATATACACCATATATATACACTTATATATACACTTATATATACACATATATACACCAATAGCAAACAATCAAATGAACACACACACAAAAAAAAATGGTTTCTTGTCATTGGATTTGATAAGATAATTTTATTTATTAGGCCTTCTTCTTCTTTTATGTGCCATGTCCTTTCAGGATGTAGGCGATCATGGCCTTCTACGTCTCCCTATTTCTGGTAGCTTTTAGCACGCTTTCTTCTGTTACGCCACCCAAACCCGCTCTGCCATCCACCTACTCAGGCCCTTCAAATATGTTATCCTCTGCTTTCCCCTGTCTCTCCTTTCCTCCACCTGACCTGTGAGTATCAGATTCTTCAAGCCTTCCTTCCTCAATACATACCCCAGGAACTTCAGCTGTCTCTTTCTGATGCTCAGCATTAATTTCCTTTTCGTTTCCATCCTTTCCAAAACTTCATCATTGCTCACATGCTCGATCCATGATATTCGCTGTATCCTTCTCTAGAACCACATTTCAGTTGCTTCAAGTTTTCCTTCATCTTTGATGATATTGTCCAGCATTCACTCTCATATTGATTAAACAGATATCACGTAGAAATCCAGAAGTCTCTTCTTTTTTTCTTGTCTCTTAATACTCTGCTCAGCTTCTGGAATGTCTCCTTCGCCATTTCAATTCGCCTTCGGATCTCAGTGTCACACATTCCGTCTTCCATTAGAACACTTCCCAGGTATGTAAATTTTTGTACCTGCTTTATTTTAGTGTCCCCAGCCTGTATTTGTCATTTTGGGTCCCCTGTTTGCTGATGACCATACATTTGGTTTTCTTGTTGTTTATATATAGTCTTTTATTTCGACTTTCTTCATCTACCTTTTTTCTTTTTTTTTAAATCATTTCACACCGAGCAAGGCGGAAATGCCACTGATGTGCAGGGGGCTACATAACTGTAAAAAGATTAATTAGAAAAGAGTGAGGAGTACAAACTAGTTAGAAAGGAACAATAGAAAGCTGAGAAAGCAGGTGCGATGACAGATACATAGGTGGAGAGAAAGGGAAGGTTATACGGGGGTGGGGAGAGAGCTAGAGTCCAGTGGTTAGTAGATGAGTATTGACTTTGCATTTAAATTTCTGGAGGTTGTAGCCGTCAGGAAAGAAAGAATACGGAAGCGAGTTCCACAGGCGGGAAGTGCGAGAGAAGAGGCTTTTAGTACTGTATCATCTGGGTACCTTATCTGGGTACCTTATGTTGTTCAGATTGTGGCTTCCTCAGGTGAATCCTGGCACAACATCTAGGGTCCCAGCTTATCCTCAAAAATTTCAACGCATTTTCCTTACCCACTTTCATTAGTTTCTCTTCCATTCAGACTTCCAATGACACCGCTTTTTTAGCTTACTTCACTTCTTCAAAATGTTTATTGCTTTAAAAAGCGATTATAAGAATTAAAATAAAACCTAAACATATAAAAGTGAATTTACACATTTCCTTTGCTCTTGAGAATTGACAACAAAAATACACACTATTTTATGAAGTATTTATTGGAATGGTTGACACAATATTGGCTAATTGCCAATTGAGAAAATGGGAAATAATAATGTTTTCTTTCTAGTCGGTTCGCACATTTTAATTATTTAGTAAATGTTTATAAATTTATGAATAAACAATTTTCATATTTATTTATTTATAAATTGCTAAGTGATGAATATTGCATTGCATTAATTCTAATTGTATTAACTTTTAGAATGTTTTCTAATTTTAAAAAAAATAAAAATTAAATAAATCATCACTCAATAAGTCCCGAGCCTGCCATATAGATGGCACCACTAATAAAAAATCCTTATAATTTTTCTAAAGTACTAACCTTCAAATGACATGTGACAAAATTTGGGCCTAATCGGATTATAAGTTTACAAATTACAGTTATTTAAGTGAAGCTACTGTTGTAAATTATTAAAACAATGAAAAAATCTGAATTTCAAGTGTTCATAAAGCATTGCTTGCTGGTGGAAAAAATACTGTTCAAGCAAAGCAATCGCTTGATAAATGTTATTCAGACTCTGTTCCGTCGAAAACAAAGGTTAAAAAGTGGCATGCTGACTTTAAACGCAGTCGTAGAGACACAAATGATGCTGAACGCTCAGGTTGTCCAAAATCGGCAGTTATCCTGGAAAACACAAAAAAGTCCACAAACTCATTTTAGCCGATCGTAAATTGAATTTGCGTAAGATAACAGGGGTGTTGAACATATCAAAAGGCAGTGTATTCACCATTTTGCATGAACATTTGTCATTGAGAAAGATGTGTTCAAAGTGGGTGCCACGTTCGCTCATAATCAATCAACAACAACGCGTCGACGATTCATAGCGTTGTTTGCAACTGTTTCAACGCAACAAGGTGAACTTTTTTGCGTAAATATATAATAGATGAAACATGGATCAGTCAGCTGAGTGGACAGCAGCAGGTGAAAGCCATTCAAAGCGACCAAAGACGCAAATTTCAGCAGTCAAGATTTTGGCCTCCGTATATTGGGATGCCAAAGGTATATTGTTCATAGATTACGATGAGAAAAGAAGAGCCATCAATAGCGAATACTATATAGCATTATTGGTGCGTTTAAAGGAAGAAATAGCCAAAAAAACCACAAACGAAAAAGAAAAAGTGATCTTTCACCAAGACAATGCACCGTGTCGAAAGTCGATTGCAACGACAGCAAAACTATATGAATTGCACTTCGAATTGCTTCAGCATCCACCCTATTCTTCTGATCTGGCTTCCAGCGACTACTGGCTGTTTGCAGACCTCCAAAAAATGATCTAAGAAAATAGATTTGGCTCCAATGTAGAAATGATATCAGAAACTGAGGCGTATTTATTGAATGATGCGTCAAACAAGTAATGTTTACTATTTTCTCTTGTAAATTCACAGGAATAAAAAATGTATTTACACTATTTCGATTGTTTAGGCTGTTGTCCTCATTTTTGTTGCCGTTTCAGCCGTTCGACACTCCGATATTCTTCAGGTGATTTGAACCGAACCCTTTATTTTGCTCACCGATGTTTTAGTTCCATGACCATGCGCTTTCCAAATGTCACAATTACCTCTTTTTAACTCCACTCTCTCTTTTTTCAACTCTCTTGTAGCCAGGTGTTGATCTCAAAACATTTTGGTTCTAACCATTATATCCAAACAACGCTTTTACCTATCGGACCACGAATCACCTGAAGAAGGTCGGGGCGTACAACGGCCTAAACTTCGTAAATATGACAATAAAGATAAAGACAACAGTCCAAACAAATAAATGTTCTCGAGAAGTTCTTGAGAAGTTCTAGAGAGTTCTTTAGAGTTCTATTAGAGTTCAGTAGAACTATTAGTTCCAGTTTGGACATAGTTGAACTAAGGCAGTTGATATTAGTCGGCAGTTAGCCGAATACTAAGGAGTCAGCTTTTCTGTGGATGATTACCAAGTTCCTAATATTTAGGATGCGTTAAGTCGATTAGCATCTGATTATAACTTTCAGTGCGAAAACTACTCCAAAACATTAACACATCAGCAGCTGACCTAGAGAAGCGAAAGCCATATTACTTATCTGAAAGAAGACCCTGTGAAGTAAGATGCTTAACCAATTCAGAGTTTGTTATGATCTCTAGTATTTTTAACAAACCGAGGTCGAAGGTTAATAGGTTGACAGAAGGAACAGAAATATTATGCGACATTAAAGTCAAGTTTTTGACGTCGCTAATTGAACCCTGGATAACTAACAAAATGAGTCATGGTCGGATTCGGCTGAGGCACACAATTAATGAATCGATGGACCGTAGTTGACATCAAGGCAACGCTCAAGACGGTGATCGTTCAATAATGCCGTGTGGTGCGTTCAGGTGGTAAGAGTTGGGTCGGCCGAAACACGTCATCTGTGTTACTCTGTTTCATGAATATTTAGACGCATGCTTGTACTCTATATATCAGTTTGTCCTATATTGATTTGGGGGATTATTCTAGGTGTGTCCTACGTGTGATTTTGCATGTGCACTCGCCTATTTGGGAAGGACCATTCGTAGCATAGATACTGTACCTAGAGCTATCGACAGCTGTCGAGATAGCATGATCCAACATTTTTTCAGACGTATTCCTGGCACTTATGGAATCAATGCCACGTCGATTTTCTTTTCTTTTTTTTTTTTCTGGAAAATTTTTGGGCGGCCAAAGATACATAGAAATATTTTCGGTAAAAACACAAAATTTTAAGAAGTATAATTTTATTTATTTTCTTCAATTTACATTTTTGAAAAAAATATTTCAATCATTTCAGCCCAAGCAAGGCAATAAAGCCACGAAGACTCATGGGCTTACGGAATGTCAGAAGATAACGATTGATATTGCATTTAAATATTTAAAGATTCAAAGTTGAGTGGAAAGCAAGAAGAGAGTTTCTCATGTAAGAGAAGAAAGTGTTAGCACTGGACTTATAATAATATGTAAAGAAGAAAACATAATTAAGGAGAGAGAAAAATAAAAGAACAGGAATTAAGAAGACAGAGGATAACGATTGACATTGCATTTAAATCTTTGAAGCTCAAAATTGAGTGGAAAGCAAGAAGCCGGAAGAGAGTTCCACAAGCGAGAGAAGAAACTGTTAGCATAGGACTTATAATAATATGAGACGTAGAAAACATAACTAAGGAGAGAGAAAAATAAAAAAAACAGGAATTAAGAAGACAGAGGATAACGATTGACATTGCATTTCAATTTTTGAAGCTCCAAATTGAGTGGAAAGCAAGAAGCCGGAAGAGAGTTCCACAAGGGAGAGAAGAAACTGTTAGCACAGGACTTATAATAATATGAGACGAAGAAAACATAACTAAGGAGAGAGAAAAATAAAAAAAACAGGAATTAAGAAGACAGAGGATAACGATTGACATTGCATTTAAATTTTTGAAGATCAAAATTGAGTGGAAAGTAAGAAGCTGGAAGAGAGTTCCACAAGGGAGAGAAGAAACTGTTAGCATAGGATCTATAATAATATGAGAAGAAGAAAACATAATTAAGGAGAGAGAACAATAAAAGAAGAGGAATTAAGAAGACAGAAAATAACGATTGACATTGCATTTAAATTTTTGAAGATCAAAGTTGAGTGGAAGGCAAGAAGTCGGAAGAGATTTCATCACGAGTGAAGTGATGCAGAAGAAACAGCATAGAAATTACAATTACATCTAGCAACCGCAACTTCTGCATCACTTCACCCGTGATGAAATCTCTCGCTTGTGGAACTCTCTTCCGGCTTCTTGCTCATCTCATATCTTTATGAATCCTGTTCATCTTTTATCTTTTCTTCAGTGCCCACTGTACCCAGTCTTTTCTCTCGCTGTAACCCCTGTGCAGTAGTGGTGGTCCGCCTTGCTTGTGGGGAAATGATTCAAAAAAATAAATCTGGTCTGCTGGTACTGATATATATATTTAGAGATTCTTGATATAATACAAAGAAGTATCTGAACTGTATTTGTTCCTGAACAGGCAACTCGGCTTCATCGTAATGTAGGCTTTTCGCTCTTTTTTAAATACTTTTAGGGAAATTTTTGTGATGAGCATTTCTTTTTAGCATCTAGAATTTAAGAATTTAGTACTATATTAACATCGTAGTCTCATCAATCACGATATGAGATGGCAATTGACGTTGCATGTAAATGTTTGAAGTTTGTAGCTATTGTTGAAGCATTTTCTAATGCAGGGTAATTTCAAAAGTGGAAAGTGAGAAAAGTGAAATTGATTGTGTAGACGTGATGGTTACATTTAACATTTCAACAGTAAAAGGGTGAGACCTAAATGCCAATCTAGTGCCGCGGTTCAATTCATGCAATCGGGGAACCTGGAGAAAAACGCGTTATAGCAGTTTCCCTGAAAATATTTGTAGAGAGGATGGAGGGAGTCCACATCACGTCGTTGAGAAAGTGACTGAAGTCGGGATGCCAAGTCAGGATCGATTACATTCCAGATCATTTATAGGATTCTGACGAGGATCTCGAGATGAATAGCAGAAACATCCGACCACATATGGCAACAGAATTCAATGCACGGACGTATGGTAAATTTATAAATATTCAAGATGGATTCTCACGAGAACCTCATGATGAATAGCAGGAGCACCTGACCAGATATGGCAACAGTATTCAATGCACGGACGTATGGTAAATTTATAAATATTCAAGATGGATTCTCACGAGAACCTCATGATGAATAGCAGGAGCACCTGACCAGATATGGCAACAGTATTCAATGCACGGACGTATGGTAAATTTATAAATATTCAAGATGGATTCTCACGAGAACCTCATGATGAATAGCAGGAGCACCTGACCAGATATGGCAACAGTATTCAATGCACGGACGTATGGTAAATTTATAAATATTCAAGATGGATTCTCACGAGAACCTCATGATGAATAGCAGGAGCACCTGACCAGATATGGCAACAGTATTCAATGCACGGACGTATGGTAAATTTATAAATATTCAAGATGGATTCTCACGAGGACCTCAAGATGAATAGCAGGATACCCTGACCACATATGGCAACAGTATTCAATGCACGGACGTATGGTAAATTTATAAATATTCAAGATGTATTCTCACGAGAACCTCATGATGAATAGCAGGAGCATCTGACCAGATAGGGCAAAAGTATCCAATGCACGGTCGAATGGTCGATTTATAAGTGTTCAAGATGGATTCTCACGAGGAACTCAAGATGAATAGCAGGATCACCTGCTCAGATAGGGCAACAGTATTCAATGCACGGACGAATAGTAGATTTATAAATTTTCAAGATGCATTCTGACGAGGACCTCAAGACGAATAGCAGGAACATCCGACCAGATATGGCAACAGTATTCAATGCACGGACAAATAGTAAATTTATAAGTGTGCATATCGATTCGATAGCAATATTCAATGATTTAATAAATGTCAGATTTGTATATGTGTACAATATATTTTGGGGAAGAAAATGGCGTAGTAGGACATAGGGAACCAACAATTCTGAAACCTATCAATTGATTTAATATAACCTTTCTAGTTAATTTCCGTGGAAACGTTAACTAGGGAAGGCGCAATGAGTCACTCTCTTGGAGGTTAGCATCAGCCATACTGACTGAAAGTGAAAAAGATTCTCTAAGTTCATTAAAAGAGAAGAATTACGTTTTGGACCGTTAAAATTAACAGGTCATGTCTTCTCTCATTTAATAACAAAATGTAGATCAGTTTTTAGATCAGTTATTAATCTGAGTTTATCTAACCTATCCGATTCATGTTTAATGTGACAATAATTTGTTCTTTATTTTTCTTGTGAATAAGGCATCAGATATCGTTTTTTCACGTTTAAATCTCGTTCGTTTACTCTAGGATGATGTCTCAAAATGGGCGGGAAAGCTACCACAAGCCGCCATGACTATTTTGCACCAGCATGCCATCCAAGGGGATATCACGGACTTGCAGCAAGCCATTTGGTAAGTCAGATAGACTTTTTTTCATAAACCATCCTTTTTTCATTCTTGTTAACTAGCAGTATTGCCCGGCGTTACTCGGGTGTAATGAAAGCTTTAAAACTAATCCATGGTCCTGGAGCTCAAACACTTTGGACGTTGGCACGAAAGACTAAAAAGCAATAGTTGTTTCCAGTTAAAGCGAAACCTTAGCCTGAAAGAAAAATGAATGGATGTAAGTCAAATTGCTGGATATAAAGTGGGGTATCAGTTCCATATTACAATCAATACATAAACATTGTGACCACCGTTTATACAATTAACTAGCAGTATAGCCCGGCGTTACTCGGGTGTAATGAAAGCTTTAAAACTAATCCATGGTCCTGGAGCTCAGACTCTTTGGACGTTGGCACTAAAGACTAAAAAGCAATAGTTGTTTCCAGTTAAAGCGAAACTCTAGACTGAAAGAAAAATGAATGGATGTAAGTCAAATTTTGATTTCCTGGTATCGATATCAAATAAGTTTTTTTCGTCGTAAACTGAATTTTGAAGGATAAATGAGTCCTCTGAGTAAATGGCTGAGGATAAGAACTACAATTATACCTACTTAGAGCCAAACCCGAAGCAAAAACTAAAATAAAAGGGCGGAAAAACTGATTTTGATCAGACCCGGTATCTTGCCTTTTATATATATATATATATATATATATATATATATATTATCGGTTTTCTGCACTATTGTAAGAACTGCAACCTTGAAACTTCTGAATATCGTTTCTTATGTCTTTTTCTATGAGTGTATCAAATTTGATTAAAATCGGACCACTACTTCTATAACCCGATTTTTTTGATTATCGATTTTCGATATTTATCGGGTGTACCTCGACACAAAACCTAGCTAAGAACACTCGCAGATGCTTATAGTACAACTGTGTAAATTTTCAAGGAAATCGGTTCAGCCGTTTCGGAGTCTATAGGTAACGGACACACGGACACACATACACAGAGACACACACACACAGACAAAGTTCCATTTATAAATATTATGGTCAATATCAACTTCTTCGTTTCACTTGCTTTCATCGCAGCAATTTTACCCGACATTTAAGGAATTTTATTTGTGCGAACGGGAAATGATTTCTTCAAGATTTGCATTCACATTCATTACGCGGAAGACGCAGTGCTGATTGCGGACAAGGAAAGGAAACTACAAGACCTCATACAGAAAGTAGCAGTGGAGAGTGACAAGAAGGGACTACAAATAAACTTTAAAAAAACTGAGTGCATGGTCATCAGCAAAAGATACAACCCAAAATGCCAAATACAGGTGGGCGATAACAGAATCAAACAAGTCCAAGAATTTAAGTACCTAAGAAGTGTTCTAACAGGAGATGGAAAGTGCGACACCGAGATCCGAAGGCGAATTGGCATGGCAAAGGACGCATTCCAGAAGATGAGCAAAATACTAACACACAGGAAAATCTCAATAGAAACAAAGAAAAGAGTGCTAGACTGCTACGTGGTGTCAGTTTTTCAATACGGCTGTGAATGCTGGACAATATCATCGAAAATGAGGACAAAACTGGAAGCGGCCGAAATGTGGTTCTACAGAAGGATGCTACGGATATCGTGGACTGAGCATACAAGCAACGACGAAGTGTTAGAAAGAATGGCAACAAAAAGGAAATTGATGCTGAGCATCAGGAAGAGACAACTGAAGTTCCTGGGACATGCAATGAGGAAGGAGAGCCTGGAGAACCTGATACTGACTGGACAGATAGAAGGAAGGAGAGACAGAGGAAGGCAGCGGATAACATATTTGCAGGGTCTGATCAGGTGGATGACGGAACGGGGGTTGCCAGGAGCAACGGGAGCAAACATACTAAGAGCCACAAGGGATAGGGAGACGTGGAGATCCATGATCGCCTACGTCCTGAAGGGCGCTCTCCACCATTTTAATGATAAATGAACTATTCCATGCACTACAAATAGATCTCAGTGAGGCATACCGACAAATACCGGTCGATGAGGAAACTTCGAAACTACTATGCATAAATACGCATAGAGGACTATACAAATACGAACGGTTACCAGCAATATTTCAACAGATTTTGGATAAAATGCTGGCGGATCTTGACTTCGCTACCGCACATCTCGACGACATTTTAATTAAGAGTGAAACGGCCGAGGAGCACACAATACATACTCGGGAAGTGTTCGAGAGGATAAGAAAGTATGGGTTCAAAGTGAAGGAAGGAAAATGTGATTTCTTGCTAGAAGAGATCAGATACCTAGGACACATAATCAATAAGGATGGGAAAAAACCCGACCCGAATGACCTGAATGACACTATTAGAGAATTGCCAGTTTCTTTAGTAGAAATAAAGAAAGAAGCTGAGAAAGACGAATTCATCAAAGACACAAAAATAAAATTAACCGAGAAGGACCACCGGATTTCGGAGACATTTTCATTATGTGATAATGTAGTGTTGTATAGCGAAAGAGAAGTAATCCCAAAAGCTTTGCAGAAGAGGATTCTGAGAGATTTTCATGCAGGACACCCGGGAGTAAATCGTATGAAAAGCCTTATGCGATCTTACGTGTACTGGCCGGGGATGGACGCGGACATCGCGACTATGGTTAATAGATGTAAAGGGTGTGCTCTTGCTGCAAAGGCGCCACAGATATTGAAGAAACCATGGCCAAGAACAGATAGACCCTGGTCAAGGGTACAGGTGGATTTTGCAGGACCAATCGACAACTTATATTATCTGATAATAGTAGATAGCTACAGTAAGTGGCCGGAAGTATTTCAAATGAAGAGACCAACAGCGGGAAAAACAATTAATAGATTAATTCGCAAGATTCGGAGTCGTGGACACGTTAGTAAGTGATAACGGAACGCAATTCACTTCGAAAGAATTCAAGGAGTTTTGTGAAGCGTTTCAGATAGAACATATAAAAGCTCCACCGTACCATCCGCGTAGTAACGGATTGGCTGAAAGATTTGTCGACACCTGAAAAAGGGAATTAAAAAAGGCGTCAGGGACACCTACTAAGAAGGCATTGCAATTATTCCTACAAGTTTATAGGATAACCCCTAATAAAGCTGCGCCTTCAGCACTGTCACCTGCAGAATTGATGTTCGCGAGAAAAGTGCGATCGGCGTTTGATAAATTAATTCCAAGAGAAAAAGCACTTACACCCACAACTCAACCTCCAAAAAGGAAGTTCAACAAACATGAAAAAGTTTATTTTAAAAGTTACAAAAATAATAATGCCTCCTGGCTTCCGGGAATAATAAAGGAACGTATCGGAAACATGTTATATATGATTAAAGGCAAAAAAATTATCCACAGACGACACGTGAATCAGATAAGGAAAAGATTAGCTGAAGAAGCTATAGACACGCTGTCAAGGGTAGCATAGAAGAGATTTACGACACGTTCGACCTACAAATGCCGCAAGAGAAAGAAGTAACACAGCGGAAATCTACTAGAAAAAGGAAGTGCAACGCAACATTTGGTGGTGGATCCGAAAAGAAAAAAATATGAGAATGATGAAAAAAATCTTAGGAGGGGGGTGTTAGGGCGCTCTCCACCATTTTAATGATAAATGAACTATTCCATGCACGACAAATAGTGGTAGTGTCAAGACCTCGGGGTTGTCGGCGGCAATGTCAGTTGGCATTTGCCTCTGCAACTGCGACACTGTCAGCTCTCTGCCTTCGGGTAGAGGGCGCGCTCTGCTTCCGAGCAGAGAGCAGTAGCCCAGTCGTGGTTCCGCCGAAGGGAAGAGCCACGACTGGGCAAAAATAGACAGACATTTTTTGGCCGGGCCATATAGCCCGGAAACCCCACTTATAACTGACCATGTGTCACATGTTACCCTTAGTAGAAGGGACAACTAAATATAGTTGGCGGTAATGTCACAGTAGCGATATACCAGTGCTAGTGTGATTGGAACTGTCCTAACAAGTCAGTCGGATACTTCCGGTAGTCAACCGGAAGTGATTATAATCGGACTCTACGAAGAGACGTCCAATTAATACCTTGTTTCCTGTCTGATTACTAACCCCACTTTGTAAATACTATTTTCTTCCGTAATACATTTATTTAATATAATTTTCTGTTGTTCGTATTTATTACCGCCCAACTCAACAACAAGCAACTAAAGAGTTTATCTAAACTTATTTAGAAATGGAACTTTGTGTGTGTGTCTGTGTGTCTGTGTCCGTTACCTATAGACTCCAAAACGGCTGAAGCTATTTTCTTGAAAGTTTACACAGTTGTACGATAAGCGTCTGTGAGTGTTCTTAGCTAGGTTTTGTGTCGAGGTACACCCGATGAAAATCGATAATCGAAGGAGTGGTCCGATTTTAATCAAATTTGATACACTCATAGACAAAGACATAAGAAACGATATTCAGAAGTTTCAAGGTTGCAGTTCTTACAATAGTGCAGAAAATCGATAATATATATATATATAAGGAAAGATGTTTGTGTGTGTGTGTGTGTGTGTGTCTGTTTATCTGCCTGTATGTCTGTATTTTTTTTTCAGCCCTTTTATTTTAGTTTTTGCTTTGGGTTTGTTTCTGTAAGTATAATTGTAGCCCTTTTATTTTAGTTTTTGTTTCTCTAAGTAGGTATAATTGTAGTTCTTAGTTTCAGCCATGATACCATTTACTCAGAGGACTTATTTAGCCTTCAAAATTCAGTTTACAACGAAAAAGACTTACTTGATATCGATACCAGGAAATCAAAATTTGACTTACATCCATTCATTTTTCTTTCAGTCTACCCAGGAAATAATCTGGTTGTAGATTTCCATTACATTCTGTGGTAGATTGATTGCCTACCAGGGCTATAGAACTCAAGCTATACTATTATTTAACCCGTAGCTGAAGAGAGAAAACACGGATTAATATTTTTCCAAGGGTTTTTGCGCGTACGTGAATGCAACGAATTCACCTGGAATTAGAACTTGACCCTCCCATTTCTCGGTCCGAGCCGATATCCACTGCACCACAACGCACATCCGTAAAGATGGTAGATGTCTTCAAATCAACAAAAAACGCTGGTAGCTTAAAAACCAGCGTTTTACGGACAGAGAACCGTCATTTGTCACAGAGGTCTTTTATTCTTTTGACGTATAACTGAGTATTTACCCAATGCCTCTTCACTGAGAGAGGATGTGACACAATGTTGGACTTTACGTTGAGAACCCGAGCGCAAACATTAGGACCAAGGGTCAATACTTGCCCAACCTCCTGCATACGCTAGATCGGGCACTAAACATATCTATTTTACTCGGTTAAGTCTCTGTCCGTAGACGAAGCCTCGACGGAGTCAAACTCAAAAGAGCTGGGCTGTCTTTCTCCGACGAGTTCCTGTTCTTAGACCGCGTCTTTTGTGCACCTCAGTGTAATGGTTAGCAAATTTGTCTTGCTAGAACTTATTACAGCTGAATATTTCGATTCTCACTAGTTACCTCATAATTTCGGCCTTGTGCCACATCTAGACCGAGCTTCGACTGCCTCTCTCTCCACCCGAAGACAGAGATTGACTGATAGTTTCTACAAACGTATAACTGACCATGGTAGAAGCATTTAAATAATTTTCTAAAATTTATTAATGTTGTAGAGTAACTGACACCCGTGCAACACTCTCAATTGTGGAATGGCCCACGGTATGAATAGTTTATTTAAGTAAAGAATAGTAGCATTCAAGGATTAATGTTCGAGTGTCATTCGAGTAATATTCGGACTGATTAATTCAGCGACTATTGCGATCTAAACCCCTCCTCTCTGTGTTGTAAGTTCTGTCTTGTCTGTTATTTTACCTATAGTAACATTCTGCGTATATTCGTTTAGCACCGGATATTGTGCTGGATATTACCGCAGCACGCTTTCTTTTGGCATCGTATCTACCTCGGCGATACAATAATAATAATAATAATACAAGAGTCGTGCCAGTGATAGTAGGTGCACTTGGAATGATAGAAAATGGAACAAAACAACACATTGAAAGAATCCCTAAAAAACCCCAGCTTAAGAGATATACAAAAAATTGTCTTGTTAAGTGCAGCCCACACACTAAAGAGAACTTTGTCTATGTAACGCTAGGGATGATAGGGGAGATAGAAAAACATGAAATGGAGTCAAAACAACACACCATGACCTGCCTTAAGTCTTCCCGCAGACTTGGTAGGTAGTGAGACCATAGCAGAAATTAGATTATGATGAAAAATGAAATAATAATAATAATAATAATAATAATAATATATAGTAAATAATAAATATATAATAATAATAATAAATAAATATATAATCATAATAATAATAATTATGATAAAAAATGGAACAAAGCAACACATTGAAAGAATCCCTGGAAACCCCAGCTTAAGAGATATACAAAAAATTGTCTTATTAAGTACAGCCCACACACTAAGGAAAACTTTATCTATGTAATGCTAGGGATGATATGGAAGATAGAAAAACATGAAATGGAGTCATAACAACACGCCACGGCCTGCCTTAGATCTCCCCGCAGACTTGGTTGGTAGTGAGAACAAAGCGGAAATCGAAATATTGTTACGCCTAGCGTATGCTGGTTCCAGTTATATCGACGAACAACAGCAAATACCATATATATAAAAAATATGAAGTGATATTTTTATTAACGACGATGAACCGTGTAGCCTAGGGAACAGAGAGTGTTGAGAGAGCGCGCCTCTAAGGGTTGACGGGAGAGTCGTAGTATCTGTTGTGTCTCTCTCTCTCTCTCTCTCTCTCCTGCTATTCTGGTCTGTCTGGCTCTCTGTCTGGTGAAATCCGTGCGCCGAGGTCTTTTTATAATCTCCAAACCGGGACTTCCGGCTTTGCCTCGCCCACGCACGCCCACGTAATTCTCAGAGACACCTGTTCTATTTGCCTCTGTAGCCATTTCCGCTACTGCCGGAAATAAGGTCAAACAAACATCCGTTCCTTTCAACGACCGGAAACACCCCCGCTTGCATCAGCGTTCTCTCGGGTGGGGTCAGATTGTTATATTACAATATGATGAAAAATGACATAATAATAATAAATTAATTAGGCCTTCTATTTTTTACTAGTTGAAATATTTCGGTATAGTTTAAGAAGATTTAATGAAATAAATTTTTTCTCTTATTTAGATAATCCCACCATAATCACACGACAACAATGCTTATCATGACGAACGCTGTAGGTTTTCCTTTCTTTTTTCATCATTTCACCCCAAACAGGTACTAAC
This sequence comes from Ascarosepion bandense, assembly GCA_037127315.1. NCBI lineage: Eukaryota > Metazoa > Mollusca > Cephalopoda > Sepiida > Sepiidae > Ascarosepion > Ascarosepion bandense. Next base: position 2,667,494 of record JBBBDQ010000953.1, read on the forward strand.
CCGAAAAGGCGCAATGATTCACTTTTCAAAAAGACAAATATAAATGATGTCTATACAAACACGGTTAATTAAAGAATTATTCATAGAATCATTATTCAGCATTTGTCTATATTTCTGAGATGAGGTAGTATTTACATTATTCGGACTGTTGACCTCATCTTTGTTGCCATTTCTACGACGTTTAATAATAGATCATTCTATTTGTCTATATTTCTGAGATTAGGTAGTATTTACAGTAGTTACATTATTCGGACTATTGTCCTCATCTTTGTTGCCATTTCTACGACGTTTGATAATAGATCATTCTATTTGTCTATATTTCTGAGATGAGGTAGTATTTACAGTATTTACATTATTCGGACTATTGTCCTCATCTTTGTTGCCATTTCTACGACGTTTAATAATAGATCATTCTATTTGTCTATATTTCTGAGATGAGGTAGTATTTACAGTATTTACATTATTCGGACTATTGTCCTCATCTTTGTTGCCATTTCTACGACGTTTAATAATAGATCATTCTATTTGTCTATATTTCTGAGATGAGGTAGCATTTACAGTATTTACATTATTCGGACTATTGTCCTCATCTTTGTTGCCATTTGTACGACGTTTAATAATAGATCATTCTATTTGTCTATATTTCTGAGATGAGGTAGTATTTACAGTATTTACATTATTCGGACTATTGTCCTCATCTTTGTTGCCATTTCTACGACGTTTAATAATAGATCATTCTATTTGTCTATATTTCTGAGATGAGGTAGTATTTACAGTAGTTACATTATTCGGACTATTGTCCTCATCTTTGTTGCCATTTCTACGACGTTTAATAATAGATCATTCTATTTGTCTATATTTCTGAGATGAGGTAGTATTTACAGTATTTACATTATTCGGACTATTGTCCTCATCTTTGTTGCCATTTGTACGACGTTTAATAATAGATCATTCTATTTGTGTATATTTCTGAGATGGGGTAGTATTTACAGTATTTACATTATTCGGACTATTGTCCTCATCATTGTTGCCATTTGTGCGACGTTTAATAAAGATCATTCTATTTGTCTATATTTCTGCGATGAGGTAGTATTTACATATCTATATTATTCGGACTATTGTCCTCATCATTGTTGTCTTTTGTACGCCGTGTCGGCCGTTGTACGCTCCGGCCTTCTTCAGGTCTTAGGAATTTCGAACCGAACCGTTTATTAGAATCACTATGGTTTATCCGTCTCATTCCTTGCGTAGTAATACCACGAATGAAAGTAGTGTTATCTCCCTCTAACCCTGCAGTACTTGTTCACCACTTTTTTTGGTTTTGAACTCATAACTCTAAGAGTCAATTCAGGAACTAACCAACGTCTTATCTTATCCTGTCCCTCTTAGACTGAGAAAAACAGTACTGTGAGTTTTAAATTCTCCGAGCCCACTTTTCTCACCCCGTTTTTCAGATGTTACAGCTGCCACCTTCTGATCATAAGTGTTCTTTTTTTATATATTTTCCTCGATTTCTTTCCTCGTTGATAACATGTTCCATGAAATGTATTCTCAGTATCCTTCTGTAGAACCACATACCTGTTACTTCCAATTTCCTCTTAATCCGAGAAGAAATTGTTCAACATATTTCTCTCCCCAATGAGAAAAGTAGAGATAAACAATGCTTCAGTCAGTCAGTTAAGTGCCATACGTGATCCACGCTAGGACGATCATGTCTCTTTAAAGACATTACTGACTAGGACCAGGGTTAACTCATTCACATCCCGTACATATTCCATTGGTTAGGAAGAAGTTTCACACTGACAGCTTTTTCTCAAGAACGTTTACTTTCTAAAACAGTCTCCCGTACGGATGATTTCCTAATCACTACAATTTTATCCTGTGATCTAGGGTCAAATATTTACTGTCCTATATAATAGTCTCTTGTTGCCATGCAACAAACACTTTCAGTAAACATCCACCTTGAATGATTTTAGGCCTCGTAGAGTGATACCTTGAAAGTGTTTTAACAGGAGATGGAAAGTGCGACACAGAGATCCGAAGGCGAATTGGCATGGCAAAGGACGCGTTTCAGAAGCTGAGTAAAGTACTAACACACAGGAAAATTTCACTAGAAACAAAGAAAAGAGTGCTGGATTGCTATGTGATGTCAGTTCTTCAATACAGCAGTGAATGTTGGACAATATCGTCGAAAATGAGGACAAAACTTGAAGCAGCGGAAATGTGGTTCTACAGAAGGATGCTGCGGATATCGTGAACTGAGCATGGAAGCAACGATGAGGTGTTAGAAAGAATGGCAACAAAAAGGAAATTAATACTGAGCATCAGGAAGTTCCTGGGACCTGGGAAGGAGAGCTTGGAGAACCTGATACTGACTGGCCAGATAGAAGGAAAAAGAGACAGAGGAAGGCAGCGGATAACATATTTGCAGGGCCTGATCAGGTGGATGACGGAACGGGGGTTGCGAGGTGTAACAGGAGCAAACATACTAAGAGCCACAAGGAATAGGGAGACGTGGAGAACCATGATCGCCTCCGTCCTGAAGGGACAGGGCACATAGAAGAAAAAGAAGTGAGTGAACAGTCAATAAGATAAAAGACAGATACGATCCCACAACCACCCCGCCAATCCAAGACTTGCATCATATTTTCTTTTTCAACCTCAGATAAGAATAAAATGTCTAACAATGAAAATATTATCCGAAAGTTAAGAAAGAATACATGGAACCCGCACTTAAAAACATTATCAATATTTTCGTCACGTACAAAGGAACTGGTCGCAGATGATAATGTCAAGGGAATACTGTAATAAATAAGAACTCTGTGTACTAAGCGGATATCCTTTCAATAAATGTCCTTTCATAGCCTTTGGGGATTCACTTTAAGAGAATGCTTATAAAAGAGATATATATATATATAAAAAAAATGAACAGCTTGTCTTTATGAATATTCGATAGCACATCTGTTTTCCTTGATAAATAATTCGAGTAAATCAAGCAAAAAAGAACAAAGACTAGCAAGAATATCACAGTCAAGGATTACTTTATTGCTTGCTTGATAACATGAGACTATTTGGGCCAGGGGTTTATAATAAAAGTTTACCGACTTCGTCTTTTTGTCTGAGTTTAGAATTGCTATTTACATTATTTTTTATATAATCTTTTCACTCCAAGCAAGACAGTACTGCAACTGGTGGGGATTCCAATGAGAAGAGAGAGAAGACAGAAAAGAAAACAAGTTGTTCAGGGGATATTGAAGAGAGGGTAAGAGAGAGGTGGGAGTCATAGAGATAGGAGATGGCAATTGACGTTGAATCTTCCCTGATAGCTATAATCTTTGGAGATTATAGCTATCAGGGATCCATGTATATGGAAGGAAGTTCCATAGACAGTTACTGCGAGAGAAAAAAACTGATGGAGAAGAACTGACGTTGATATTTGCCTATTCCAATAGTAAAAGAGTGGGACCTAGTTGCCAATCTAGTTTCAAGGGGTAAATTTATGAGGTCGGGGCACCAGGGAATGAAGCTTGTCATAGCAGAAGCTGTCAAAATATTGTAGAAAAGACAGAGGAATCCAAATCTCGTCGGTGAGAAAGTGACCGAAGACGAGATGCCAAGTCACAACCGATTACACTGCAGATCCTCCTCTGGATTTGGTCGAGAACTCTGAAATGAATAACAGGCGCGCCTAACCAAATATGGGAACAGTATTCAATGCACGGACGAATGGTAGATTTATAAATTTTCAAGATGGATTCTAACGAGGAACTCAAGATGAATAGCAGGAGCACCTGACCAGATAGGGAAACAGTATTCAATGCACGGACGAATGGTAGATTTATAAATTTTCAAGATGGATTCTAACGAGGAACTCAAGATGAATAACAGGAGCACCTGACCAGATAGGGTAACAGTATTCAATGCACGGACGAATAGTAGATTTATAAATGTTCAAGATGGATTTTCACGAGGACCTCAAGATGAATAGCTGGAACAACTGACCAGATAGGGTAACAGTATTCAATGCACGGACGAATGGTAAATTTATAAATGTTCAAGATGGATTTTCACGAGGACCTCAAGATGAATAGCAGAAGCACCTGACCAGATAGGGCAACAGTATTCAATGCACGGACGTATGGTAAATTTATAAATGTTCAAGATGGATTTTCACGAGAACCTCATGATGAATAGCAGGAGCACCTGACCAGATAGGGCAACAGTATTCAATGCACGGACGTATGGTAAATTTATAAATGTTCAAGATGGATTTTCTCGAGGACCTAAAGATGAATAGCAGGATCACATGCTCAGATAGGGCAACAGTATTCAATGCACGGACGTATGGTAAATTTATAAATGTTCAAGATGGATTTTCACGAGAACCTCATGATGAATAGCAGGAGCACCTGACCAGATAGGGCAACAGTATTCAATGCACGGACGTATGGTAAATTTATAAATGTTCAAGATGGATTTTCTCGAGGACCTCAAGATGAATAGCAGGATCACATGCTCAGATAGGGCAACAGTATTCAATGCACGGACGAATGGTAGATTTATAAATTTTCAAGATGGATTCTAACGAGGAACTCAAGATGAATAGCAGGAGCACCTGACCAGATAGGGAAACAGTATTCAATGCACGGACGAATGGTGGATTTATAAATTTTCAAGATGGATTCTAACGAGGAACTCAAGATGAATAACAGGAGCACCTGACCAGATAGGGTAACAGTATTCAATGCACGGACGAATAGTAGATTTATAAATGTTCAAGATGGATTTTCACGAGGACCTCAAGATGAATAGCTGGAACAACTGACCAGATAGGGTAACAGTATTCAATGCACGGACGAATGGTAAATTTTTAAATGTTCAAGATGGATTTTCACGAGGACCTCAAGATGAATAGCAGGAGCACCTGACCAGATAGGGCAACAGTATTCAATGCACGGACGTATGGTAAATTTATAAATGTTCAAGATGGATTTTCACGAGGACCTCAAGATGAATAGCAGGATCACATGCTCAGATAGGGCAACAGTATTCAATGCACGGACGAATGGTAGATTTATAAATTTTCAAGATGGATTCTGACGAGGAACTCAAGATGAATAGCAGGAGCACCTGAAAGATCGATCCTGTCGATAAAAAAATCCTGCTTCGGCACAGCGACCCAACCTTCTCAGCATTAGATGTAACTATAGTTGTAGATATTATAAGTTTTACAAATCTCAGTCTGGATTAATTCCAACCAAGTTGGACAAGAAATTATTTAGATTTTCAAGAAATACATTTTCAAAGGAAATTACTTCATTTCTACTCCGATTTGTCGATGTAATTATTTATACGTCGCCTACGGCTGCATCACGTTAAAACACGTGTTTCCGTTCGTCGATCACGGTCATATCCAAGATGGGTGACCTCTTTGCAATACCAGGTGCAGTAAGCTTGGTTGTGCCGGTGGTATAATGGATAACGTTTCGGAATTTTTAATCGAACTGCCGGGTTCCAATTTTCATCGTGTTCGTTTTATTTATTTACGTGGGAATATCCTTCGAAAAGATTTGTATCCACCACTACTATCTTATTGTATCAGTAAAATGATTATATCCCCTAAAATTGACACGATCTAAAAATATTTTCTGGCTTTAAATAACCTGCAATCTCTTGATAAGTTGTAAAAAAGCAAATCAATATTTATATTGGCAGTATAATACAGACACAACAGCAGCTGAAAATTAAGCCCTGGCATAAGTGTCTTTACGAAACTTCGAAGTCGACATGACTCTGCTCAGTCAAATGACAAGCTTCTCCACATTAATCCTATATATATATATATATATTATTATTACGTAACCCGACTCGTCACCACCACAGCACCGTCGTTATGGAGGCAACAGTAGCAGCCGGAAATGCAATGTATAATTGCGAAATTCAAATTTTCACTTCTCACGAGTGCCTGTCGATTAATCAAACGACGCCGAACTAAATGGAACTACCAAAAACTGGTGATAGATGAAAAAGGCAAACACAAAAGTGTATATTTAGCAATCAATAGCTTCTATTTATACAATACACAAAGTTATTTGACAAATGGAGATCTTATAGAGGCTGGGTCAAAATAAAAGTAAAAGAAAAATATCAAAAGAAACGTCTTCGGGATGGGTATATCTGATTAATTCTATTAAAATTATCTTCTTTTTTCACTCAAACAATTTAAAGTCATGCATTTTACAGTAAAGAGACACATATTATATATTATTATTACGTAACCCGACTCGTCACCACCACAGCACCGTCGTTATGGAGGCAACAGTAGCAGCCGGAAATGCAATGTATAATTGCGAAATTCAAATTTTCACTTCTCACGAGTGCCTGTCGATTAATCAAACGACGCCGAACTAAATGGAACTACCAAAAACTGGTGATAGATGAAATGGCAAACACAAAAGTGTATATTTAGCAATCAATAGCTTCTATTTATACAATACACAAAGTTATTTGACAAATGGAGATCTTATAGAGGCTGGGTCAAAATAAAAGTAAAAGAAAAATATCAAAAGAAACGTCTTCGGGATGGGTATATCTGATTAATTCTATTAAAATTATCTTCTTTTTTCACTCAAACAATTTAAAGTCATGCATTTTACAGTAAAGAGACACATATATGCAACAACATTACAACAAAAGATAGATAAGCGACTTATCTGATATTAGTGTGGATATTTCTTATTTTTCCGTCTGGATTTTTAGTTTTCTTTTAAACTCTTTTTTTTTTCTTCCTCTTTGCTTTTGTCTCGAGGTTGGTGTGCGTGATTTATTTTATCATTTCTTTTCTTTTCTTCTTTGTCTTTCTCTCTGCTTTCGTCTGGAAGTTGAGATACGATAACTTTATCTGTCTTTTTCTCTTCCCTTCTCTTGGGGTTTATGTTATGTTGAAGTTGATCTTTCCTTTCAAACCAAGCTTCATTTTCTGTTCCTCCTCTACGGATATTCGCATACGAATAATACACACACACACATATATATATATATATATATATATATATATATATATATATATATATATATATATATATATTCTACGTTTTACACACGACTCTTAGTTTTATAGTGGGTTATCCGTTATAGTGATGTGCATGCGTGTTGAAACAGATTAGTTTGATTTATATGTATATATATATATATATATATATATCAATTAAGGTCTTAATATATATATATATATATATATATATATATATATATATATATCGAAATAAATCGAAATAACCAAATCACTTGATAAGACACAAAAAGTGTCGAAACAAAATAGCTACTTTTGTAGTGATATTATAACATATCAATGTTATAATTTATTAATAAATATCATATATATATATATATATATATATATATATATATATATATATCAATTGAGGTTTAAGAAATAAAAGTAATGTCTTTTGTTTGGTACAAGGTCGTTAAAATGTTCAAAGTATTAATTTGTTGGAAAGGGTTTATGCGTAAGTATGTATGTATGTGTAACCGTTTGCTTAGTAGGAGTGTCTTTGAAGCATTCGCTTAGTCTTTAGGGTACCGGCAGGTTAAGTAGATTGATGAACGATGAAGAAGAAGAAGAAGAAGAAGAAGAAGAAGAAGAAGAAGGAGGAGGAGGAGGAGGAGGAGGAGGTGAGAGAGAAAGAAAGAGGCAATAATAATCCGTTCGCTTGACGTTTGTTGAGGGACGTGTTAATTATGCTTGTATTTTCTCACTGCGACCGTCTTCTTGTCTCGTCTTTTATTTTGTTTTCTGGGGCTTTAAACAGGTTATTTGGGAATTCACACCTGGATATAATTCTAGGCTTCTCATTGGACGACAAACAAACTTCGCGTCGGCTCAGGAAAAGGGTCCATAAAAGGAGGTTTTTTTTTTTGGTTTGTTTGTTTTTTGTTTTTGGGATAATTAAATATTATTTCAATTTTTTTTAGATGTTTTCTGGTTTACTATTAGCCGAAAAACATTTCACATCCAGGTGTGAAATTTCTTGAGTTTTGTGTGTAAAGTTTGTAAATTCCAGAAAATTTGTTTTTTTTTAATTTTTTCTAACAAAATCAATGAGTCAGATTTGAATTTTAAATTTAGAATTTGTTTTGTTCACTACAGTTTCATGCGTTTTAGCAATCTAGTATGATATAATAACCACACAAACATTGATGAAATACATGAAAGTAAGAGTCGTGCGTAAAACGTAGGACAATATGTATATTCATTAATATTTTGTTGCCTGTTATAAGTTGTAACAACAAAAAAACATGATTTACCAAAACACAGATTTAAATCACAAATAAATATTTAATTTACTAAAAAAACAAAAAATAAAATATATACAAAATATACAATTGTTACATTCACAATAGAAAACATAGGTCTACTAGCGAAGTGTTACGAAGGAGAAGGAAAAGTGTGGAAATCAAGTATCTTTACCACATTAGGGCTAGCGAAGTAATATAAGGGCTATTACTGGAAATTCCCCAATATATGTATATATATATTATAATTTTTAAATTGGTCAATGAAAATATTTAAAGATTCTATTTACCAGATTTGTTCCATGAGGTTCTCTTTTGGGTTTTTGTTGGTCGGCAACTTTTCATAGAGATTCTTTCGGCTGGATATAACACTCCTCGAATCAAACCCGGAGTTGATAATGCCACAAATTCCCATTTTTTTCAAACCTATTTTTATAGGGGCTAGCATCTAATTAGCATAATTCTTGAATCATCTAATTTTTTCTCGAATATACTGAGATGATCTAGAATCTTCCAAACGTTCTATTTTTAACAAAAACATTAGTTTTTTTACAACTACTTTATGAATGAAATGGTTTTTGTATTAACAAGTAGGACTCAATAGAATCACTTACTATAAATTTTAAGCTTTTTGTAGACTTTATTAATATTTTTTATGTAGAAATATATCCTCGTAACAATGTGTGTGTGTGTGTGTGTGTGTGTCTGTCTGTGTGTGTGTGTGTGTGTGTGTGTGTGTGTGTGTGTGTGTGTGTGTGTGTGTGTGTGTGTGTGTGCTAAAGAACAGAACACACTCCACTCACCCAGGTTTCTGAAGAGACCTGCGTGGTCGAAACCTGGGTAGCAAGTAAGTGGTGTGTTTCCTGTTCTTTAACTTCATTTGTGTTGATTGTGCATGGGGCACTTTTTTTCGAACTGCTGTCCGCTGGCCTAACCAGCGACTATTTGCCTAGTATATATATATATATATATATATATATATATATATATATATATATATATAGTAGCCAGCATAAAGATCAGAACGATGTTAAGAAAAAGTCTAAATATGAAATAACTTTTTATTTTAAAGCTTCAAAGGACATTTTATCAAGGAAAAAGATATTTTTAAAAAATTATATAATTCCAGAATATAAAGCTCAATAAACTTATTTTGATAAAGTTATAAGAATAATTATATAAGATTCGAAAAAAAATAGATGATCAAAAACATCAGAACGATTAAATAAATCCATAAAATTTAATAATTTTTTGCATTATTGGAAATTTCTTAGGATAAGAATAAAACATCGGATAATTTACTAAATTACACCGGCTCATTATTAATTACACCGGTTCTTTACTGGCTCTTGCATTGTGAACATGGCGAAAAATCTGTGATGTTATTGGGACTTAGAAAACTGATAGGTAATGAAGATAAACTTTCGATTGGGGACATTTCAAAGAGTGTGGGGAAATCTAAAAGTGTTATTCATAGTATTTAAAGGAAACTTGAGGAAACTGGGTCATGTGAAGCCAAGAAACCGCCTGGCAAGCCTAGGAAAACTAGCATTAACTCTTTTTTTTATTCTTTACCAATCCAAGGGAAGACAGATGGATTCGTAAAGAATAAAAAAAGAGTTAATGCTATCCTTGACATTAAAATATTAAGGCACACTATTTCTCGAAGATTTAATGAAATAAATCTGAACAGTCGAGTAGCCTCGACA